>CM053037.1:45795005-46354666 GCA_028564925.1 Lithobates sylvaticus | reverse complement strand
TGGCCGGGCCCAGCACTCAACAAGCTTCCCTCCAGTCTATATCCACAGCGATAGCACAACTCCACACCATGGTGTCGTCCTTGACGAACACAGTCACGGATGTCCAAGCCAGAGTGACTCTTCTAGAAGCTCACCCGGCCCCGGCTGTCTCTGACCCTGCCGCAGTGCAGTCTCTAGCACCAGTCGCCACAGGTACCGCAGGGACAAGTCCCGTCGTCTGCCCAGCACACCTGGTTCCAGCCAGCATTAAGAAGGACATACTGGATGGCAAGGACGTCAACCTCGCCTCCCTACTCATATCGGTCCAGGATGGCGCAGTTCCAGTCACCCACGGACTGGAGCCTAATGGACACAGAATTGTTCTGTCGCCATTTTGCCAATCCTCCACGCACACCGCCACCTGGTGCTCCAATGTAGCAGTCAGCCGCTCGGTCGAGTTTCCTTCGACCTCGGCTTCAGCTCAAAACCCACCAGCGCTGACACAGAAACCCCAGGTTGACAAATTCGGACGCCCCGTCCGGACCATGGGAGGAGCGGCCATCTGTAATAATTATAACTACGGCTTGTGCAACTTCAGCCAATGCAGGATGCTCCACGTGTGCGTCGTATGCCACAGGGCACACCCGAAGAATTTATGCGAGGTCAAGCAGAAAAATCTATGACTGAGCCGCATAAACGTCCTATGGTTAGGAGTCTATCTTGACTCACACCCCACCCCCTCACTAGCCACGTTCCTCATACAAGGATTCACGGCGGGCTTCCACACCGGCCTTGTCTCCCTGCCCCACACTACCTACGAGTGTAAAAATCTCAAGTCAGCGACCAACGACGAGCAAGCCGTAGATGAACTACTCCTAGCCGAGCTAGAGCGAGGCTTCATCATAGGTCCCTTCACACAACCCCCCTTCAACACCTGGAGAGTCAGCCCTATTGGGCTTGTCAAGGGCAAGTTCTCAAATAAAGTTTGTTTGGTGTACGACCTGTCTGCGCCTCATTCTTGCCACGTCCCCAGCCTCAACTCCCTGATTCCCTCCGAGGAGTTCTCCTTAAAGTACGCCTCTGTCGACATGGCAATCCAGGCCATCCTCAAAGCAGGCACAGGTGCCATCTCAGACGCCTTCAAACTTCTGCCGATTCACCCATCCCTTTGGTGTTGGCACGGTATCAAGTGAGAGACAAGTACTACTTCGCTACCAAGCTCACGTTTGACTCCAAAAGTAGCCCTTGGCTCTTCGACACTTTCGCTCAATCCCTCACCTGGATTCTCCTACACAAGGCCCAATGCACAGAAGTCATCCACTACCTGGATGACTTCTTACTAATAGAGCAGCCCAACGTGTCACCAGTAGACCTCGACAAGTTGAGAGTCGTCTTCCAGAACATCAATGTTCCCATAGCCGAGCATAAGGTCGACGGACCCACACGCTCCATCACCTTCCTCGGAGTTGTCTTGGACACTTGCTCCATGCAGGCCAGTCTCCCCCTCGACAAGTTGACTCGCATCAGGGCAGTTCTTCAGGACTTTACCCGCACGAAAGGGTGCACAAGACGACAGCTCCAGTCACTACTTGGCATGCTCAACTTTGCCATGCGGATCATTCCTCAAGGTCGTTCCTTCGTCTCACGGCTCTTATGCCGCGTACACAAGAAGGGACTATCCCGCGGGATTATCCGCTGGACCGAAGTCCAGCGGATAATCCCCTCGTGTGTGGGCGCCGGTGGACTTTTTTTGCCCAAAGTCCGGCGGACTAAAGTTTTAAGTTTTGTTTTAAAATTATCCGCTGGACTTGGCAGTCCGGCGGACAATCCGGCCGTGTGTAGTATGGTCCGGCGGACCAAAAAGGACGCATGCTCAGTAGCAAGTATGTCACGGAATCGCTCGGTCTGGTAAAACTAGCCTTCGTTTTGAAGCTAGCACAATCGTCACGCTGCTGATTCTTTTTTGATATTTTCTGACAGCGGAATTTGTATGTTATCGTGCTTGAAGAATGATTTCGCCTTGCTGCTTGTATATTCACGCAGAGTCCTCCCGAACGTTTTTTCTTCATCATTCTTTAGTGAACTTATATATATATATCTCTTAAAAAAAAAATATATATATATATATATATATACAGGGCTCAAAATTTCAAGTCCTGAGCTACTAGCCAGGCCTTAAGGGTTACTCGCCACCAGTTGCCCCGCCCAACCCCTACCCTGCCCCGCCCCTAAACCCGCCCTCATAAATTATCTCATTAAATGACACCTTTAATGTTTTATGCAATTAAGTTATAAAAATATTAACAACCTTAATGTTAATGCAGCCTGTGTCCCCCCCATGTGCAGCCTGTGCCCCCCATGTGCAGCCTGTGTCCCCCCCCATGTGCAGCCTGTCCCCCCCCCCCCATGTGCAGCCTGTGTCCCCCCCCCCATGTGCAGCCTGTGTCCCCCCCATGTGCAGCCTGTGTCCCCCCATGTGCAGCCTGTGTCCCCCCCATGTGCAGCCTGTGCCCCCCCCATGTGCAGCCTGTGTCCCCCCCATGTGCAGCCTGTGTCCCCCCCATGTGCAGCCAGTGCCCCCCCCCATGTGCAGCCAGTGTCCCCCCCCATGTGCAGCCTGTGCCCCCACCCCTATGTGCAGCCAGTGTCCCCCCCCATGAGCAGCCAGTGTCCCCCCATGAGCAGCCAGTGTGTTCCCCCCCATGAGCAGCCAGTGTCCCCCCCCCCCATGAGCAGCCAGTGTCCCCCCCATGAGCAGCCAGTGTCCCCCCCCCCATGAGCAGCCAGTGTCCCCCCCCATGAGCAGCCAGTGTCCCCCCCCATGTGCAACCAGTGTCCCCCCCCATGTGCAGCCAGTGTCCCCCCCCCATGTGCTGCCAGTGTCCCCCCCCATTTGCAGCCAGTGTTCCCCCATTTGCAGCCAGTGTCCCCCCCATTTGCAGCCAGTGTCCCCCCCCCATTTGCAGCCAGTGTCCCCCCCCCATTTGCAGCCAGTGTCCCCCCCCCCCATTTGCAGCCAGTGTCCCCCCCATTTGCAGCCAGTGTCTTCCCCCCCATGTGCAGCCAGTGTCCCCCCCCCCCATTTGCAGCCAGTGTCTTCCCCCCCATGTGCAGCCAGTGTCCTCCCCCCCATTTGCAGCCAGTGTCCTCCCCCCCATCTGCAGCCTGTGACCCCCATGTGCTGCCTACCTGTGGAGGAGAAGAGAGGAGAGCTGCCACTGGGAGATCACAGCAGGGAACATTCAGACTTATGTTTCATAAGCTGTGAGTGTTCCCCCGCGGTGCGCCGTCACATAAGCTCCTCCCCTTGTCCGGGGAAGTTTGATACAGGTCACCCGTCCTAGGATTGGACGGGTGATCTGTCTATCAAAGTCCCGGAAAAGGGGAGGAGCTTATGTGACGGCGCGCCGCGGGGGAACACTCACAGCTTATGAAACATAAGTCTGAATGTTCCCTGCTGTGATCTCCCAGTGGCAGCTCTCCTCTCTTCTCCTCGCCAGCCCTCAAAAATCACTCGCAAAATGCGAGTGTGCGAGTGTAATTTTTGAGGGCTGTATATATATATATATATATATATATATATATATATATATATATATAAATATACACACACAAATATATATATATATATATAGATATATATAGAACTAGATATATATACACACACACATATATATATATATATATATATATATATATATAGATATATATATATAGATATATATATATAGATATATATATGTATATATATATATATGTGGAAGGCCAACATGGTGGCCTGAATTTATGGGAGGAGCCCGGGAGGGTATTTAACCGGCCCACTCACCTGTGGTCTTCGTCGGTTCCGGTGCGCGATATACTACGTCACTAAGCCGACTACTCGATTTCGCTAGCGTTCGTGAGTGCCAGACGTCTCGTGGATTGCTCTCGTTCGAAGGTTTTGTACACTGTATCTGGCTCGGCTGCCGCAGGTAGGGGTCTCGTTTGACCACCATTTCACTTATGAACGTTACTTACCTTGTCACGAATCTCGCTGTTCACATACGCACAAGTCATTCCATTAGTACCCGTACGTTGCATCCGTACCGCTATCTGCATACAGTAGCCGGTCGCTTACGCATCACCTGATTCGGAATCAGTCGCAGTATCATGCCATACGGTCACATTTCAGCCATTTCAAAAACATTTCAGTCATTTCACCATTTCACGGTCCTGCACCGACACGCCGTTCGAATCTAGCCACATCCGATTCGTCCCGGCATGTCCCAGCAGTGGAACCCCATTTCAATACATGACCCAGGGAGCGGCCGTTAGCCGCAATTTCTCGACTCACCGGTCGAAAAAACACCTCTGTCATGGCATCATTTCCCTGTCACGTATCACGTTCCGATTCAAGTCTAGGCGCACCCCGGTGCCTCGATTCGTACCGGCACGCCCCAAGATGCTCCCAGGCCCCATTTCATTCCGTGCTCCAGAAGTACGGTCGCTGTCAGTCGAAAAGTTTTTAGGCTCACCGCTCGGCGCCTCTGTCACGAGGAAAACATTTCACCTCACGAGTCACGTTTTTGATTCGAAACCGGTCGCACCTTTGCGGATCGGTCTTCGCCTCCAACGTACCCCAGGTTTGTCGGCCCCATTTCAGTAACCACCCCTGAGTCTGCTCGTCGTCGGTCGTGAGACCCGACCGACCGTTCAGCACCTCAGGGAATGGTTCCCCTCATTTCTCTCACCGCCAGGCCGCACCTCGCTTCGAACCCAGTCGCGCTGCGCACCGGTTCGGACCGATGCGCCCTGAACATCCGTTGGCCTCATTTCAGTACATGCTCCAGAAGTCTGGTTCGTCTACAGTCGCCATCGCGGCTCGACCGTTTCATACTTCTGTCATGCCGATCAGTTCGCTGTCACAACAAAAACGTCCTGATCCGAATCCGATGGCATCTACCATGCATCAGTTCGCCTCAACGTACCCCAGTCGAGTTGGCCTCATTTCATTCCAAAATTCTCGGCAATCAGCAGTCACACTCATAAAACGACACCTTGCGCCCACGACATGGCACAAACGTTTCTCATTTCACTCAAAAAAAAAAAAAAAAAAAAAAAAAAAAAAAAAAAAAAAATAATAATAAGTAGTGTATATGCACAGACGGGGGACACACCCCACGAGGCACACCTCACCAGTTCTCTTTATTTTTTCTTCCCTAGGTCAGTCCAAGTTCAGTAGGTCCACCCTGCACAGGTTGGACGGTGTTTCTCCAGGTAAAATATAAAAACTTACCGTGTACGCACGTCCACGTACGTGCGCACACTTGTCCTTTCCAGAGCACAGCAGTTGGGTACGTATGTTTACACAAGGAAAGAAACAGTCTTGGCTTATCTCATCCCCTTGAACAGCTCCGGTCGACCTTCTTACGACCTTAGACGCCTCAAGACATCGCCTCAGGGCACAGCCCATCCGAGGACCATGTCGCAAGCGGGCAGCGAGGATCTCACCGCCCCCTTGTCACGTTCCCCAGTGTCCATGAGTGACAGCATCCAGTCCCTCAGGGGATGGACCATCCCCAGACTGACGGCAGAACTTAGACGCAGGGGCGTGCCGTTCCCCGCCACGGCCAGGAAGGCGGAGCTCTTCAGGCTCTTGTTTCCTCCTCCTGCCATGGCAGGGCCCAGCACTCAGCAAGCCTCCCTCCAGTCTATATCTGCGGCCATAACACAACTCCACACCATGGTGTCGTCCTTGGCGAACACAGTCACGGACGTCCAAGCCAGAGTGACTCTCCTCGAATCTCACCCGGCCCCGGCCGTCCCCGGCCCCGCCGCGATACAGCCACCTACAACAGTCGCCACAGGTACCGCAGGGACATGTCCCCTGGTCTGCCCAGCACACCTGGTTCCAGCCAGCATTAAGAAGGACATACTGGATGGCAAGGACGTCAACCTCGCCTCCCTTCTCATTTCAGTCCACGACCTAGCCGAAAACAAGGCCTATACCTGGGGAGATGTCTCGGTGGTCCTCAAAGCTAAAGACCCCAGACTCAACCGCAAATTGTCCGTCCCAGAATTCGCGTTGTCATTTGGGATGCTTAGAGACATCATATGCTCAGCTTCCCCCGGCAGAAGGGAAGAGCTGGATTTATATCTCCACACCGTGGTAGATCTGGGCTACAAATACGGCGGGTTCTCATTTTATGACTACCACCGCTCCTTTTCCGCAAAAGCAGCCGCCAGGATGGCGCAATTCCAGTCACCCACAGATTGGAGCCTAATGGACACAGAATTATTCTGTCGCCATTTCGCCGGTCTGCGCTCACCATTGTGCGCAGTCTGCCAATCCTCCACGCACACCGCCGCCTGGTGCTCCAGTGCAACACTCCGCCACTCGGTCGAGTTTCCCTCGACCTCGGCTCCAGCACAAAACCCGCCAGCACCGACACAGAAACCCCAGCTCGACAAACTCGGACGCCCCGTCCGGACCATGGGAGGAGCGGCCATCTGCAATAATTACAACTACGGCTCGTGTAACTTCAGCCAATGCAGGTTGCTCCACGTGTGCGTCGTATGCCACAGGGCGCACCCGAAAAATCTATGCGAGCTCAAACCGAAAAATCTGTGACTGAGCCGCATAAACATCCTATGGTTAGGAGTCTATCTGGACTCACACCCCATCCCCTCACTAGCCACGTTCCTCATACAAGGATTCACGGCGGGCTTCCATACCGGCCTTGTCTCCCTGCCCCACACTACTTACGAGTGTGGGAATCTCAGATCAGCGGCCACCGACGAGCAGGCCATAGACCAACTACTCCTAGCCGAGCTGGAGCGAGGTTTCGTCATTGGTCCCTTCACACAACCCCCCTTCAACACCTGGAGAGTCAGCCCTATTGGGCTTGTCAAGGGCAAATTCTCAAATAAAGTTCGCTTGGTGTACGACCTGTCTGCGCCTCATTCTTGCCACGTCCCCAGCCTCAACTCCCTAATTCCCTCCGAGGAGTTCTCCTTAAAATACGCCTCCGTCGACTTGGCGATCCAGGCCATCCTCAAAGCAGGCACAGGGGCCTGGCTGTCCAAAGCCGACATATCGGACGCCTTCAAACTTCTGCCGATTCACCCGTCTCTTTGGTGTTGGCACGGTATCAAGTGGAGAGACAGGTACTACTTCGCCACCAAGCTCACGTTCGGCTCCAAAAGTAGCCCCTGGCTCTTCGACACGTTCGCTCAATCCCTCACCTGGATTCTCCTACACAAGGCCCAATGCACAGAAGTCATCCACTACCTAGATGACTTCCTACTGATAGAGCAGCCTAACGTTTCACCAGTAGACCTCGACAAATTAAGAGTCGTCTTCCAGAATATCAATGTCCCCATAGCCGAGCACAAGGTCGACGGACCCGCACACTCCATCACCTTCCTCGGAGTTGTCTTGGACACATGCTCCATGCAGGCCAGCCTACCCCTCGACAAGCTGACCCGCATCAGGGCAGTTCTTCAGGACTTCACCCGCACGAGAGGGTGCACAAGACGACAGCTCCAGTCACTACTTGGCATGCTCAATTTTGCCATGCGGATCGTCCCTCAAGGTCGTTCCTTCATTTCACGACTCTTAGTCCACCTGTCACAGGCACAAGACCCCGATCAGATCCTCAAACTGGACGCCGCGGCCATAGCAGACCTAGCGATGTGGGAAGAGTTCCTTTCCTCGTGGAACGGGATATCCATGTTTATCCCGGCCGTCTCACCCTTCTCACCACAGGTGGTGACAGATGCCGCGGCCTCAACGGGCTTCGCAGCCATATTTGGCCTCCATTGGTTCGCGGGCCCTTGGCCCCCGCAGATACTTTCAATTCCAGGTTTCAGCCGGACTTCCCCCCTTTTCGAGCTCTACCCAATCGTGGCAGCTGCCAAACTTTGGGGTCACAGTTGGACCGGGCAGACGGTAAACTTCACAACGGACAACCAGGCCACGGCAGACATCATCAACAAAGGCAGGTCCAAGTCACTCCAGGTGATGTCCTTCTTACGCAGGCTGGTCCAACTGTCGCTACGGCTCCAATTCAACGTCCATTGCTCTCACATCCCAGGTAAATACAACGTGGCAGCAGACGCGCTGTCACGCTTTAACTTCATCTCCTTCTTTCGACAGATACCAGAGGCCGATCGGGTGTCCGCCCCTATCCCCGCTTGGTCTCAGCTGACCCTAGACTAGACCGATACCTACGTGGGGCCACCCAGCTCATCAACCAGTCCCTGTCTCACAACACACTCAAAGCCTACCACGCAGCCTGGGACACCTTTAACAAGTTCCTAACCACCAACGCCGTGCCAACACCCACAGACACCAGGCATATTTTGGCCTTCGTCTCACATTGTCACACACAGCTAAACCTATCCTACAACACCATCCGCCTATACCTGGCCGGCATACAGCACTTTTTGGCCCTTCAAGATCCTACTAGACCGTCTGTCTTCTCGTCCCACGCCGTCCGAGCCGTCCTACGCGGCGTCCAGAAGCAGCAACCAGCAAACAGAACCAGACGTCGCCCCATCACTGGCGCCATCTTCCGCGAGATGTCCGCCATACTCGCTGGTTCCCCCTTTGGTGTCCTCCTCAGCCAGGTCATACAAGCCGCCATCTACCTGGCCTACTATGGGTTCTTACGTCCCAGCGAATTCACCCGTAACAGCTCGACCAGCCAAACCCTGTGCAGACACCACCTAGTTCGCCATCAAGACCACTTCGTGCTCCACCTCAACGTCTCCAAGACTCAGCAAGCTGGCCACGGGGTGGACATCCATCTATACAGAACCGGCAATGCCTGGTGCCCAGTAACGGTTCTCAACCGCCTGCTCTCACTCCTGCCAGAACAAAGGGACACCGATCCCCTTCTGCCTTTTCCAGTCAAACCCTTGAGCACTTGTCAGTTCATGACACACGTAAGAATTCTCCTCCGCAACCTACGCCTCAACCCCAGCGAGTACTCCGGTCACTCTTTTCGGATCGGGGCCGCCTCAGCCGCCTCACAGCAGGGGGTCCCAGGCCACATCATCCAGAGACTCGGCAGATGGAAGTCAGCCTGCTTCACCCGGTATATACATGACCCACAGGCGGAAATGTCACGGGCCTTCGCCCAGCTCACGCAGTAGTCAATACTAAAAGGCAATAAATATCTTCAAACCCTACCTCAGTTTTTGCCCCCTTATTTCTGGCGTACCGGCCATAGACCAAGGCACACTTCAGGTCTCCCTTTTCATGTTATAGATCTTATTGGTTAAGTTATTTCCCTTCAGATACGTGTCGGCCATAGGGCTTCAACCATAAGTGGAAGGCCAACATGGTGGCCTGAATTTATGGGAGGAGCCCGGGAGGGTATTTAACCGGCCCACTCACCTGTGGTCTTCGTCGGTTCCGGTGCGCGATACCCACCCTCCCATTCCCCCTTTTAAGGGCATTTCTCACAACATCACCCCCATCAAATACTCATTTCTAATCAGGGTATGCCCCCTTATTTCTGGCGTACCGGCCATAGACCAAGGCACACTTCAGGTCTCCCTTTTCATGTTATAGATCTTATTGGTTAAGTTATTTCCCTTCAGATACGTGTCGGCCATAGGGCTTCAACCATAAATATATAGATCTAGAGATCTCTCTCTCTCTCTCTCTCTCTATATCTCTCTCTCTCTCTATATATATTTCTATTTATATATATTTTATTAGTTTTTGGTTAGCAAAAGGATTTTGGATTACACATGATTAAATTGGGGAGTCAGCAGAGCTTGCCCTTAATTCAGATCTTACCCTCACATTTCCAGCGACTGCACTTGCAGTTCCATTGAAATTGAAGTTGCACTTTACACTTGTATTGTCAAATGAATGTGCGTTTTGGAAATGACCTCCATATTATTTAGACATGTACCTGCCTACTCATAAATAAACTATGTTTTTCAATAACAAACACGTATATAATTATTTTGTTGAAATTAAATTACCATTTATTCTGGTTTAAACAAGGCTAAACAAAATAGGAAGGCAACACTGGAGCCACTTTGAGATTTGGTGAAGACTTTTTGCCCCCACGGCAGACATCAAGTTTGTGAAGCCAAAAATTAAGCTTGGGCATATTCGATACAATATAGGGAGCACAAGAAGATTGTCCAGGAATCACACAGACCAGGAACAGCAGCAGATGACATCTATGTCCCCAAGCTGTGGCACTACAACAGCCTGCGTCTTCTGTCAGACCAGACTGAAGCTAGGCAATCACTTCCGACTCTTCCTACCACGCTGCCCTGCAGTCTTCCCTGCACGCTTCCTTGGAGGCTGACTTGTGGTAGGAGGAGGAGGAGGAGGAGGAGGAGTTGCTGTCGGGCCTTCATGTGTCAGGCGGGTGGATTCAGTTAGTTGACCCCTCAAACCCCCCTGAAGAGCTGCAAAAAATAGGCCCTCGCACAGCTGCCGTTGGCCCTTCTCCATTTCCAGCAACCTGCTGGCCAAGTAGGTGGCATAGGCCTCTTCTGGAATGGGGGGTCTTTGGAGAATCTCACTCGCCTGCCGAATTAGGTTGAGTGATTCCTCCTCAACCCTGCTCATCCTCCTGGGCCTTCTTGTGGGTAAGCGCAGGGGTGGAGGTAGACTTCTTACAGTCTGGCTCACAGTCTGGCTCGTGCTGGGCCCAGCCACCTCCTGGCTCTCGCTGGTCATGGCCTCCTCCTCCATACCACTTGTCCCGGCATCATCCTGGGTCAGCTCATTCTGTGTCCAAAGAAAATCCAAAATCAAACACATGTTTTTTGGTTCATGGCCTCCTCAATCATACAATTGTAAATTTATGAATGTGCAGATAAATTTGAACAAATATCCAAAAGGCTATCATTTGGACCCCTGCATTTTCCAAGCAGATCACCAATCTTTTTTAACGCATTTTTGGCCACTACTGGATGTATGTATACACTATATATGTATACATATGTAGCACCAACACTTTTTAGAAGTGGGCACTATTTTTTTGGGTTTTTTTCTGAATTCTGAGTTCAGGGTGTTAATTGTTTCACATTTTTACGTTGACATCAGTTTGTCTGGCCTGTGCTGGAGTTCTGTCTGGTCCTAGGTGAGGTGAGGCACCTGTGACAGGCTCATAACACAGTCTGCTTGTACACATGATGAGGTTACATTTGCTCGGACACAATCAGTGGGAGCGTCTGGCCCCACTGTGTATTTTGGGAAGCGTGATTTGAGATGCTGAGGTCATGTGTTCAGGCTTGAGCTTCACTTTAGATTCCTGGTTCTGTTCCGCAACAACCCCACAAGTGTTCCTGGGCCCAGGAGTGTCTGCTGGCCCTGGAAGCCTGGTCACCCTGACCAGCCCCAGAGGCCCTTGTTGTCTGTGGTGGGGATCCATCCGTTCCCGAGCCTCAGAACTGGCTAGTTTGAGGCCCAGCAATTGAAGGAGGATTCTCAAGTGCCCCCGTGTCCTCTCAGGATTGGAGAGACATAGCGACTGGTACCGGCGAACACGGGGGAGGGGGCTCTTCGGAGGAGGGTAGTGGGTGTGGCTGCTTGTTATGAGCTAAGATGTATGGACACTAGTGAATTGCCATGCCCTACTGTTTTGCTGCAACGGCTGAAAGGTAAACGTAACCTCGGAACTGTTGCAAAAAACAACCTTTCCTTACAACATAGTGTGTGGCCGACACTTTGCTGGTTCCAAGTCACTTGTTGTTTGCTACATCTGCGGACAAGGGTATATCCAACAGTGAAGTGTCCAGTTGTGAGGGGCTACTCTCTGGCCTTTCTTACTTACCTTTCTTGGTCTGCCAGCAGTTCTGAAGTGTCTGAGCTTTTTCACCCATGCCCTCAATTTACAACCGAGACACTGTGTAATGTTTAAACGTTGTTAACCAATTATCCAAAATATGTCCAAATGAAAGGTGCTTGGAGTATGGGTCTCCGCAATTGATGGTTACTAACCTGGGGAACCCCTAGACAATGAATGACAAGCTACAAGAAGCGTGTAATCGGTAAGCCGTGAAAAGACATAGAGGCCTGTTATAGAGTGGGAGTGGAGGTGGTTCGGCATAATAGAATTGCTGATTAAAACATACATTTCTAAGCAATTCTAATCTTTACATTTACATCATTAATATTCACCCAATCACTATTTAGGCTCAAAAATATATACCTGGCTCCAGCTGGGCGCATCAGCCTGCTCCAAGGTGGAGGGGTCTTCTCTTTCCGTGAAAGCCTCAGCTGGGGTGGAGGAAGAGTGGAGGGAAGGGTGGAGGGAAGAGTGGACAGTGATTGCCTGGGTTCCATCTGGTCACCTATAAAACCCAGTTGGTTGTAGTACCACAGCTTGGGTACATAAACATCCTCTGCTGCTGCTCCTGATCTGACTGAATCCGCAATCTTTTTGCGCTCCCGCTTGTACATGTGCCTCAAACTAGAAATTCGGGCTTCAACAAACTTGATGTCTGCGTTGGGGACTCGAGTCTTCACAAAATCCAAAAGTGGCCCCAGTGTTACCTTCCGGACATCCCTATTTCCATATAAGGGGTTCTTGACCTCCCACAGGGTGGCATTTTTCCGGTACAGCGCAATAAATTCGGACATGAACTCCTGATCCTTAAATGGGTTTAACTGCGATGTTGACATGTTTGATTCTGTTTTGTTAGTAATGGCAATACAAAAGACCAAAAACACAAATGTTACTAAAAACGCACATCCAGTTTTTACACCAAAACATTACACAACACACCCACACACAGGCAGCAACCCCTACACACAGGCAGCAACCCCTACACACAGGCAGCAACCCCTACACACAGGCAGCAACACACACACACAGGCAGCAACCCCTACACACAGGCAGCAACACACACCCACACACAGGCAGCAACCCCCACACACAGGCAGCAACACACCCACACACAGGCAGCAACCCCTACACACAGGCAGCAACACACACACACACAGGCAGCAACACACACACACAGGCAGCAACACACACATATCATTAAAAAATGCAGGCCCAAAACCCAATAAACCACAGTAATGCATCCTAGAAAACTTACCTTCGTACAGAGCGCTCGCTACTTCCGTTCGGAAACACGTGGGGGCCCTCAAACAGCCTTATATACACTGCGCACGCGTTGAAGTCCGCCTGCGTCCTCCGCGTCGCCCACCCATGATGTTCCTCGTGACGAGTATTCCCCGCTTCCCCTCGTTGCATTGTGGGTGAATAAGTACATGAAGATGGCGGACACATTCTCAGGCAGTAGCGCGGAGGAAAGCCCAGAAGCCCAGACATCTGCATCCAGCAGCAGATATAAGGCCACCAATATGGCCTTTGAAGAGATGGTGGAGATGGTGGACATCCTCCAAAGGGAAGATTACGACGGGGAAAATGGCCCCTACCCTCGACCCAACTTGCGCAAGGACAAGATTCTGAGTACAGTCGTCAGCACCCTGGAGCATAAGTTCGGCGTACGAAGGGGCAAGGATCAACTGCGCAAGCGATGGTCCGACATTAAATCCAGGGAGCCCGATCAGTACAGGAGAATTCGAAAATCCATCAAAAAAAGTAAGTCAAGCACGTGCGCTACTATGGTTATACTTGATATGTCTAATCTTGCGAATATTTTATTAGAATTCGTACGTGAATCCTGCGAAGATTTTATTAGCACTCGTACGTGAATCTTGCGAAGATGTTATTAGCACTCGTACGTGAATCTTGCGAAGATGTTATTAGCACTCGTACGTGAATCTTGCGAAGATGTTATTAGCACTCGTACGTGAATCTTGCGAAGATGTTATTAGCACTCGTACGTGAAACTTGAGAATATTTTATTGGAACTCGTACGTGAATCTGGCGAAGATTTTATTAGCACTCGTACGTGAATCTTGCGAAGATGTTATTAGCACTCGTACGTGAATCTTGCGAAGATGTTATTAGCACTCGTACGTGAATCTTGCGAATATTTTATTGGAACTCGTACGTGAATCTGGCGAAGATTTTATTGGAACTCGTACGTGAATCTGGCGAAGATTTTATTTGAACTCGTACGTGAATCTGGCGAAGACTTGATGAAAGTTCGTTTGTCATGATAAAGTTGATTCAGTTTACCTGGCTGTGGGTTGTTGGAGTTGTAAGGTTGTTTATTATTGTCACCATCTATACTATTACTACTGTAGTAATGGTTTTATGGGTAACATACACAGGGACTCCAGAAGATGGTTTGGGGGGGGGGGGGGGGATAAATCTGTTAAGCAGGGTGTCAAGCTACTAATTCCCAAAAAATGCTCAGCATCTACAAATACTGTAGGTGATGACTTTTCAAAGAAGTACACTCACCTGTCACAGGGTCCAGCGACCTCAGCAGCCGAGACTAACCGTCCCTTGGATGCTGCAGCTACAATCTTTGATATTGGAATCATGACATTAATCTTTGCGGCTTCACTTCCCGGGTCACTATTGGGCATGCGCCAGTTGCGCAATGCAATAGGACTGGTCCGCGCTAGCTCTGGGACCCCTGTGTGTCCCAGCAGACAGCACGGTGGGATGGGATGTGGCGTATACTTCTGTGGGAGTCTATGGCCGGATGTGTGTGCAAATACCTGCCTTACACAGGTATCTGCAACCCCCCCCCCCTAAAAGGTTACAAATAAGACACCAGAGGGGTGCAGGGATCCAATGAGCGGAAGTTCAACTTTAGGGTTGAAGGCCGGTTTAAGTATTGGAGTTTCATTAGATAGAGATTTCAATTCTGTATTCAAGTAGGATCTTGTAACAAACTGCTAATAATTGGACAACACTTTTAAACAATGTTTAATATTCATATTTCGGCACTCAAATATCAGTGTGATTAAAAGTGTACCTTTGTGTTCCATTACCATAGGGGGCAAAAGACTCAGACGTCACTCAGAACATCCCAGGACCTCCCGGCCTCAGCAGACCAATTGGGCAGTTAGCCCAAGCCCACGCGTGGATGTGGAGGAAGAGGTGCTTGAAGTGGAGCACATCTGCACCCCACCAAGTGAGTGTCTGAGAACACAGATTGAGCTACTAAATTAAGGTCTGCATGTTTTTGACATTTTTTTTCTTGTGTTTTATCTACCCAACTTTTAGGTGATGATGATCTGGTTGTGGAAGGCCAAGCTGCGGAGCCATTTTCCACTGACAGTGCCCACAGGCTTATTGGCCAGATCATGGCCTGGAATATGCAGCTGGAAAACATGCAGAAGGAGATGGCCACCATGCAGCAAGGAATGAAGGACATGATTGATGTTTTGGGGAGAATCTAAAGACCCCTTTTCCATTTCCAAACATCAATCATGTCCTTCATTCCCCTTTTGATCCGCAATTTTTTACCAATTTTAGATGCCAAATTTTGAATATGCACATGGTGTGTCAACATGTGCTATGTGCCATCAGGGGATCTCAATGTACGCATTTTGTGTTTGCAACCCCTAATGCTAGTAGGTGAGAGGAAAGGGGTTTCACACACAAAACACGTCCATTGATTCCCCATGATGGAACATAGCACGTGTTGACATTACCCATTTTGATGTTAAATTTGTGTGCATATTCAAAATTTGGCTTCTACTGTACATGGGTTACCAGTTGAACTTTGTAAGTTCCCTAGTTTTACATTGGGTAAATATTTTATAATGAAAAAATAAATGTTTTTTATATTTGAAACCATGTTTTTATTTTTTCAACAAAAAAAAAAAAAAATATGTTGTGAAAAAATACCAAAAAAAATATTATATTACCAAAAAAAAAAAAAAATATATAATAAATCTAAAAAAATCTAAAAAAAAAAACAGGTTTGGGTGTGCACTATAATAAAAAAAAAATTGTTTGCACAAATTAAACAATATGTGTGGCTTCTTCTTTTTAAATACTACCAGTTTGACCAAAAAATGTTGTGGTTCATTGACAAAGGGGCTTATTTACTAATAAGTGCACTAGGACAACATATAAAACAGCCAAAAAGAAAAGCAAAACAATACGAAAAAACAAATATTTGAAACAGAAATCAATGGATTTATTATTTAAACATAAAGTATGTTTTAAGGGTCTGCTGCCATTGCAATGGCCCCCCTACCATTAAAATAATTTAAATATCGGTCCCGCACTTGCTGTGCTGATTGTGGGGCTAACCCAAGACGGCGATTATCCAGCCCTGTCATCTCGCCCTCCACTCCGGCCTCAGGCCCAATAGGTACTGTGTAGCTGGCAGAATGTTTCCGGAGATAATTGTGCATTATACAGCATGCGAGAATAATTGTATTGAGTTTGTACTCTGCCAGATGTATCGACGTTAAGAGCAATCTGAAACGGTTGGCCATAATTCCGAAGGCATTTTCCTCAACCCCTCTTGCTCTGGCCAACCGAAAATTAAAAATCCTTCTCTCAGGGGTGGGGAAATGGCCTCATCAGGTGGTCACCCAGACCAAACGCCTCGTCGGCAATGAAAACAAAGGGGAGTCCCTCCACATTCTCTTCATCTGGTGGCAGCTTCAGGCCACCAGTCTGGAGACGATTGCAGAACTCCGTCTGGTTGAAGACTCCTCTATCCGACATCCGGCCGTTTTTCCCCACATCCACATAAAGAAACTCATATTGTGCCGACACCACCGCCATCAACACTATACTATGGAACCCCTTATAATTCCAATAGTAAGACCCCCGAATGGGGTGGGGGCACAATTCGGACATGTTTCCCATCAATCGCCCCTCCGCAGTTGGGAAAGTCCCAACGGGCAGCAAACTGGGAAGCCACAGTCTGCCATTCCTGTGGCGTGGAAGGACACTGTGAAGTCAAACAGAAAGATACAATTCTAATTAAAAACAAGCCAAAACACCAAACTAAATCCAAGAAATGAACAAACAATTTTGAACAACATATGTATTTTTTTTCTTAGTCCTTGAAATCAAGCAAAAATATTAAGGATAAGGGACAATTCTCTGATTGATGACCCCTCTGATGGCCCAGAGAAGATAATAATGGGGATGTGGGTGGGGAGTAATTAATTGTAAGGTCACACAATACACATGCAATCAATTTAACAGTGTGTGTGTGTGGGGGGAGGGGGGTTAATTAGAAGCTGACCAAAAAGCACATGCAATCAATTAAACAGTGTGTGTGTGTGTGGGGGGGGGGGGGGTTATTTAGAAGCTGACCAAAAAGCACATGCAATCAATTAAACAGTGTGTGGGGGGGGGGGTTAATTAGAAGCTGACCAAAAAGCACATGCAATCAATTAAACAGTGTGTGGGGGGGGGGGGGGGTAATTAGAAGCTGACCAAAAAGCACATGCAATCAATTTAAAAATGAGGGGCAAGGGGGTGAAAGGGGGGGGTGAGTAAAGCAGTACAGTGGAGCTGTTAAGATACATTTTTTACAAAATAAAGTGACTAGGCTAGGGGTGTTTAGGGGCCCAAGATTCCATGCTGGGGAGGTTGGTGCAAGCAAATATGCATGTGACCCACTAAATAATACATTCTAAAGCAATTTCGATAAGTGAACCATAAAATACTATTCAAAAAAAAAAACCTGGCATGAATAGGGGACATTCATAGAATAGTCCTATCATGGTAATTAGTTAATGATGAAATTGATGCACTACATTAGCAAACATACAAGACATAGGTAATTTGAAAAGAGAAAACTTACCTTAATGTATTCCTCCTGCAGGACGTGGATAATGGCAGAACAGGTCTCTGGAATAATGAGCCCCAGAGCCTGGGGGGAGATGCCTGTCGTGAACTTGAGGTCCTGCAAGCTTCTCCCCGTCGCCAAGTAACGCAACGTGGCGACTAGCCTCTGCTCCGCAGTGATGGCTTGCCGCATGCAGGTATTCTGCCTGCTAATATAAGGGGACAGCGAAGCCAACAGACGGTGAAAAATGGGGTCCGTCATCCTGAGATAATTCCTGAAATCATCAGGATTATTCTCACGGATCTCACGGAGCAAAGGCATGTGCGAGAATTGGTCACGCTGGCGCAGCCAATTCTTGGTCCATGAACTCCTCCTCACCCTGTTCATGGACTGGGCTCGGGCCAAGGTGTTAACCGCAACACGGAGCCCCTGCACAGCACGAACTCGTTCCCGAGTACGTCCACACTCCATGGCTTCAAAACGGTCGGCTGATCAAACAAACAACTTAACCGAACGCACTGAAGAACAGCAAGGCCTATGAAGAACGACCTGAAAAACAGGAACGAGCGGACCAGAACGGCCTGAGAACAGGTAGGAACTGATCCACACGCACTGAAAGACAGATACAAACCTCACAAGCACAAACTGAACGGCAGAAACGAGCGAATTAAGCAGAAGTCTGAGAAGCGCGAATCGTCTCTAACCAAACGTCAACTAACACGCGATACACACGAGATTAGCTGACGGTGCCCAAAGGGTGTCGTTTGGGATCTTGAGCTTCCTTTTTCTAGTCCCGTCGTACGTGCTGTACGTCATCGCGTGAACCGCCGGACTTTTTGCGTGATCGTGTGTGGTCAAGTCCGTTCGCTTTTTAGTCCAGCGGACCCAGCTGGAAAGTCCAGCGGATTGTCCGCTGGACTTAGGTCCGCCGGCAAAAGTCCGCACGTGTGTACGCGGCATTAGTCTACCTGTCACATGCACAAGACCCCGATCAGATTCTCAACCTGGACACCTCGGCCATAGCAGACCTAGCGATGTGGGAAGAGTTCCTTTCCTCATGGAACGGAATATCCATGTTCATCCCGACCATCTCGCCCCTCTCACCACAAGTGGTGAAAGATGCCACTGCCTCCACGGGCTTCGCAGCCATTTTTGGCCTCCATTGGTTCGCTGGCCCTTGGCCTCCACAGATTCTCTCAATCCCTGGGTTCAGCCGGACATCCCCCCTTTTCGAGCTCTACCCAATCGTGGCAGCCGCCAAACTTTGGGGTCACAACTGGACCGGGCAGACGGTAAACTTCACAACGGACAACCAGGCCACGGCAGACATTGTTAACAAAGGCAGGTCCAAGTCACTCTCGGTGATGTCCTTCTTACGCAGGCCGGTCCAACTGTCGCTAAGGCTCCACTTCAACATCCATTGCTCTTACATCCAAGGTAAATACAACTTGGCAGCAGATGCACTGTCACGATTTAACTTCATCTCCTTCTTCCGGCAGATCCCAGAAGCCGACCGGGTGTCCACACCTATCCCCGCTTGGTCTCAGCTGACCCTAGACTAGACGACACCTAAGTGGGGCCACCCAGCTACTCAACCAGTCCCTGTCTCACCACACACTCAAAGCCTACCATGCAGCCTGGGACACGTTCAACAAGTTCCTAGCTACCAACGCCGTGTCGACACCAACAGACACCAGGCACATTCTGGCCTTCGTCTCACATTGCCACACACAGTTAAACCTGTCCTACAACACTATCCGGCTGTACCTAGCCGGCGTACAGCACTTTCTGGCTCTCCAAGATCCCACTAGACCGTCTGTCTTCTCGTCCCACGCTGTTCGAGCCGTCCTACGCGGCGTCCAGAAACAGCAACCAGCAAGCAGAACCAAACGTCGCCCCATTACGAGTGCCATCTTCCGCGAGATGTCCACCGTACTCGCCGGTTCCCCTTTTGGTGTCCTCCACAGCCAGGTCATACAAGCTGCTATCTACCTGGCCTACTAAGGGTTCCTACGTCCCAGCGAATTCACCTGTAACAGCTCGACCAGCCAAACCCTGTGCAGACGCCACCTAGTTCGCCATCAAGACCACTTTGTGCTCCACCTCAGCGTCTCCAAGACCCAGCAAGCTGGCCACGGGGTAGACATCCATCTATACAGAACTGGCAATTCCTGGTGCTCAGTGGCCGTGCTCAATCGCCTGCTCTCACTCCTGCCAGAACAAAGGGACACTGATCCCCTTCTACCTTTTCCAGTCAAACCCCTAAGCACCTGCCAGTTCATGACACAAGTAAGGATTCTCCTCCGCAACCTACGCCTCAACCCCAGCGAATACTCCGGTCACTCTTTCCGGATCGGAGCCGCCTCAACCGCCTCACGGCATGGGGTCCCAGACCACATCATCCAGAGACTCGGCAGATGGAAGTCAGCCTGCTTCACATGGTATATACCTGGCCCACAGGTGGAAATGTCATGGGCCTTTGCCCAACTCACGCATTGAACGGTTCCAAAGTTAATAAACATCTTCAAACCCTACCTCAGTTTTTGCCCCCTTATTTTGGCATACCGTCCATTAGACCAAGGCACACTTCAGGTCCCCCCTTTTTCATGTTGTAGATCTTATGGTAAGTTATCCCTCTTCAGACACGTATCGGCCATAGGGCTTCAACCATAAGTGGAAGGCCAATATGGTGGCCTGAATTTATGGGAGGAGCCCGGGGTGGTATTTAACCGGCCCACTCCCCTGTGGTCTTTGTCGGTTTCCGGTGCGCGATACCCACCCTCCCATTCCCCTTTCAAGGGCATTCCTCACAATATTACCCTCATCAAACACTCATTTCTAATCAGGGTATGCCCCCTTATTTTGGCATACCGTCCATTAGACCAAGTCACACTTCAGGTCCCCCCTTTTTCATGTTGTAGATCTTATGGTAAGTTATCCCTCTTCAGACACGTATCGGCCATAGGGCTTCAACTATATATATATATATATATATATATATATATATATATAACGTATATTACAATGTAATAATTCTATCATACCATAACACATGATTTAAATAATTATTATTGATATATTATTTATTACATAGAAAGACAGCTCCAAAAATAGAATGGACTATCTCGGTACCCAAGTTCACACATGTTAAAAATATAAACTATTTGTATTACAATCCTTAAAAGCATATGACATAGCAATAAAAAGTAATATTGATAAGACAGTTATACAAATTTTAGCTCATATTAGGTCGCACATGTTTCCCTGGGGCAAATACTCAGTATAGTGCCCTCAGCCCAAGAGATAAGTTCTCCATCCACCCCCAGCCCCTGGTGTATGTGGTATATGGACATGGGGTATATGTGGTTAATGGGCACTGCACATGGAGTATACAGTATGTGGTATATGAACACTGCACCTGGAGGTATATGTGTTACATGGACACTATACATGAATGTATGCTGTATATGGGCAGTGTAAATGAGGTATGTGTAATTTATGGGCATTGCACATGGAGTATATATGATATATGGCTACTGTGCATGAGGTGCATATAGTGTATGGACACTGTGCATAGGTTGTATATGTCTGCTATTATGTATTAAGGGTGTTAATGTATTGGAGAAAAAAAGGGAAAGAATTCCCAAAGTACTCTTCAAAAAGAAAAAAACTAAATATCTTTATTGATTAACCACATGTATATATGTAAGTAGAAAATGTATATATAAATACACCCAGTTTGACACATAGAATAAAAATTAAGACAATTAAGTCTTAATTGAACAAGGTGGCCACCTCTCCCAGTCATACAACACTTTCAAGCACCATAGACAGAAAGATCTCCCACACAACCAATTTCACCGATATTCATTGCTTAAACTAATTTCTTTCCAAGAATTTCCTGTTTTGATAGTATATATAAGGGGAAAGTTCAGACGGTTGAATAAAAAGCATATGCATGGTTGAAAGTACAAAGTCAATCTCTATGCTCCGTGAGTAAAGTGCATGTGCATTTAAATGCAATATTGCCAGTTGCCTCTAAGCAGAGGCCACAAGCTGATATATCACTGTATAAATAATTTTCATGACAGGAGGATCCGTAATTAGATCTGTTGGTCACTGACTGGTGAAAATCATCAAGATCAAGGAAACAAACGGATGTAGATTAGACTGAATATAGCTTCCCCTTCCAATACATAGGGGTAAGATATAGCTCACCATTTCAGACGCCTTGATACATTCGTCCAGTGTGATCTTCAAACAACATGCATTGTAAAGATGTTTTTATTTAGGCAACGGCGACGGCAACAGAAGCCCGGGCCACCGCTAGTAAAAGAGCTGGAAGAAAAAAGCGGAGGCCCGGCAAGAAGAACAGAAGAGCGGGACAAGACCCACAAAGTTGGAACCAGACCCCCAGACGGCGGGGGCGACGAAGGAGAAAACCAGGCTCCTCCGCTAGTAAAAGAGCTAGCAGAAGATAGCGGAGGAGTACGGCGAGAAGACCCCCCAAGGTGGAAGAAGACCCCCGGAGCTGTGTAATAAAGTATTTTAAAAACATGTGTTGTGTTTTTATTTACACTTTTTTCACCAGGTGAATGGGTAGGGGTACATTGTACCCCATACTCATTCACATAGGGTGGGGGGCCGGAATCTGGGGGCCCCCTTATTGAAGGGGGCTCCCGGATTCCGATAAGCCACCTGCCCGCAGACCCCGACAACCAACGGCCAGGGTTGTCGGAAAGAGGCCCTTGTCCTCATCAACATGGGGACAAGGTGCTTTGGGGCTGCGTGCTCGGATAAGGGTCTGATATAGATTTGGGGGGGGGCCCACGCCATTTTTTTTGGCGTAGGGATTCCCCTTTAAATCTGTACCAGGTGACGGGGCTAGCAAAGTGTCAATCTCGCCGATCAAGGCGGCGCCATTGACTTCCTTCGCTAATTCCATCTACCTGGAGTCACGTTCTAAATGAATGGAATTTACTCTGTGTAAAAAACTCCCGCGGATTGTCCGCCGGCAAAGTCCGTGTGTGTGTGGGCACTATGTCCCATGGATAGTCCGGCCGAAAAGTCCAATCGTGTGTACGTGGTATAAGAGTAGTACAGATCCTAGGTCCCCTGACGCAATGGGGGTTATTTACTAAAGGCAAATCCACTTTGCACTACAAGTGCACTTGGAACAGCATTTTAGCTTGCACATGATTGGATGATAAAATCAGCAGAGCTTCCCCTTATTTCAGATCTATGCCTCATTTATGGTTGTAGGGGATCCCGCCCGAGGCGATGCACTCCTCGAATTTAAGGCTAGCCAGCCGGACACATTGCATGTTGCAGCCACATCATCTGCATTAGCCTATAACATTTCCTGGGACATAGTCTCGAACATGTCATCATCCCCTGATAAGTCAGACAGGGAATCTATTTCTGAGTCCCGCAACTCTTCTGCAGGCAAATATCTACATACAGTCCCACCAATTACAGTTCCCCCAGAGTTCTCACCCGTATCTGCAGTGGATTCCTTGGGAGCGATCACTTTCCCCCGATCAAGGCAAATTCTGAGGTAGGCCTCAACCGCGGCCGCAGGAGGCTTTTACATATCCCACCTTCTTGTGAGCAGGTGTAGGGAATTTAGTGATAGTGGAAGAAGCAGTGTCCATGATGTTCAGAGTGACTCCTTCGGTGATAGTAGCAGCACCATCTCCCTCGGGAACACTGGCTGTCACAGTTGGTCTCGAAGATGCAGGCCTCACCACAGGAGTGAACGTAGCGGACTCCTCGATGGCAATGCCTGTGGCCCAATCCATCCAGTAGGCAGGAGGTGGCACGGTGGGTTGCTCCACTGTGAACAGATACTCCCCACATTGTAGGCATTGTACAAAGGACCGGAGGTTTGCAACCAGTCCCTCGCACTTGTTGCAGAGTATGCCCAAGGCCTCGACATCTCCCATAGTGTACAGTACAAAACGCCCCTGCGGTCTCAGGCGAATCCCTGTATCAGTAAGCACAGTCCCAGGCAGTCTCACACTTGTGGCGTTTCCCACAGAGAACATCCTGGGTCCCATGATGGACGGTGTTCCTGGCATCCGGAACATTTCTCTCTAGCAAAGAAAAATCAACTCTTCTTCTCGACCCAGGCCCCACCCAAAGTGGTGCCTAGTGCAGCAAGAAGACAGACAAAACTCCTCCCACTGGTTCCTCCAGTCACGCACCTCGCAGGCTTTTCTTGACTCCGCCCACTGTCTACGCGCCAGGCATTGGCCCGCAATCAATTTCTTGTGATAAAGTATGGCGCAGTCCAAAACCCTCTACCACGTAAAATTCCACACAGACAGTTTCCTTTAGTTGCGAGAGGTAATGGCAAATCCCGGACTCGAGCCCCCACATGTAGCACTAATCCCCGAAGCAGCAGTTGGTTTTATTTGGGCTCACCGTTACCTCACCTGCTTGCTTCTCCGTCTTGGGGATCCCGTGGAAAGTGGCCCAAAGATTATTGAAACTGACACTGAATCCTCTTTTGGGTTATTTAAGTAAAGACAAAGTCTCTCAATAAAGGGTATAGGGTTAGGGGTGAGTTCAGGCACCTCGTACTGCAGGTTCAAGTTCTCTTTTTATTTCAAATTATTTTATTGTGTTTGAAAAAGCATATACAATTAACAATTAACAATGTCAGGATACAGAGCCAGAATATACAGAAAAATAGCAAGATACTCCGTCATATGTGAAACCTAAAAGAAATAGGGCGAAGGATGAGGAGATACGAAATGGTACCTGGAGGACCTACATGAGGGAAGCGAAAGGAGATGGTCTGCTTGGCAGCGTAGCAAACAACGACCCCCCACCATCAGGCACCCCAAATGGGAGCAATCTGTGCCCGATAGGGGGGATCTCCGCCGCCCCACCACCCAGCCTCATTATCAAACATCAACAATTAGGACCTTCTCCATTGGTCTGCCAGTAAATAAGGAATCATCCTAAAGTAGGGGCCTGACATTGTTCCAATAAACTACAACCAGGAAGGGGAGCAAAGGGAGGGGAATGGAAGAAGGGAGAGCAAGAGGGGGGAAGAAAAGGGAGGAGAAAGAGAAAGCTGAGGGGAGGGAACATCAATTTCGGGATACAGACGATTCAGGGAGGTATTGAGTTAGTGAGCCATGGCGCACCAATATAAATGGCCCAGGGTTCCCATGTGGATTCAAACGCCCTAACTGTGTCAGAGATAATGTTGGATAACTTCTCTTGTGACATAATCCAAGATACTTTCCTGATAACTGCTGGGAAGGAGACCCTGGGTTTTTTCCAGGCTTTAGCGACCGTAAGTTTGGCACCTAAAAGTATAAACCTGATAAGTCTACTAGAGGCTTTGGATAGGTCTGGGATGTGAGCATTGAGGAGGGCCACCATAGGAGATCTGGGGATCTGGCGTCCCACAAGCTTATCGATCAAGTTAAACACTTTTCTCCAAAACAATCGTATTTTGGGGCACACCCACCGAACATGAGACAAGGTTCCCACGAGAGTACACCCCCTAAAGCACATGGGGTTTGCTGTCGGGAAAATTGAGGCGAGACGCGACGGGGTATAGTACCATCTGGAGATGATTTTCAGGCTCGCTTCTATTAGCGTAGTGTTTAGGATACCCCTAAAAGAGTTGAAGCTTGCTTTCTGCCAGGTCCCCAGATCCCAGTTGAACTGGAAGTCTGACTCCCAGCGTTGCATGTAAGGGGACTTAGTGTCCGGCAAGGTGAGCGATGAGTAGACTGTCGACACACCCCCCCGCTGGTCCATGGACTGACCGCACCAAATTTCATATTCCGTAAACTTTGGGGGAAGTGGTTTGTCCCTCCAAAGTTTGTGTAGAAAGTTTGAAATCTGTCTAAATCTGAATTTTTCAGAGTCAGGTAGTTCTAATTTCTTGATGCAATAAGCAAGGGTGATAGGGCCTGAATTTGTAAAAAAGTGTCCGATTCGGTACAGCCCCTTATCCAGCCACCATCTGAATGCTTCTATATTTTGTCCTGGGGGGAAGGCAGGATTATGAAATATGTGAGATAGAGGTTTGTAAGCTGAGACCAGAGCTGTATTGGAGCGTACAGAGTCCCAGAGGGCAAACATATGTGAGAGGGTTGGGGCCATGATCGGGGGGCGCGCTTTGGGGTTCGACCAGAGGAGGTAATCCAGAGTATTATGAGGCACAGCCTGCCTTTCTAAATGGACCCAATCCGGTTTTTCATATTTGGAATAGATCACAGAGAGTTGTGCGATTCTGGCTGCTATGTAGTATTTGTATAAGTTGGGTAGTCCCACTCCCCCTTTCTGTCTATGTAGATACAGTGTTTGTTGCAGAATCCTATAGCCGGTTGAACCCCAGATGAATTTAAGGACCTTGCTTTGGAAAGATTTAATGTGATCCTTCCTGATGGGGATTGGTAGAGACCGAAAGAGATAGAGGAGTCTGGGGAACAGCGTCATCTTTATTGAATTGACCCTCCCGAGCCAAGAGATATTGTATTTAGACCATGAATGGAGATCCAGCTCCAATTTCCGGTACATGGGAGGGTAATTAGTGCCGTAAAGGTCCTCTGTCTTGGCCGTGAGTGCAATACCGAGGTATTTAATGGAGGAAGTATTCCAATGGAACTGAAAATGCTTCCGTAGGGATTCGACCGTGGAAGGGCGGAGTGAGACGTTAAGTGCATGTGACTTGTTATAATTAACCCGGAGCCCAGAAATTTTAGCAAATTCATCTAGAGAGTGGCAAAGATTAGGTAGGGTATTGATCGGGGAGGTGAGGAAAAGGAGTATGTCATCTGCGAAGAGCCCGCATTTATGGACCTGAGATCCGCATTTGACTCCTTGAATATTAGGGTTTTGTCGGATGGAGATGGCAAGTGTTTCTATGGCTATGGCAAAAATCAGGGGAGACAATGGACAACCTTGTCTAGTCCCTTTAGCTATGGTTATAGGTTGGGAGTAGTGACCCTGAAGTTTGATTCGGGCAGTGGGATTGGAGTATAGGGCACGTAATAGTCCCATGAAGTTGTCGCCAAAGCCCCAGCGTTTCATGATCTCAAAAATATATGGCCAGGAGACTGAGTCGAAGGCTTTTTGGAGATCTAGGGAAAGAAGCATCCCAGACTGTTTAGGGCCCCCGTCCCAACCTGTTTGAAGGATAGATACTATGTCTATTGCTCGTCTGATTTGATCAGGACCCTGTCTGCCTGGGATGAACCCCACTTGATCCCTGTGAATGTATCGGTTAATGAAAGAAGCCAGGCGATTCGCTAAAATTTTGGTTAGGATTTTCAAGTCGCTATTTATGAGAGAAATTGGTCTGTAATTACCGACTTCTTCCGGGTTTTTGTCTGGCTTAGGGATTACGGCAATGAAGGCAGTGTTGAGATGGGGATCGAGTGGAGTTCCCATTGTTTTAGAGTTGAGGAATCTAGTGAGATGAGGGGCTAGGGCAGATGGGAAAGTCTTGTAATATGAATTGGAGAGACCATCCGGACCTGGTGCCGAATTAGATTTTAGGGCTTTAATAACTTCCTGGACCTCTTCAGTGGAGAAGGGGGCTTCCATTATTGCCTTATGGTCCGCAGATAGGGTGGGGATAGGGATCCCGTTAAGATAATTCGAGATGCTCGGCTCATCAGAGGCGTCATGGCGGCTATAAAGTTTGGAGTAGAAGTCGTGGAAGGCCTCTAGGATTTTGGAGGGGTTAGATGACGTACCCTGTCCCGGTATTCTAATTTTGGGCATCACATAGGAGCGGAATTTGGGAGTCAATTTGGAAGCTAGCATGGAACCTAACCTATCACCCTGGGTATAGAATTTATTTTTGCTCCACCTTATTTGTTTTTCAGCCTTCGCTGTCAATAAAAGGTTAAGTTCAAGTCTGGTCTTGTCAATTTGATGTTGTAATGATGGCGAGGGAAATTGTTTGTGCTGGGAGCGTAAGGAGGTATATTCAGCTTCAAGTCTTTTAATGTCGGCTGTCCGTTCCCTTTTAATTTGTGTCGATAGTTTGATAAATTCACCCCTGATAAAAGTTTTGTGGGCTGCCCACAGGGTTTCCGCTGATATTCCTTCGGTATTGTTAAGGGAGAAGTACTCGGAAAGAGACTTCTCTAACAACTGTATTCTTATTGGATCCGAAAGCAGGGATTCGTTCAAACTCCAGTGACCAAATCCCGGCTTCTGATATTGTCTGTGCAGGGATAGAGTAACCAGTGAGTGGTCAGAAAGGACGGTGTCTTTGATTCTCGATGAAAGGATCCGGGGAACATCTCGGGTCTGAATTAGGAGATGGTCAATCCTGGCATACAAGTTATGGGGGGCGGAGAAATGGGAAAAGTCACGTTTACCCGGGTTTAATTCTCTCCATGCATCTGCCAAACCTTGAGCATGGATGAGTTTAGCTATCTTTAGGCTTTCCTTGGTGGGTCTGGTGAGTTGGGAGGAAGGGGGTTTGGATCGGTCTAAAGCCTGGTCAAAGGCGGAATTGGAGTCTCCCCCGTATATGACCGTGCCCTCCAGGGATGGAGAGAGAGAATCAAACATGTTCTTAAAAAAGGTCGCTTGACCTTTGTTAGGTGCGTAGTAGGAAATGAGGGAGAAGAGGTTGTCTTCTATTGTCCCCTTAACAAGGATATATCTGCCCTCTGGGTCTCTTATTACTGAGTTTAAGGTAAAGTTGCAGTTTTTTGGCAAAGGCAATAGCTACCCCTTTAGTTTTGTTGTCGGCGCTGGCCAAATAGAAGTTGGGGAAGTGGGCATGGAGGAATTTGGGGCTATACTGAATCGGGAGGTGTGTTTCCTGAAGCATGACAATGTCAAGCCTGGAGGATTTGTATAAGTTGAATAGCTTCTTCCGTTTCGTGGGGGAGTTCATGCCCTGTACGTTGTGGGTAGCTATTTTTAAGGTGTTTTGCGTGCTGTCAGCCATGGAATTTACCGGGGAGAGTGTGTGAGTGTCTACCATCACTTACCTTGGCATGTCCCGTCCTGCCGTGGAAGCGAGGAGAATCGTTTGGTCTGCTGTTTGTCGGCATCCCCAAATGTGTACCTCTTACGAATGTTCTCACTGAAAGAAAAACAAGGGTAAATTGATGTTCCAAGAGAGAGAGGGAGGCAAAGGGAAGAGAAGAGGGGAAAGACAAAGGGCTCAGCATTCTCCCTCCGGGGTAGAGGAAGACCCAGGGGGAGAGGCTAGAGTAGGAATACCTCCTGCGCTTAAAAGCGCGGGAAGTAACAATAAAAAATAAAGAAAATAGCTCCATGCCAAAATCGGCCTGGAGGCCCTATCCCCACGAATCCGGAAGGGAATCAAAGGGATAGGAGGAGGCGCATGTGTACCACCCCCGACCAAGGCAATTCAGGACTGCGGGGATAAAAGAACCATAAAACATAACTGAAAACAGTCCTGATGATAACAGAACGTCTAACAGAGATAAGGTACCGAATGAACCCAAGATAGTGGAAGTTGGCATTGTTGGAGGGGGTTCGGGATCCCTACTGAAGAGAAACAGTTTTCCTGCTTGGTAATGCATCCCAGAGGAGTGTTGTAGAGAGAGTCATTAAGAGACAAAGCCTCTGGATCCAGCCGGGTTCAAGAAGTGAGGTGGTGGACCTTGGAGCACTAGAGTGTTAAATTTTAAATCGTTTCCCCATGCTTTGAGACAATCCCTTAGCGTTCTTTCAAACGGGGTAACTGGGGTGCAGGGGTTGCTCCAAGGGCCGTAACCTCTGCGGTAGAGCAAAGAGATCAGGTTCGGGGCGAATGAACGAGAGTTAGTCAATTTAGAAGGATGTCAACTCGGAAGTTCTCTTTTAAGATCTAGAAGACAATAGTTCCTCTCACTAGATCCAGCCACCACCGGATAAGCCCCTCTCACTGGACCTAGCAGCCGGTGGGGTATTTGACACAGTCTCTGCCACAGACGTGTGAATTTAAACTTAAGCATCACTGAGAGATTGAAGAATATTTCCATACAATACCAGTCTCTTTCAGCCGAACCGGCGGTACTGTAGGTATAGTGATCCGGGTTGCGTCCTTCAACTAAGTCTCCAGGCTCCTTCAGAGAAACCAGCCTTGCGCATGGTCTTCTCCTGAACGAGTCCTCCCCTGGGTCCTCCAGTTGTTGTGCCTCTCCCTTCAGATGAGACGGCACCGGACCATCCCTGGATCAATAGGCTCCAAGATCCGCTTGGGCCTATCCTCTCAGTTACGTTGCCTTGGGCCAGCCAGCCTCAAGACACAGGGTGCATAGTCCCGCACCCAAGGCCAGGAGGGCCATGGGGGAAAAACCAAAAAGAACGAACCCCCCTAATGGTGTCGGTACCTTAAATACCACCCCCCCCCCCAGAAAGCACAGCAGGAAAACAGTCCCACTGGGCTGGTTCCAAGAAATAAGTGGCATTCAATGCATCCAGCTAGACTGCGTTTCTACTCTTGCCGGCAGTGACAGCGACACCTACGGTCAAGGAGAACCCAGTGCAACCCAGCTGGACTGGTACAGAAACCAGCAATTTAGAGGAATTAGCCTGAAACCCAACTGTGGCTTCAGGCAACTTAATTTTGAAAAAACAATAGCGCCTGCTCGTCAGGAGCCAGCACTACATGTACATTTAGGAAAGAATCCAGGACTTTTTTTAAAGCAATCTACTGAGCTGGTCAGAACTAGGGATGGGCCGAACGGACCCCTGTTCGGTTCGCAACAGAACTTTCAAACACTGCGAAAGTTCGGACCCGAATAACGAACCCCATTAAAGTCATTGGGACCCAAATGTCAAAAATCAAAAGTGCCCATTTTGAAGGCTTATATGCAAGTAATTGGGCATACAATGGTTATAGGGGTCCGGGTCCTGCCCTGGGGGACATGTATGAATAAAAAAAAAAAAAAGTTTGTGAAAAACTTCATTTTTAACCGCTTCCCGACCGCCGCATGTAAATATACGTTGGCAGAATGGCACGGCTAGGCAAAAGCTGTATATATACGTGCCCTCTAATTGCCTAGCTGTGGGGTCGCGACCCGGTCGGGAGCTTCGCGACCCCGGCCACGGGACCAGCGCTGGTGTCCTGCGATCAGGTCACAGAGCTGAAGAACGGGGAAAGGTCTGTGTAAACAAACCTCTTCCCGCGCTTCCTACACTGCCTGTTATTGATCGGCTGTTCCCTGTCATCAGGAAAGCCGATCAATAACGTCAGACGTACAGCCACACCCCCCTACTGTAAAAAAAAACAACACATCACACTTAGCCCCTCCCCGCCCCCTAGTGGTTAACTCCTTCACTGCCAATGTCATTTACATAGGAATCAGTGCATTTAAATAGCACTGATTTCTATATAAATGACAATGGTCCCAAAAATGTGTCAAAAATGTCCGATGTGTCCGCCATAATGTCGCAGTCACAATAAAAATCGCTGATCGCCGTCATTACTAGTAAAAAAAAAATATTAATAAAAATGCTATAAAACTATCCCCTATTTTGTAAACGCTATAACTTTTGCGCAAACCAATCAATAATCGCTAATTGCGATTTTTGTTACTAAAAATATGTAGAAGAATACGTATCGGCCTAAACTGTGGAAAAAATATGTTTTTTATATATTTTTTGGGGATATATAAAAAAAAATTAAAACCGCAGGGGCGATCAAATACCACCAAAAGAAAGCTCTATTTGTGGGAAAAAAGGACGCCAATTTTGTTTGGGAGCCACGTCGCATGACCGCGCAATTGTCAGTTAAAGCGACGCAGTGCCGAATCGCAAAAAGGGGCCTGGTCCTTTGGCTGCAAATTGGTCCGGGGCTGAAGTAGTTAAATGAGCAGTGTTTTTTTGATTTTTAAAGTGAAAGCATAAAAATGAAAAATGTCTTCCAATATAGTACCTTGGGGGGTCCCCTTAGTCTACCTGTAAAGTAGCAGATCTGTACCATGTCTAGAATCTGCTGCAGCAATAATTGCATTTATAAAGCCAAAAAAATGAAATTTTCCCTGCAAGCTGCCTTTATTTTGCACAAAACAGCTGGGGAGCCAGTGTGTATGATGAGACCACAATGTAGTGCACTGGGACCAAGATTAGAGATTTTTTGGATACATACTGGTGTCACTTTGACTTTGGATAGAAGTGACAGGTGCGTAAAAATTGGTCTTTGGGTGTCGGTGGCGCCTTCCCACCGTAACCCTATAGAGGTAATCTTGATGAAAGCATGAATTGGCCTTGCTGTAAAAAATTGCGAGGATATGCACCTGTCAAACAGGTGCAGAAAAATTACTCTTTGTGGACAAGGAGGCAGGTTTATCCACTCTGGCAACTGCAGGGGACTGTACACTTGTCTCTGTTTGCATGACATAGGATGAGGAGGATGAGGAAGGTTTAGTAAGCCAGTCCACCACCTCCTCTGCATGCTGTGGTTGGATAGCATGGGCAAGCTCACTAAACAGAGGAAATTATGCCCTGCCTGAGGACTGACCACCACATCCACCTTGTCTGTGGATACATTTGTTGCTGGCCCCCTTACAGTGCCAAGGGAACGTCTGCCTCTCCTTGTTCTCCTCCCAGACATTTTTGGGAGGGAGGGGGTGCTTATAAGCAAATGTAAAGAAGTGGAAATCTGTACGTAGATGCACTTTAATCTATGTAAAGTGGTGTTTGGTGCACTCACACTACACAGACACACTCCATGGATACACTATAATATACTGTAATATAATGCGCCAAACGTACACTGACACACAGAACTATATGGCATTAAACTGGCAGTAACGCACGCAAAACTATATGGCGTTAAACTGGCAGTAATGCACACAGATGTAACAGATGTAAGTGGCGTTAAACTGGCAGTAACGCACAAAACTATATGGCATTAAACTGGCAGTAAAGCACACAAAACGATATGGCGTTAAACTGGCAGTAACACACACAGAAGTAAATGGCGTTAAACTGGCGGTAACGCACACAGAACTATATGGTGTTAAACTGGCAGTAACGAACGCAAAACTATATGGCGTTAAACTGGCAGTAACACTTACAGAACTATATGGCATTTAACTGGCAGTAACGCACACAGAAGTAAATGGCGTTTAAACTATAAACTATCCCTACTCTACACTAATGTATGTATGAATGACATGGTATTACTACACTCCAGTGAAAATAGCTGAGCTGTCCCTTCTCTAGCTGCACACTATGCAAAGCTGAATGATGGTCCACTAGACATGTGCAAAAGGAAAAAAATTGTTTTGTTTTGTTTCGTTTTAATTCGTTAATTAATTAATTTCGTTTAGTTAGATTCGTTCAATTCGTTAAATTTGTTTTCGGATTTCATTTCGTCCGATTTTCGAATTCGAAAATATTTCAACCAAATTCGAAAATATTTCTACCGGATTCAAAATTATTTCAACATGATTCAAAATTATTTCAACCGCATTTGAAACTATTTCAACCGGATTCGAAAATATTTTGCAACCCAACTTTGGGTCCACGTATCTCAGGGTCACTTAGTGATAGAAACCCCAAATGTTGTAGTGCTAGTTCTACTGTGCTTGCATACCAAATTTGGGGTTTCTAGCTACAAGTGGCCCCGAGATATGTGGCCCCAAAGTCGGGTCGCAAAATGTCATTCTCTGCTGCAGAAAAGTGCTCGCCATTTTGCGACCCGACTTTGGGGCCACGTATCTCCGGGTCACTTAGTGATAGAAACCCCAAATAAGGTATGCAACCACAGTAGAACTAGCACTACAACATCTCCAAATAATTTCGAATCATGTTGATACTATTTCAAGCGGATTCGAGAATATTTTGCGACCCAACTTTGAAAAAAGAAAATGAAATTGATTCTAACAGTCTGCAGAAGATCTGCAAAAAAAAAAAAGAAGTGAAATGGCTGTTAGTAGTCTACAGGAGAGCTGCTAAAAAAATAAATAGATGCTTATAGTCTGTAGGAGATCTCGTGAGAAAACAAAATAGATACTAATAGTCTGCAGGAGATCTGCAAAAAAAAATGAAATAGATGCTAATAGTCTGCAGGAGATCTTATGGGAACAAATAGTAATCTGCATTCTGCAAAAAAAATTTAAAATGAAATAGATAGTATCTATATTCTATTCTGTTCTATTGTTTTTCTAGTCTATGCTCTATTTCTATTCTAATCTTTTCTATTCAAATTCAAATTCATTCTATACGAAATTTGAATGTCAGAAAAAAAATATATATAACCCTCTTCCGAAATTCGAATTTAGTATATAATGATTTCGATTTTAATAGAAAAGATTTTAATAGAATATAAAAGAATAGACTAGAAAAACAATAGAACAGAATAGAATAAAATATAATATATTCTATTCTGTTCTATTGTTTTTTCTAGTCTATTTTCTATTCTGTTCTAATCTTTTCTATTTAAATTATAAATTTTGGAAGATGGTTAGTTACTTATATACATCTGTCACATAAAAAAAAAAAGATGTGAAATGGCTGTCACGGATGTCGATCGCAAGGCAAGTACATATGCTGTATGTCATTGTCCGAGTGCCACGTGACCTGCCACGAGTGCCACGTGACCTGCCACGTGACCAAGTTGTGGATTGTCCACTTCCACATCACCTGCCACAAGTTATGGGGTTCCCAGCACCAAGTGACCCCCAGATATGGGCGATATGTCAAGTAATTTTCTGCAGCAAAGAATGAAATTTTGCGACCCGACTTTGGGGGCATGTATCTCGGGGCCACTTATAGCTAGAAACCCCAAATGTGGTATGCAAACACATTACAACTAGCACTACAATAACCCCAAATTTGGGGTTTCTATCACCAAGTAATCCCGAGATACGTGGACCCAAATTTCGGGTCGCAAAATATTTTCGAATCCGGTTGAAATAGTTTCAAATGCAGTTGAAATAATTTCGAATCATGTTGATACTAATTCAACCGGATTCGAAAATATTTTGCGACCCGACTTTGGGTCCATGTATCTCGGGATTACTTTGTGATAGAAACCCCAAATTTAGAGATGTTGTAGTTAGAGTTGAGCGGACACCTGGATGTTCCTGTTCAGCGGGTTCGGCCGAACTTTGGAAAAAAGTCCGGGTTCAGGACCGAACTTGACCCGAACTTGACCCCGAACTCCGAACCCCATTGAAGTCAATGGGGACCCGAACTTTTGAACACTAAAATGGCTGTAAAAAAGTAATGGACAGGGCTAGAGCAGGGGTCTTCAAACTACGGCCCTCCAGTTGTTCAGGAACTACAATTCCCATCATGCCTAGTCATGTCTGTAGATGTCAGAGTTTTACAATGCCTCATGGGATGTGTAGTTCTGCAACAGCTGGAGGGCCGTAGTTTGAGGATCCCTGGGCTAGAGGGCTGCAAATGGCAACAAAATGTTGTTAAGAGCATGGCAAGTGCTCTGCAAACAAATGTGGATAGGGAAATAACTTAAAATAACATAACAAAAATTAAAAATAAAATGCTGGAGGCCCCCTTCTCAGCAGAAGAGGTACAGAAAGTCATTAAGAACCTCAGAAACTCAACGGCACGATGCCGCACATATGGTGGGAATACCCCAGAATACGCACTTTCTGGAAAAAATTATTCAATTTAATGGATAAGATAGTGGGAAAATAAAATACTTGGAAATTAAAAAAATGAAAAAATTATAATCTTGACCTAGGAGGACGAGGTCCATATGGAGAAGGAGGTTGAGGTGGCGGTGGATGTGGTGGTGTAGGTGGAAGCGGCGGTGGAGGAGGACGAGGTAGCCAACACTGGTTCAAAAATACAACAATGGCTGGGTAAGGCTAATGGTGAATGATGTGTCGAATTCTGTCCCCCGTCGCATAGTGTTCGCCCTGTACTGCGCTTGCTCAGTAAGTAGGACAAGGGGATTTCGAAACTCTCCGAAGACGATGCGTGGTGACTCCAGGTTCAAGCCACATCATCTGAGGTTGAAGCCTAGCCAAGCAAGCCCGTGAGGGGCCCTGTTACTATGTGCTACCGTATGTCCACTTGGATGGTGGGGCTTGAACCTGCACCTACTGCGCAGGCGACGTTCACCTTTGGAGATTTTGTGAATCTCCTTGTCCTCCGTACTGCGCAAGCACTGCGCCTGCGCAGTAAGTGGCCGGACACTATCCGATGGCCAGACAGTTTTTGTCAGAACACCGGTATACGTGTCTATTCTGCACAAGGTACAGACAAGTCCTGTGGGATTCATGCCTGGTTCATTTTAATGAACGTGAGCTTGTCCACATTGGCTCTGGACAGGCGGCTGCGCTTGTCTGTGATAACGCCCCCTGCCATGCTAAATACACGTTCAGATAATACACTGGCTGCAGGGCAGGCCAGCAACTCCAAGGCGTAAAGGGCAAGCTCAGGCCATGTGTCCAATTTGGAGACCCAGAAGTTGAAGGGGGCAGACCCGTCATGCAGTACGTGTAGGCGTGTGCACACATACTGCTCCACCATGTTGGTGAAATGCTGCCTCCTGCTAAGACGTTCCATCTCAGCTGGTGGTGCTGGTTGTTGTGGCGTGCTGACAAAGCTTTTCCACATTTCGGCCATGCTAACCCTGCCTTCCGAGGTGCTGGTGGTGCCCCGGCTGCGTTGGCGACCTCTTCCTCCTCCTCTGCCTTCGCCTTGTGCTTCCACCGTACCCCCGCTTCCAAGTGGGAATGCCACCAGCAGCGCGTCTACCAGCATGTGCTTGTACTCGCGCATCTTACGATCAAGCTCCAGTGAGGTAATTAAGGACGGCACTTTGTCCTTGTAACGGGGATCCAGCAGGGTGGCCACCCAATAATCAGCACCAGTTAAAATGTGGGAAACTCAGCGGTCGTTGCGGAGACACTGCAGCATGTAATCGCTCATGTGTGCCAAAAAAGCTGTCCTCTGTGGGAGGTGTATTGTCTGTGTCCTCTGTATCCCCCCAGCCATGCACCAGTGATGGACATGAGCTGGTCTGGGTGCCACCCTGCTGTGAACATGGTTCCTCCTCCTCAATCTCCTCCTCATCCTCCACCCCGTCATCCTCCAGAACTGTGCCCTTGCTGCCGGACAATTGTGTACCTGGCGCTTGTTGGTGCAGGAACCCACCCTCGTAGCCACTTGTAAATGACTGCCCTGAAAGCCTTGGAAATTAACCCTCTTCCTCCTTCTCCTCCTCCTCCTCCTGTGCCACATCATCTTCCATCATCGTCTGAAGGCATAGAACTGGGATAGTAATGCTGAGAACGGCGTCATCGGCACTGGCCATGTTGGTGGAGTACTCGAAACAGCGCAACAAGGCACACAGGTCTCGCATGGAGGCCCAGTTATTGGTGGTGAAGTGGTGCTGTTCCGCAGAGCGACTCACGCGTGCGTGCTGCAGCTGAAGCTCCACTATCGCCTGCTGCTGCTCACACAGTCTGGCAAGCATGTGCAAGGTGGAGTTCCACCTTGTGGGCACGTCACATATGAGACGGTGAGCGGGAAGGCCGAAGTTACGCTGCAGCGCTGACAGGCGAGCAACAGCAGGGTAAGAACGCCGAAAGTGCGCACAGACGGCCCACACTTTCTGCAGCAGCTCTGGCATATCGGGGTAATTCTTAAGGAACCTCTGGACCACCAAGTTCAGCACATGCGTCAAACCGCCTAGGCCCAGAGCTGCTACGAGATTTCGCCCATTATCGCACACCACCAGGCCCGGGCTTGAGGCTCACTGCCACCAACCACTCATCGGTCTGTTGTTCCATGTCCCTCCACAACTCCTGCGCGGTGTGGGGTTTTTCCCCCAAACAGGAAAGTTTTAAAACTGCCTGCTGTCGTTTAGCCCTGGCTGTGCTGAAGTTGGTGGTGAAGGTGTTACGCTGACCGGATGAGGAGGCGGTAGAGGATGAGGAGGCGGAGTAGGAGGAGTTAGCAACAGGAGGCAAACTGAAGTGCCCTGCAATCCTCGGTGGTGGAAGGACATGCGCCAAACTGCTATCCGTCTCAGGCCCAGCCACCACTTTATTTACCCAGTGTGCTGTTAGGGAGATATAACGTCCCTGACCGTGCTTACTGGTCCACGCATCCGTAGTTAGGTGGACCTTGCCACAGATGGCGTTGCGCAGTGCACACCTGATTTTGTCCCCCACTTGGTTGTGCAGGGAAGGCATAGCTCGTCTGGAAAAGTAGTGGCGGCTGGGCACGACGTACTGTGGGACAGCCAATGCCATCAGGCTTTTAAAACTCTGCGTCTCCACCAGACGGAATGACAGCATTTCAAAGGAGAGGAATTTTGAAATGCTGGCATTCAGGGCCAGGGATCACAGGTGGCTAGGGGGGTACTTCCTCTTCCGCTCCAGTGTTTGGGAAATAGAGAGCTGAATGCTTCCATGGGACATTGTGGAGCTGGTTGGTGACCCAGGTAGTAGTGTTGCTGGCAGATCCTCTGTTTGCGGGTTGGCAGATGCCACTGTCACTACAGAGGTGGATGAAGAGGCCGAGACTGCAGCAGAAGAGGAAGCAGAGACCTTTCTTGGTTTTTGAGGTGTCTACTCCACTGCATCTCGTGCTTTGCAATTAGATGCCTGGTCATGCAGGTTGTGCTCAGGTTGAGAACGTTTATGCCTCGCTTCAGGCTCTGATTGCACAGCGTGCAAACCACTCGTGTCTTTTATCAGCACATTGTCTGAAGAACTGCCATGCTAGGGAACTCCTTGGACCTGGCTTTGGTGTGCTCGGTTCCTTGCTGCATTGGGCAGTAGCAGGCATACTGTCTAGGGGCCAGACGCTCCGCTTTTGCACCCTGCTCCCTCTTCTGCTGGGCTGGTGGCTCTGTGCGACCACCGCCTCTTCCTCCGAACTACACTGGTCACCTGCATGACGTTGGTTCCATGTGGGGTCAAGGACCTCGTCGTCCTCCACATCATCTTCCACCCAGTCTTCACCCCTGCCCTCCTTGTCGGTCTGCACAATGGCGAAAGCAGCAGCAGTTGGCACCTGTGTTTCGTCATCATCCAAGACGTGCTGCGATGGTCCTCCCATGTACTCATCATGAAACATAAGTGGTCGGGCATCGGTGCACACAATCTCTTCCACTTCTGGGGCAGGGCTAGGTGGATGACCCTGGGAAACCCTGCATACAGATTTATCAAAAAGCAGAAGAGACTGCTGAATGGTTTGGGGCTCAGACTGCTTGGCTGATTTGCAAGGGGGTGAGGTGAAAGACTGATGGACATCGGCTGCAGGTGCAAAGTCTGAACTTTCATCAGGAGACTGGGTGGGAGACAATGTGAAGGAACCGGAGGCACTGTCAGCAGCAACCCAATCTACTATTGCCTGTACTTGTCCTGGCCTCAACATTCGTACAGCCTCATTAGGCGCGCCGAAATACCGCTGCAGGCTCTGTCGCCTACTCGCACCTGAGGAAGGTGTTTCACTAGTGCGTGTAGCTGGCACAGATCGACCACGTCCTCTCCCTGCAACAGGAGCTCCACCAGCAGCACCACGACCCGGGCCACGTCCCCTTTTTGATGATCTCCTCATATTTTCAAAATTTATGATCTCGCCCTAAATGGGTGTTTTTGCAATAGCAGAATACACCCACAGTATGTAAAGCGTGTATCTCAAAAACTGCTAAACTGCAGAAAATGAAATTGGGAAAAAAAAATGTCACTACAATTTTTTTTTGGGATAGCACAATAGAAGAAATATCGATCGATTGTATGTCACACTTCTGCACACATGCACAAAGCACTGAAAGATTTTACTTTTTGGCAGTAGCAGAATAAACGCACAGTGTCTAAAGCGTGTATGAACATGCAGAAAATGCTATTGGAAAAAAAAAATGTTGCTACAATTTTTTTTTTTTGGGAGAGCACAATAGAAGAAATATTGATCGATTGTATGTCACACTTCTGCACACATGCACAAAGCACTGAAAGATTAAATTTTTTGGCAGTAGCAGAAAAAACGCACAATGTCTAAAGCGTGTATGAACGTGCAGAAAATGCTATTGGAAAAAAAAATGTCGCTACAATTTTTTTTTTGGGAGAGCACAATAGAAGAAATATCGATCGATTGTATGTCACACTTCTGCACACATGCACAAAGCACTGAAAGATTTTATTTTTTGGCAGTAGCAGAATAAACGCACAGTGTCTAAAGCGTGTATGAACATGCAGAAAATGCTATTGGGAAAAAAAAAATGTCGCTACAATTTTTTTTTTTGGGAGAGCACAATAGAAGAAATATCGATCGATTGTATGTCACACTTCTGCACACATGCACAAAGCACTGAAAGATTAAATTTTTTGGCAGTAGCAGAATAAACGCACAGTGTCTAAAGCGTGTATGAACATGCAGAAAATGCTATTGGGAAAAAAAATGTCGCTACAATTTTTTTTTTGGGAGAGCACAATAGAAGAAATATCGATCGATTGTATGTCACACTTCTGCACGCATGCACAAAGCACTGAAAGATTTTATTTGTTGGCAGTAGCAGAATAAACGCACAGTGTCTAAAGCGTGTATGAACATGCAGAAAATGCTATTGGGAAAAAAAAATGTCGCTACAATTTTTTTTTTGGGAGAGCACAATAGAAGAAATATCGATCGATTGTATGTCACACTTCTGCACACATGCACAAAGCACTGAAAGATTAATTTTTTTGGCAGTAGCAGAATAAACGCACAGTGTCTAAAGCGTGTATGAACATGCAGAAAATGCTATTGGGGAAAAAAAAAACATGCACAAATCACAGCAAAATTTTTTTTTTTTGCAATGTTTTTGCAGTAGCAGAATACACACAGAGTATGGTGTATCTCTTAGTAAAATATGCAGTGCAGTGATGCTGCACTGAGCTTGCAGGTAGAAGTTATATTTTGTCTGGCACTGGCCTCATGGCACTGTTAAAAGACTGTGCACTGCACCCCAGCCAGGGTACAATTGATTTAGGAATCTCTTGAATAATTCTCTCTGCCTCTTTCTTTTCCGTAATAAAGACACTCTCTCACTCTCTAGTCTCTCTCTACTCTAGCTATGTAGATCGCTCACTGATATAACTAATTTGAAGAACATTTAAGGAATGTGGACTTACTGACTGTATCAGACTAACTCCTAATAAAATCATCTCCTAGCAGCACAGGAACCTGTCTATAGCAGAGTGAGGTGCTGTGCTGTGTGTCTGTACCTTTTATAGAGGCTGGGTCACATGCTGCACTGGCCAATCACAGCCATGCCATTAGTAGGCATGGCTGTAATGGCTTCTAAGGGCACACCAGTGAAACTAATGTTGATTGGCTGCCCTGCAGCTTTTAAAAAGGCGCCATTACATCGCTGAACACCGAACCCGAACATACAGTCAATAGTTTGGGTTCGGGACCCGGACACCCAAAAGTCCGGTACAGACCCGAACTTTACAGTTCGTGTTCGCTCAACCCTAGTTGTAGTGCTAGTTCTACTGTGTTTGCATACCAAATTTGGGGTTTCTAGCTATAAGTGGCCCCAAGATACGTGGCCCCAAATTCGGGTCACAAAATGTCATTCTCTGCTGTAGAAAAGTACTTGACATATCCCCCATATCTGGGGGTCACTTGGTGCTAGGAACCCCATAACTTGTGGCAGGTGACATGGCAAGTGGACAATCCACAACTTGGTCACGTGGCAGGTCACGTGGCACTTGTGGTCAGTCATGTGGCACTCATGGCAGGTGTCGTGGCAGTTGTGGCAGGTCACGTGGCAAGTGGACAATGACATACAGCATATGTACTTGCCTTGCGATCGACATCCATGACAGCCATTTCACATCTTTTTTTTATGTGACAGATGTATATAAGTAAATAACCATCTTCCAAAATTTATAATTCAAATAGAAAAGATCAGAATAGAAAAAAATATATAATTTAATAGAATAAAATAGAAAGAATATACAACCATCTTCTGAGATTCGAATAGAATACATTTGAATTTAGAATAGTATGAATTAAAATTGTTTAATTAATTAATGTTAACTTTGTATAGAAAAGATTATAATAAAATAGAAAATAGACTAGAAAAACAATAGAACAGAATAGAATATATTATATTTTATTCTATTCTGTTCTATTGTTTTTCTAGTCTATTCTTTTATATTCTATTCAAATCTTTTCTATTAAAATCAAAATCATTATATACTAAATTTGAATTTCGGAAGATGGTTATATATATTTTTTTTCCCGACATTCGAATTTCGTATAGAATGAAAAGATTAGAATAGAAATAGAGCATAGACTAGAAAAACAATAGAACAGAATAAAATATAGATACTATCTATTTCTTTTTTAATTTTTTTTGAAGATTACTATTTGTTTCCATAAGATCTCCTGCAGACTATTATCATCTATTTCATTTTTTTTGCAGATCTCCTGCAGACTATTAGTATCTATTTTGTTTTCTCACCAGATCTCCTGCAGACTATTAGCATCTATTTTTTTTTTTTGCAGATCTCCTGCAGACTGTTAGAATCAATTTCATTATTTTTTTCAAAGTCGGGTCGCAAAATATTTTCGAATCCGCTTGAAATAGTATCAACATGATTCAAAATGATTTCAACCGCATTTGAAACAATTTAAACCGGATTCGAAAATATTTTGCGACCGGAATTTGGGTCCACATATCTCGTCCGAATTTCGATTCGGAACATAACGAAATGCACATGTCTACAAAGCACCCACCCTCCATGCTGAGGGCACGCGGCCTGGTATGCCTCAGGAGGGGGGGGCGCTCGCTTGTCCCCACCCCCTTTCCTGACCAGTCAGGCTGCATGCTCGGATAGGGGTCTGGTATGGATCTTGGGGGGACCCACACACCGTTTTTTCGGCGTAGGGGGTTCCTCTTAAAATCCCTACCAGACCAAAGGGTCTGGTATGCCTCCGGAGGGGGAACCCATGCCGTTTTTGTATTTAAAATTTGCGTGGAGTTCTCCCTTAAGATTCATACCAAATACAGTGCCTGGTATTGGTGGGAATCCAATTCGGATCCCCGCACCAGTGTGAACCCGGCCTCAATGTCAGCTATGCTTGTTGCTTATCGGGAAAGGAAAAGAAACATTTTTCCTTTCCCGACGGGGGTCGCAGGGTGTCAATCTCGCTGATAAAATATTGACACAATATCGGCGGCACCTACTGTACTTGGTGACAGAGCAGCAAGGCGCTGATCAGGAGTGAGCTAGGAGAGAGCTTCACTATAGGAAACTTTTTTGGGTCTGGGGAGCAGACCTGAGGCCTAGGCTAAAGGCCAGAATCAGCTCTATTGGAAGAATGTAAGCCAGGAGGCTAAAGTATTGAGTGTGCAAGATACAGTAATGGTGGAACCCCACTGCGTGGGTACTGGTGTCTTTGTGAACTTTTCCGTGCTTTTAAATAAAAGTGGGCTACCAGGCCCTTAAAAATACAGTTTTGGACTGGTGTACTCACTGGAAAATGCACCTATCGTTTGAGTCTGATAACCCCAATCCTACTATATATATATATATATATATATATATATATATATATATATATATATATATATATTCTGCATCCAGCGTAGCCTATATCTACAGTGCATTCTGTGGTGTACTGTTTCTAATACACGTCAGGCGGTGTATTAATATATATAATAAAAAATATCAGTCACAACAAGTATGACTGATCCCAGCGGCGCTCTTAAAATTTGAATTGTGTACTATAGCAGCTATTACACAAATACAAAATATATAAAACAAAATATGCAAAGATAAAAACCTCAGCATTAACAGCGCTAAAAAATATCTAAAAATATTCAGTGTGATAGTAAGGCATTCAGTGGGCTATAAACATTGCACACAAGTCAAAGTCCATGTAATAATCCTTAAAACAGTGTATGGTGCCGTATCCCATAAGGAATTTTAAACAGCAAAAGTTCCTTTCCTGAATACGTCACCAATTTACCTCGTGATCACCCCTTTGGTGATGCATTCACCGCAATAAAGAAAGGCCTGGAGTGAGGGAATGAAAAGGACTAGCCGAGGGCTGGCATGACAAGGTGATAAGGGAACAGCATGGGTTAACAAAATAATGAAAATTTGGGGGATTAATGATTTAATGATTGGAGGAGAAATGGGAATAGGTGGGGTTTAGTTTATTTAAGGAGTAAGGGAGGTGACCCGGGCAACACTGCAGGGGATCTGGTCAGAGGAACAGTTTGTGCTCCTCACCCTGACAGCAATGGCGGACATCGACCGGCTTTTAGCTCAGCTGCGGGCGGCTGCCGCCTCCAGGGGCACTGAATGGCTGCAGAGCCAACTGGCCCCCCTCCTTGCTGAACAGGCATCCAGATGGGCAGCGGGGGGAGGACCTCTCGCGCACACGTAGGTCACAGCCTCCGGAGAATTTTTCTCCAGGAGCCTCCCCCAGAGCCCCCCGGACCAGGACCCGTCCGGCCCACCAGCAAAACGTCAGCCAGTTTCAGCTGGGCCTGGCCGGAATCATCGTCAACAGCAGAGCTCTGTGGGCGGGGGCTCGACGCACCCACACGCCTCACCCCTGCCCGCGCGGCAGGGCCCAAACATGCAGATGGACACCCCCTTGCTGGATGTGACAGCCAGGGGAAGGTCCCAGCGTGGGAAAAGAACTGTCACGGCCACCGGGCCATCTTCGGACATTCAGCCTGGGTTCACAATATAGCGAATTCGCAGCGGGGCAAAATACTGCGAATTTGCAGGACATTTGAAAACCCATTGTTTTCAATGGGGCACGTTCACACATGTCCGGTGCATGCGCAATGCGAATTGACGAAAACACGCAACCGTCTTTGGTGCGTTGCGGGACGGATCAGGTGCGAATTTTGGCCCATTATCTTCTATGGGCACGCATCTGATTCGCATCTGGCTTGCGTCCTGAACAGAAATTCGCGCCACTCCAGCACCTCCCCTTCTTCCTGTTCCTCCCCTGTGTGTTTTGAAATCCGGAATGGAACCAGCATGTCCAAAACAGGACGAAAAGCATCATCAAAGGAGAAAGAAGCAGTGGATTGTGAGGAGTTGATCAGACTTGTGAGGGAGAAACCCATGATTTATGACACCCGGCATCCTAAATATAAGGACAACGTTGCCAAAAAACGTGCATGGCAGGACATTGCCAGGGACCTCTTGCCAGAGTGGAACAGGTGCTCTTCCCAAGTTCAGGCTGACAAATGTAAGTTTTTTTATTACCTTTTACCAGTGTTGGTCATCTTACTTTAAAAAAGTAATTAGTTAAGTTACAAATTACTTCTCCCAAAAAGTAATTGCGTTAGTAACTCAGTTACTACATTGGAAAAGTAATTAGTTACGCAGCAAAGTAACTGACTTTTTTTTTTAAATATTCTATACGTGTAACTAAGGGGCGGGTCTAGTATTACTGTAACCAAGGGGCGCATTTATTATTATTGTTATATATTGTGTAACCAAGGGGCTGCTCTATTATTACTCTAACCAAGGGGCAGATCTGTTATAGCGTGTAAGCAAGGGGCGGGTCTATTATTATTATATTGTGTAAGGGGCGGATGGCTACAGAAGAGGGTGAATGTTAAATTAATGGGCAGAGCTCGATATATAACAATAATAATAAATGCGCCCCTTGGTTACAGTAATACTAGACCTGCCCCTTACTAACACAATAGATGTCCCTTGCAGAGTAGCACGAGCATCAGGAGCGTGCGGCATCACCTCGTACAATTACATGTTAACTGCACCTGCACAGTGTAGAGTTCACTCAGAGCTGTTTAGGTTCGGCAATTTTCGGAAGCTCCCTAGTCCTTCGTACTGCGCAAGCCCTGCGCCTGCGCAGTACAGGGGGTCCTTGTCCGGCGGGGGAACTTTTTTGTCAGGACACCGGAATTACACTACTGCCATCTAGTGGCAGTGATGTAATTGGGGTAACTAAGCCAAAGTAATGGGAACTGAGTTACCATGAGGGGAAAAGTAATCAGTTAGATTACTAGTTACCCTCTAAAGTAACTGAGTTAGGTAACTCAGTTTATTTTAACTCAGTTACTTACATCACTGCCTTTTACTACCTGTATATGCTGTTCTGTATTTTGTAGATGGTGTACATTAATTTAATTCATTCGATTTTAACAAACAGCATGTGGTCACCCCCAAATCTGTACCAGGCCACATGCTATAAACATTGAGCACATAACAGGTTTATCTAGGGATGGTTGAGTCCCTAAATAAATGCATATTCTTATAATTTCTAAGGTCAGTAATATGACATACACCACAAATGTGAGCTAAAAAAGTTTTATTTTTCATAGTCAAAATTACATACAACATTTTTCATACAGCACACTTAGCATTATATTATCATGCATTTACATCCAGCAAAAAAATACATATTTTTTTTTAGTCAATAGAATTCATCTGCCAAGGCACCTCCCCAGCTGGTGACAAAAAAAAAATTCTTAAATTCTTCTCTAATAAGTGTACCAGTAGTGCTGCCCCTAGGAATATTGCAATGTGCTGCCTCCATGTTATGGGTCAGGGAATCTACAAAAAGAAACCCATCTCTTTCACGCACATAGTTGTGCAGAGCACAGGCAGCTTTAATTGCACTGATCGCATGATCTATGCTGAGGTTAATAGAGGTATGCATGAATCTCCACTTATTGCAAAGAATTCCAAATGTACATTCTACTACTCTGCGTGCCCTAGTCAGCCTATCATTGAACACTCTTTTTTCAGTTGTCAGACAGCGACTTGAATAAGGCCTGAGCATGTTCTGGGAAAGTGCGAAAGCTTCATCTCCGACAAATACATGTGGGAGGAGAGGCTCTGTAGTCCCTGGCAGGGCAGAATTATTGGGCAAGTCTAGTGTATTGTCATGCAGCATGCGGCCAAATGAGGAATGTGAGAATACACTAGAATCCGAGCTGCTGCCATAAGAACCTACATCAACATAAATACATTTATAATTTGCATCTGCCACTGCCATTAATACCAACGAAAAAATCATTATGTTGTTCTTTATTTTTCAGTGCGCTACTTACAGACAAGATGGCGTAGCATGCGTGATGCTTACAGAAAATACATGAGGCACCTCAGAGAAACAAGGAGTGGCTCGGGGGCAGCGCCTAGGGTACCCTATATGTATGCCAGGGACTTGGACTTTCTACAACCCATTGTGGAGATGAGGGAGTAAGTTTTCATTTACATCATCTATTTAACGCACAATCTGGTAATCATCAATATGCCGAGTTAATTTTTAAAATTTTTACAATATAAAACAGGACAGAATCTAGTTGGGAAGAGCAAGATGTTTTGGAGGAACAACAAGAACAACAAACAGAGGATGAAGCACCCATTGATATTTCAGAAGACACAGAGGATTTAGCACTAATCCAAACATCTTCCAGTCTCTGGTAGACATGGGAACTGTCAAAAAAATTTGTTTCGTTTCGTTTTGTCCCGTTTCGTATATAAAAAAATTCGTAATTCGTAATTCGTGTACGAAATTCCGTTCGAATTCGTACGAAATACGAAATTCGGACGAATCGTAATTTTTTTTACGAATCGTTAGTAAAGTTACAAATCGTTACGAATCGTTACGAATCGTTAACGCGGCTAATGCATTGTTGGTTCTCATAACACAGAGAACAATTCGAATCCAACTACAAATATCGAATTTCAATTTCAAGTTACGAATCGTTACGAATCGTTATAAATAGTTACGAATCGTTACGAATCGTTATGAATATTTACGAATCGTTAGTAAATCCAACTACCAATATCGAATTTCAACTAATTTGAACGAAATTATTATAGCAGATATAACGAATGAATTCGAATGAATTCGAATGAATTCGAATGACAAAGTGTCATTTTTGCAGAAAAAAAAAAGCGTAGGGGTCCCCCCAAATTCAATAACCAGGCCCTTCAGGTCTGGTATGGATATTAAGGGGGACCCAGCCAAAAAAAAAAAAAAAAAAAAAATGGCGTGGGGTCCCCCCCAAATATCCATACCAGACCCTTCAGGTCTGGGATGGATTTTAAGGGGAACCCCGGCCAAAAAAAAAATAAAAAAATGGCGTGGGGTCCCCCTCAAAATCCATACCAGACCCTTTATCCGAGCACGCAACCTGGCAGGCCGCAGGAAAGGAGGGGGGGACGAGAGCGGCCCCCCCTCCCGCCTGAACCGTACCAGGCCACATGCCCTCAACATTGGGAGGGTGCTTTGGGGTCCCGGGCGGGGGGCTTATCGGAATCTGGAAGCCCCCTTTAACAAGGGGACCCCCAGATCCCGGCCCCCCCCCTGTGTGAAATGGTAAGGGGGTACAAAAGTACCCCTACCATTTCACCAAAAAAGGTGACAAAATGGTAAAAATTACAGGAGACGGTCTTTGACAATTCCTTTATTAAAATCTTCTTTCTTCTTTCTTCTGCTCTTCCTTTCTTCATCTTCTCCTTCCGGCATCTTCTTCCATCGTCTTCTTCCTTCGATTCGCTTCTTCTTCCTCCGGTCTTCTCGTCCTTCTCGTCCGGCGTCGTCCTTCTCGTCCGGCATCGTCGTCTCTTCTCGCAGGCCGCTCCTCGCAATGGGAGGCTCCCGCTCTGTGAGGCTCCGCTCCGGGTGACAGGTCTTTTATAACGAAGGCACCTGGTGACCCCGCCCCCTCTGACGCACGGGGACGTCATGTGGAATTCCCTATGGCTTTCCCCATGACGTCAGAGGGGGGGCGGGGTCACCAGGTGCCTTCGTTATCCGGAGGAAGAAGAAGCGAATCGAAGGAAGAAGAAGATGGAAGAAGATGACGGAAGGAGAAGATGAAGAAGGAAGACCAGAAGAAAGAAGAAAGAAGATTTTAATAAAGGAATTGTCAAAGACCGTCTCCTGTCATTTTTACCATTTTTGCCACTTTTTTGGTGAAATGGTAGGTACCCCCTTACCATTTCACACAGGGGGGGGGCCGGGATCTGGGGGTCCCCTTGTTAAAGGGGGCTTCCAGATTCCGATAAGCCCCCCGCCCGCAGACCCCCACAACCACCGGGCACGGTTGTGGGGATGAGGCCCTTGTCCTCATCAACATGGGGACAAGGTGCTTTGGGGGGGACCCCAAAGCACCCTCCCAATGTTGAGGGCATGTGGCCTGGTACGGTTCAGGCGAGAGGGGGGGCCGCTCTCGTCCCCCCTCCTTTCCTGCGGCCTGCCAGGTTGCGTGCTCGGATAAGGGTCTGGTATGGATTTTATGGGGGACCCTACGCCATTTTTTTTTGGCTAGGGTTCCCCTTAAAATCCATCCCAGACCTCTAGGGTCTGGTATGGATTTTGAGGGGGACCCTACGCCATTTTTTTTTTTTTTTTTTTTGGCTGGGGTCCCCCTTAATATCCATCCCAGACCTGAAGGGCCTGGTTATTGAATTTGGGGGGACCCCTACGCATTTTTTTATCAATGACTTCAATGAATGACAGTTCTCTGTATTACGGATCCAACAATTCATTTGCCTGCAAATAGCTGCGACTCGTGATTTTAAATAGTTTTTTTTTTTCTTCAAAAATGACACTGTGCGGGAACATTTCTCTATATTAGATATACTGAATCTCGAAGCATTCGAAGCATTCGTTATATCCGCTATTATAATTTCTTTCATGTTAGTTGAAATTACATATTTGTTAGTTACAATACAACATTCGAATTGTTCTCTGTATTACGGGAATCGGCAATTAGCCGCGAGTGATTTTAAATGTCTTTTTTTCCTGCAAAAATGACACATTGTTCAGAGAGAGTTGTAAACACGGGAAACATGACCCCCTGTACAGGCATACTATAGAGTATATAGTATATAGAAGGGCGCAGGTTTCCCGTGTTTAGAACTCTCTCTGTACAATGTGTCATTTTTGCAGGAAAAAAAGACATTTAAAATCACTCGCGGCTAATTGCCGATTCCCGTAATACAGAGAACAATTCGAATACCACAACTAACAAATATGTAATTTCAACTAATATGAAAGAAATTATAATAGCGGATATAACGAATGCTTCGAATGATTCGAGATTCAGTATATCTAATATAGAGAACTGTTCCTGCAGTGTCATTTTTGCAGGAAAAAAAACTATTTAAAATCACGAGTCGCAGCTATTTGCCGGCAAATGAATTGTTGGATCCGTAATACAGAGAACTGTCATTCATTGAAGTCATTGATAAAAAAAAAGCGTAGGGGTCCCCCCAAATTCAATAACCAGGCCCTTCAGGTCTGGTATGGATATTAAGGGGGATCACAGCCAAAAAAAAAAAAAAAAATGGCGTAGGGTCCCCCTCAAAATCCATACCAGACCCTTGAGGTCTGGGATGGATTTTAAGGGGAACCCTAGCCAAAAAAATGGCGTGGGGTCCCCCATAAAATCCATACCAGACCCTTATCCGAGCACGCAACCTGGCAGGCCGCAGGAAAGGAGGGGGGACGAGAGCGGCCCCCCCTCTCGCCTGAACCGTACCAGGCCACATGCCCTCAACATTGGGAGGATGCTTTGGGTATCTGAGACCCCCAAAGCACCTTGTCCCCATGTTGATGAGGACAAGGGCCTCATCCCCACAACCGTGCCCGGTGGTTGTGGGGGTCTGCGGGCGGGGGGCTTATCGGAATCTGGAAGCCCCCTTTAACAAGGGGACCCCCAGATCCCGGCCCCCCCCCTGTGTGAAATGGTAAGGGGGTACAAAAGTACCCCTACCATTTCACCAAAAAAGTGGCAAAAATGGTAAAAATGACAGGAGACGGTCTTTGACAATTCCTTTATTAAAATCTTCTTTCTTCATCTTCTCCTTTCTTCATCTTCTCCTTCCGGCATCTTCTTCCATCTTCTTCTTCCTTCGATTCGCTTCTTCTTCCTCCGGTCTTCTCGTCCTTCTCGTCCGGCGTCGTCCTTCTCGTCCGGCATCGTCGTCTCTTCTCGCAGGCCGCTCCTCGCAATGGGAGGCTCCCGCTCTGTGAGGCTCCGCTCCGGGTGACAGGTCTTGTATAACGAAGGCACCTGGTGACCCCGCCCCCCCTCTGACGTCATGGGGAAAGCCATAGGGAATTCCACATGACGTCCCCGTGCGTCAGAGGGGGCGGGGTCACCAGGTGCCTTCGTTATAAAAGACCTGTCACCCGGAGCGGAGCCTCACAGAGCGGGAGCCTCCCATTGCGAGGAGCGGCCTGCGAGAAGAGACGACGATGCCGGACGAGAAGGACGACGCCGGACGAGAAGGACGAGAAGACCGGAGGAAGAAGAAGCGAATCAAAGGAAGAAGACGATGGAAGAAGATGCCGGAAGGAGAAGATGAAGAAAGGAAGAGCAGAAGAAAGAAGAAAGAAGATTTTAATAAAGGAATTGTCAAAGACCGTCTCCTGTCATTTTTACCATTTTGTCACCTTTTTTGGTGAAATGGTAGGGGTACTTTTGTACCCCCTTACCATTTCACACAGGGGGGGGGCGGGATCTGGGGGTCCCCTTGTTAAAGGGGGCTTCCAGATTCCGATAAGCCCCCCGCCCGCAGACCCCCACAACCACCGGGCACGGTTGTGGGGATGAGGCCCTTGTCCTCATCAACATGGGGACAAGGTGCTTTGGGGGGGACCCCAAAGCACCCTCCCAATGTTGAGGGCATGTGGCCTGGTACGGTTCAGGCGAGAGGGGGGGCCGCTCTCGTCCCCCCTCCTTTCCTGCGGCCTGCCAGGTTGCGTGCTCGGATAAAGGGTCTGGTATGGATTTTGAGGGGGACCCCCACGCCATTTTTTTTTTTTTTTTGGCCGGGGTTCCCCTTAAAATCCATCCCAGACCTGAAGGGTCTGGTATGGATATTTGGGGGGACCCCACGCCATTTTTTTTTTTTTTTTTGGCTGGGGTCCCCCTTAATATCCATACCAGACCTGAAGGGCCTGGTTATTGAATTTGGGGGGACCCCTACGCTTTTTTTTTTTTTTATATCAATGAATGACTGTTTTTTAAATAGCTTTTTTTTCTGCAAAAATGACACTTTGTCATTCGAATTCATTCGAATGCATTCGAATTCATTCGTTATATCTGCTATAATAATTTCGTTTGAATTAGTTGAAATTTGATATTGGTAGTTGGATTCGAATAATTTGGAGCTGAAATTCGTAAACGGAATTTTTCCTGCAAAAATGACACTTTGTCATTCGAATTCATTCGAATCCATTCGAATTCATTCGAATTCATTCGAATTCATTCGAATCATTCGGCGACGAAATTCGTAAACGGAAATTCGTATTCCGTACGGAATTCGTAAAAAAAAAAAATTCGTACTACAGATTCGTAAATTCGTACGAATTTCGAAAAATTCGTACGAATTACGAATTCGTACGAAACGAATCGCACATGTCTAGTCTCTGGGAAACACAGCCAGAAGAACAATGTTCAGGGGCAGAGGAGGCTGTTCCTGGGCCATCCTCTGCTCCTGCACAAATTGATCAGCCTGGCAAAGTGCCACGGAGGCGCCCAGCACTATCCCAACCAGACCTAAGTGAGCGCTTATTAGACATGTTAAAAAACATGACCGGAAAGGTGGATGCATTTTTATGTCCCGATACAATCCTGGCGCCATGAGTCAGCGGTAATATGCACCTTACCGCTGACCGCCCTGTCCAGCGAGGCATGGACATTGCCTTCCACATGCCGGTAGAGAGACGGAATCGCCTTCTGTGAGAAAAAGTGGCGTTTGGGAACCTGCCACTGAGGAACCGCACATTGAACAAACTCACGGAAGGGGGCCGAGTCTACCAACTGAAAAGGCAGCAGTTGAAGTGTTAGCAATTTAGCCAAGCTAGCATTCAACCGCTGGGCATGTGGATGGCTGGGAGTATACTTCTTTCGACGGTCCAGCAGCTGGGGCAGGGAAATTTGCCTGCTACAATCGGACGTCGGTGTACTGCAAGTACTTGGTTGTGACACACCTAATTCTACACCTTCAGTCCTCTCAGAGCACCTTTCAGAGAGGACTGAAGATATAGTGGGGATGGAGATCCCAGCTGATGAGGAGCAAGGAGAGGTCCGCTTTGTTCTTTGGTGTGGGTCTTTTATGTGTGCTTGCCAACGAGCTGCATGGCAGGTCAACATATGTCTGCTCGTGCTTGTGGTGCCCAAGCGGCTGATGTTTTGGCCACGCGAGATACGCTTGAGACAAATATTGCAAATAGCAGTGGTGCGATCTGATGCACTCGTCTCAAAAAAGGCCCACACCAAAGAACTTTTGTGATAACGTGCAGAGGCAGCGCCCTGCACAGGCGGAGCTCTGCGGTGTGATACAGTTGGTGTGCTGGCCTCTAGCTGGCCTCCAGGGGGCATCCTGCCTCGTTGGACATGTGCCGCCGCATCCTCCTCCTCCTACTCTCTCCCTTCAGGCACCCACGTGGAGTCAGTGACCTCATCATCCCCTCCCTCTTCACCACTAGAGCAAAACTGGCAGTAAGCTGCAGCTGGTGGAACAGTACTGCCAGATTGCTGTCCTTCAGCATCCCCTCTCTCTGCGCGCACACTACTGACTTCCTCAAGCTGGGTATCATCATCCGAGCCTTCGAATCGTTGGGCATCCTCCTGGAGCATGTACCCAACACTGTGCTCAAACAGTTCGGGGGACTCCTCAGGAGGACATGGTGGGTCTAGGGAAGGGGTGGCTGATGATGCCATTGAGTACGCATTGGCAGCTGCTCTGCCAGTACCCTGAGCCTGGGTGAGAGAGGATGAGGAGGATGAGGAGGGCTTGGTCATCCATTCTACCAAGCCTTCGGCATGATGCGGCTCAACATGTCCAGCTGCCGAAAACAAAGAAAAGCGCGTCCCATGGCCACGTGCTGATGACGATGCACGACCACGTCCACGACCAGCACTGTTGTCTCTAGAAACAGAGCCTGCTTGCCCTGTGTTCTTGCCTCGGGACGGTCTGCCTCTCCTTGGCGGTCTTCCAGCCATTGTAGTCGGTAGTGTATATTGTATAAAAATAGAGCTCCTATGTGTGCTCACAACACACTGTAGGTCCTATGGGTGCTGACACAAACACACTATAGGTACTATGTGTGCTGCTGACAAGAAAATATAGGTCCTATGTGTGCTGCCACAAACACACTATAAGTCCTATGGGTGCTGACACAAACACACTATAGGTACTATGTGTGCTGCTGAAAAGGAAATATAGAACCTATGTGTGCTGCCACAAACATACTATAAGTCCTATGGGTGCTGACACAAACACACTATAGGTACTATGTGTGCTGCTGACAAGAAAATATAGGACCTATGTGTGCTGCCACAAACACACTATAAGTCCTATGGGTGCTGACACAAACACACTATAGGTACTATGTGTGCTGCTGAAAAGGAAATATAGGACCTATGTGTGCTGCCACAAACACACTATAAGTCCTATGTGTGCTGACACAAACACACTATAGGTACTATGTGTGCTGCTGAAAAGGAAATATAGGACCTATGTGTGCTGCCACAAACACACTATAAGTCCTATGGGTGCTGACACAAACACACTATAGGTACTATGTGTGCTGCTGACAAGGAAATATAGGACCTATGTGTGCTGCCACAAACACACTATAAGTCCTATGGGTGCTGACACAAACACACTATAGGTACTATGTGTGCTGCTGACAAGAAAATATAGGACCTATGTGTGCTGCCACAAACACACTATAAGTCCTATGGGTGCTGACACAAACACACTATAGGTTCTATGTGTGCTGCTGAAAAGGAAATATAGGACCTATGTGTGCTGCCACAAACACACTATAAGTCCTATGGGTGCTGAGTGACACAAACACACTATAGGGTACTATATGTGTGCTGCTGACAAGAAAATATAGGACCTATGTGTGCTGCCACAAACACACTATAAGTCCTATGGGTCCTGACAAAAACACACTATAGGTACTATATGTGTGCTGCTGACAAGAAAATATAGGACCTATGTGTGCTGCCACAAACACACTATAAGTCCTATGGGTGCTGAGTGACACAAACACACTATAGGTACTATATGTGTGCTGCTGACAAGAAAATATAGGACCTATGTGTGCTGCCACAAACACACTATAAGTCTTATGGGTGCTGAGTTACACAAACACACTATAGGTACTATATGTGTGCTGCTGACAAGAAAATATAGGACCTATGTGTGCTGCCACAAACACACTATAAGTCCTATGGGTCCTGACACAAACACACTATAGGTACTATATGTGTGCTGCTGACAAGAAAATATAGGACCTATGTGTGCTGCCACAAACACACTATAAGTCCTATGGGTGCTGAGTGACACAAACACACTATAGGTACTATATGTGTGCTGCTGACAAGAAAATATAGGACCTATGTGTGCTGCCACAAACTCACTATAAGTCCTATGGGTGCTGAGTGACACAAACACACTATAGGTACTATATGTGTGCTGCTGACAAGAAAATATAGGTCCTATGTGTGCTGCCACAAACACAATATGGCTCCTATAAATCCCTGCCTGGGATGGGACAGAAGGTTGGGACAGAAGTTGGGGTGCAATGCTGTTCTAACAGCACTGCGGTTGGTGCTACTGCTATGCTGTACTAACAGCACGCACACACCAGACTAATCCCCAGCAGCAGCTAATATCACACTCACTGTGCAATCAGCAGCAATGAATGATCAGTATTCAGTAATGATGAATGACTCAGGTAGCAATGGTTTAGCAAAGAAATAGCAATCAAGCAAAGAAGCAAATCAGCAGACTGCTCTCCCTAAAGCCGGAACACATGTGACCGGGGCCGACGGCGTGGCGGCCTTTTATATGGTGGGGCGTGTACTAAAGCCCCTGAGCTTTAATTGGCTACAGGCGTCCTGCCTGTAGCCAATTATTGCTCTCCTAGTTTCCGGCGCTGTGATTGGCCAAGCATGCGGGGTCACAGTGCATGCTTGGCCAATCATCAGCCAGCAATGCACTGCGCCGGCCGCAATGCATTGCGGGCCGCTCGCATCACACGAATGTGATGCGAACGGCCCAAATAGTTCTGGGCTCGCCGAGCGAGCGAACGCCCGGTGCTCGATTCGAACGTGGGTTCGAATCGAGCACCGGGCCCATCCCTACTTGACAGGCATGTTTTTTGTTTTTAAGTTATTGCAGAGTTAATTTATGTTTTATACATGGGTAAAGTTTATATTTTTATCATATTTTATGATACGTGAATAAATAATTATTCCTACATTTTTTGTGCGGTCATATTTTTAAAAATACCCAGGTTAAAAAACATAAAAAATACAAAAAACATGGTCAATCTAACACATGACAAATGACATGAGTGATGATAATTACCTTAATGTGATCAATAATCTTTCAGCAGGCTGGATACTTGTTCTGAAGCTCGTGTTCTGACGCTGCAAGCGAGGGGAGATTAAGGCCAGCAATTCATCAAAACTGAGTAAAAAAAAAAAAGACATAAATACATGTGTGCAAAACATTGAGGCATACTGTAAAAAAAAAGTAAGGTAAGTGGTTAAGGACATTATTTAGGGTAACAAGGCAGGCATATTTAGTTCCAATCTAATTATGGCTAAAAATAAGTGACAGGAACAAAAAAAAAGGCATATGGGTCCTCATTTCAACAAAGAAGAAGCCACTGGCCTTTTAAATTAACAGTAACAATTGTCTGAGCCAAAAATGCTAAACAAAGCTGCGTGGCAACACCAACACCCACAAAGCAACTTGTCACTAGCAATTTTGGGCCAAGGTATTTGGGGGGTAAGACATCCAAAAAAAAAATGGAAATATGACCTGGCTTACACCAGGAGGGGGGTGCAAGGTGATGATAATTTAGTGCCCTTAAGGTCGCATGCAGAAATAATGTACAGTTGGTATTTGGGGGGGGGGGGGGACAAGGCTTATTAGTTACAAAAATCTTAACATAACATAATCACACATAGGTTAGACTGGATGGACTTGGGTCTTGCAAATATAAAACACACTATACATTTATGGCTACAAATTAAGTATGGTTTGGCAGAAACAGTACTCACCTACTAATTGACATGCGGGTGAAATTGAAAAATATTAAATAAACTACTTGCTAATTTGAAGGGAATTCCCCTTCAAATTAGCAAGTAATTTATTTAATACACTCTTGATTACCATTGACTATTTTCTGCTGTCTAGTCTAACGTAGTGCATCACATGTTGTTATATGGTGTCTTGTCTCGTTTTGTTTGATGTAGTTTGTAATAGTTAGAATTAAGTCTCTCCTTTTTCTCTCTATGTATAGGCCTAACATTATGCAGGAGTTGTCGGGAGTAACGGTTACAGGGGGTTCAAGGGACACAAAACGGGCAACACAGGCCCCTATGACCGCAGTGGGGGCCCCCTGGGTGTCAGACTCGGTATATTCCCCTGTGGGGTCTGACACGCGCTTGCTGGCATTACTGGAGGGATTGCAGGGCTTGGTACAACAGTTTACTGTAGGGACCAGGGGGCAGGCGCAACAGGAGGCGGCATGGGTACCGCCGAGTGGTGGGTCTCCCTCGGCTGTGGTGGTGCCGGGGCCCCCTGGGTCAGTCACCCCCCCTTAGCGGTTCTCACGGAGCCTGATACGGCCGCGGGTTTGACTGGGTCCATGGCTCCTGGGCTGCCAACGGCTGTGGAGGGGGAAAAAGCTGGTACATTGCAGGAAAGTGGGAGCAGGACAGGTGTGGTTCGTGTTGCAGATGCAGCAAAATTCAAAGGGAATACGTCTGTTTTGAGGGTCCGCTAGGCGCTCACCTGAAGCCGGATGTCAGAGACAAGATAGTGAAGGGTGAGTACGTGGACATATTTTCCCTGTTGCCCCTGGAAAAGTTTAATTTGGACAGGGTTAAACCAGACGATAGCAAGAAGGAGGATGAGGAAAAATGGAGATACCGGTTGATGTGCACGTTTACCAGTTGGCTACAGGCGTTTGCCATCACGGCAAGCGTGATAGGTGAAAAGAACCCCCCGAACACTGTTCGGCACTTTTATGTTACATGGACGCGGTGGGGGAAGCATACAGAGTCTACGGAGGTTTGGACTGGCTGAGGTATGACGAACAGTTCAGACAGCGCAGGGCCGTCAGTCCATCCCTCAGATGGGATCACAAGGACATTAGCCTCTGGATGAAGCTGATGTCGTCGGCGAATCAGTTTTTTCCAGGGAGGGCCGGGGGTTCTATGTCCTCAAGAGAGCCGGCCACCAAAAAATGGGGTGTCTGCTGGCAGTGCAATGAGGGAACCTGCAAGTTCGGGGGAGCATGTCGTTTAAACATGAGTGCTCCGGCTGCGGGGGGGGGGGGCCCATCCTGTTTCACGCTGTTTCAAAAAAGGCAAGGGACAATTTTAACAACAAAAGAGCTGACGTGAGGGTGGAAAGGATGCAAATTTTTCTAAATAGGTATCCAGATCGGGAGGCCACTAGGCTCTTGAGGGAGGGAATTTCCGAGGGTTTCCATATCCCTTGCTCTTTATCGCCCGTCCCGCCGGTAGCGGGTAAGGAAGTGGCGCTAGGCCTCATGGCGGGGCCTTTCAGCGATCGGCCTATGGAGGAGTTGGTGATTTCCCCTCTGGGAGTGGTGCCCAAAAAGGAGCCAAACAAGTTTAGACTTATATACCACCTGTCTTTTCCAAAGGGGGGATCGGTCAACGATGCGATTGTTATTATCCACACTGCAACACATGGCGGACACATTTGGGATCCCAATGGCAGAGGACAAGACAGAGGGCCCGCCCACCACTCTTAGCTTCTTGGGCATTGTCATCGACTCAGAAGCTATGGAGTGTCGCTTACCGGAGGGGAAGTTGGGTGCACTGAGGTTGGAGATTGAGGGTATTTTATGGCTGCGGAAGATTCAGCTAAGGCAGCTGCAATCTTTATTGGGTAAATTGAACTTTGTATGCCGCATTATACCCATGGGCAGGGTGTTTTGCTGACGGCTGTCGGCAGCCACTGGTTCCCCCACTCATTTAATTCGGGTTACTCGGGAGCATCGCAAGGACTTCAGGGTGTGGGATACCTTCTTGACGGACTACAATGGCAGATCAGTCTGGATGTCGGGGCCCGGTGAGTAAATGGGATTTGGAATTCTTTTACGGATGCTGCAGGGGCAACAGGCTACGGGGCTTTCTATCAGGGTCATTGGAGTGCCGGTCCTTGGCCGGTTGCGTGGGTGGATGCAGGGTTGCAAAAAAATCTGGTGCTCCTGGACCTGTTTCCAGTGGTTCTGGCCATGGAAGTATGGGGTGAGTCATTCAGGGATTTGAAGGTGAGGTTAAATTGTGACAACCTGGGAGTGGTATAAGTCATTACAATGTCTCAGCGTTGTCACAGGCGGTAATACGGCTGTTACGCCACCTGGTACTGTGGTGCCTACAGTTGAACATTTTTCTGTATGCGGTGCATCTCCCAGGGGTGGATAACACTTTGGCTGATGCTTTGTCTCGCTTTCAATGGGACAAGTTCCGAGAGCTGGCTCCGGGGGCGGACCGACAAGGGGTGCCGTGTCCCCAATGGGTGTAGGAGATCGCCATGGTGTCCTCACAGGATGGATAAAGAGGTCGGTGAGTATGTCCACATGGGCTGCTTACCAGAAGGTATGACAGGAATGGTGGGCGTTAGTCAGGCAGACCGGAGTTGATCAGGACCACGTTGAGGTAAGGTTTATTATTTTGTCTCAAGGCATTTGGAACAAGGGGTGTCAGTGTCAGCCATGGACCGCAAACTAGCGGGGTTTGCATTCTTGTTTAGATTACAGGGCGGGGCAGATTTCACAAAGAATTTTTGAGTCCAACAGACCATGAAAGGTTATTGTCGTCAACATAAACGGAGGGATTTCAGGAGGCCGGTGTCTTTTGACAACCTGCGGTTATTGTTTGTTCAGTTGGGTGGGGTGTGCTCTTCGGCATATGAAGGGTTAAAGGGGTTTAAGTATGGCTGTATTCATTACTGGACTCTATTGTATGCCCGGTGGTGACGGTGAGGGAATTTTTGGGAGTGAGCCCTATTTCGGATGGGGTTTTTGCTGGTGCACAGGGATGAAGCCCCATTGTCTAAATTCCAGTTTGTGGCCGTTTTAGAAAATGCCAGTGGGTTTGGATAGTTCACAGTATGCTTCACACTCCTTCCGCATTGGCGTGGTGACAGAGATGTGGGTTGGACGAGGCAGCTTTAAAACGGAACGGTTGCTGGGAATCAGGGAGATTCCGGACATACATCCGAACGCATTTGGTGGTTGAGTAAAAGGGGGAAGACACAGATTGGGGTATGACATGGGGGGGCTTTTTTTGTGTTGCCGAACAGCACGTATTCAAGTTTTTCGAGATGAGTGAGTATTGTGTGTAGTGGTATCATAATTATCTTGTGGTTTTCTTCCATTCTTTCAGGTGGAAGCCAGATGCGTCTCGTCTGGATATTGGGCCACTCCTACGTGTTTTGGGGGGCTAGGCGGGCAGAGGGTTCTGCCAGAGGTGCATAGCTTTGTGCATCTGCACAGGCTTCCGGATGTTTTGGTTCTCCATGTTGGGGGGAATGATTTGGGGGTCATTCCATTCGGGTACTTATTAAGGACATTAAGTTTGACTTGACGAGGACTACCTTCCCTGACATGTTGATAGTTTGGTCGGACATTATAGCCAGGACGACTTGGCGATTGGCAAGGTCGGTGGATAGACTAAATAAAGCCTGCATTAAGGTTAATGAAATGGTGGGCCGTTTCGTGGTTTAGAATGGGGGCTTTGTGATCCGCCATAGGGAATTGGAGAGGGATGTTGGGCTGTATCTCAGAGGGGATGGGGTTCACCTGTCAGCAGTGGCCATTGATCTTTGGTCCCTGGGACTGCAGGATGGGATACAGTGGGCTTTGAGAGTGTGGATGGGGCTCCCAAGGGTAAGGGGTCTTGTTAGCGGTGGCGGTAGTGGTCTTTGATGGTGGCAAATAACCTATGAGATGGGAATGTGGGGGACCCATCGGTGGTGGTGTGACATGGATGGAGGCCTAATACACAAAAGCCCGCAGTGTGGAAGTGAAATGGAGCTATATTGGGAAGTGCCGTCAAAGACAATCGGGGGGAGCAACTGATATTCTGGAATTTTCTGTTATGGTTAAAATGTTTATATATTTTTGAATATTTGTGAATAAAAAGGCTGCTATGGCCAGTTATACTCCAGTTCAAGTGTGGTCTTGTTAATAAGTAGGTAATGATAAGTGGGACTGGTTTTGGAGTATGATATCTTATCTTATATATATGTCTTATCTACACTTGTCAAGATACAGATATGTTATAAAGCTTGTCCTTGACTTAACTTTGAACAAATGTAAAGAAGAGAAGACTGTAGATTAACCACTTGACCACTGGGCACTTAATCACCCTTAATAACCAGACCAATTTTCAGCTTTCGGTGCTCTCACACTTTGAATGACAATTACTCATTCATACAACACTGTACCCATATGAAATTTTTGTCCTTTTTTTCACACAAATAGAGCTTTCTTTTGGTGGTATTTAATCACCTCTGGATTTTTTATTTTTTTGCGCTATAAAAGAAAAATGACTGAAAATTCAGTAAAAAAATGAATTTTTCTTCGTTTTTGTTATAAAATTTAGCAAATTTGTAATTTTTCTTGATAAATTTTGGCCAAAATTTATACTGCTACATATCTTTGGTAAAAATAAGTACAAATTGGGGTTTATTATTTGGTCTTTGTGAAAGTTATAGAGTCCACAAGCTATGGTGCCAATATCTGAAAATTGATCACACCTGAAGTACTGACGGCCTATCTCATTTCTTGAGACCCTAACATGCCATAAAAGTACAAATACCCCCCAAATGACCCCTTTTTGGAAAGAAGACATTCCAAGGTATTTGGAAAGAGGCATGGTGAGTTTTTTGAAGTTGTCATTTTTTCCCACAATTCTTTGCAATATCAAGATTTTTTTAAATTTTTTTTTTTTTTTTTTTCACAAAATTGTCATATTAGCAGGTTATTTCTCACACACAGCATATGCATACCACAAATTACACCCCAAAACACATTCTGCTATTACTCCTGAGTACGGCAATACCACATGTGTGAGACTTTTACACAGCGTGGCCACATACAGAGGCCCAACATGCAGGGAGCACCATCAGGTGTTCTGGAGCACCCAGGACAATTCTGACATTTCTCTCCTACATGTAAAAATCATCATTTATTTGCTAGAAAATTACAGAGAACCCCAAAATATTATATATGTTTTTTTAGCAAAGACCCTAGAGAATACAATGGCGGTCGTTGCAACTTTTTATCTAGCACGGTACTTGCGCAGCAATTTTTCGAACGTGTTTTATTTGGAAAAAAAAGGTTTTGTGCTTTACAAAAAACAAAACTGTAAATTTAGCCCAATGTTTTTGCATAATGTGAAAGATGAAGTTACGCCGAGTAAATAGATACCCAACATGTCACGCTTCAAAATTGCACACACTCGTGAAATGGCGCCAAACTTCGCTACTTAAAAATCCCCATAGGCTTTAATTTTGTTTACTGGTTACATGTTTTGAGTTACAGAGGAGGTCTAGGACCAAAATTATTGTTCTCGCTCTAACGTTCGCAGCGATACCTCACATGTGTGGTTTGAACACCGTTTTCATATGTGGGCGGGACTTACGTATGCGTTCGCTTCTGCGTGCGAGCACACGGGGACAGGGACGCTTTAAAAAAAAAATATATATATTTTATTGTTCATTTTACTTTATTTATGACACTTTTTTTCCCCCCCAAAAATTTTTTTGATCACTTTTATTCCTATTACAAGGAATGTAAACATCCCTTGTAATAGGAATATGGCATTACAGGTCCTCTTTACAGTGAGATATGGGGTCAATAAGACCCCACATCTCACCTCTAGGCTGGAAAGCCTGAAATAAAAAAAAAAAACGATCCTGGCTTTGATTGTAGCGAGTATCGCAGGGTATTGTTGGGTATTGCAGGGTATGGCAGAGTATCGCAGGGTATTGCAGAGTATCGCCGGGTATTGCAGAGTATCGCAGGGTATGGTAGAGTATCGCAGAGTATCGCCGGGTATTGCAGAGTATCGCAGGGTATGGTAGAGTATCGCAGAGTATCGCCGGGTATTGCAGAGTATCGCAGGGTATGGTAGAGTATCGCAGGGTATCGCCGGGTATCGCCGGGTATCGCAGAGTATCGCAGGGTATCGCAGGGTATTGCAGGGTATCGCAGGGTATGGCAGAGCATCGCAGAGTATCGCAGGGTATTGCAGGGTATGGCAGAGTATCGCAGGGTATGGCAGAGTATCGCAGGGTATGGCAGGGTATCGCAGGGTATGGCAGAGCATCGCAGGGTATGGCAGAGCATAGCAGGGTATGGCAGGGCATCGCAGGGTATGGCAGAGTATCGCAGGGTATGGCGGAGTATCGCAGGGTATGGCGGAGTATCGCAGGGTATGGCGGAGTATCGCAGGGTATGGCGGGGTATGGCAGAGTATTGCGGGGTATGGCAGAGCATTGCGGGGTATGGCAGAGTATTGGGGGGTATGGCACAGTATTGGGGGGTATGGCACAGTATTGGGGGGGATGGCAGAGAATCCATCCATCCATGCTCAGCCATCCCTCCATACCCTGCAATACCCAGCAATACACTGCAGGCTATTGCTGGGTATTGCAGGGTATGGAGGGATGGCTGAGCATGGATGGATGGATGGATCGGTGGTGGCAGAGCAGGCTGTGGGCACTACAGATCCCTCCCACAGCACTGCTGCCACCGATCCCTCCCCCTCTCCTCATACTGTACCGATCGGTACAGAGAGAGGAGGAGAGAGGAACCGGCGTCATCAAATGACGCCGGTTTGCTTACATGTGATCACTCCGTCATTTGACGGAGCGATCACGTGGTAAACGGCCGCGATGAGCGGCCGTTTACCGTGATCCATGATCCGCCGGGTCCTCTGGACCCGGCGATCATGGATGCTTTCGAGTGCGCGCACCAGGGGGCGCGCAAGAGCAGAATTCTGTGAGGCCGTTAATTAACGGCCTCCCAGAGTTAAGCAACCGCCCTGTAGCCGTTTTTCGGCTATGGGCCGGTTGTTAACTGGTTAACAGGAATTCCAGGAAGTGGTGAGAAGACGTTACGCAGGGTTGTACAGGCTAAATTTTGACACGCTGTTTTTATTTATTTATTTTGTAAGTACAATATGTATGCAGGGGTTGTGTCTCTAAATAAATTATAGTATTACGCTATGCAGAGCATTCCCTTGTGTTTTTCTGTTACACCCTATGAGCTGAGCTATTCCAGGAGTAATCTTTGGTGACCTTTGGAGAGTGTACAATATCCTTGGGGAGATATCAGGCTTATCTTTATCTTTATTGCGGTGAGTGCATCACCAAAGCGGTGCTCACGAGGTGGATTGGTGACAGTATTCAGGAGAGGAACTTTTGCAGTTTAAAATTCTGATGGGATACTGTTTTAAGGATTATTGCATGGACTTTGACGTAGATCAGTTTGCATGTGTGCAATGTTTATAGCCCACTGAATGCCTTACTATGGCACTAAATATTTTTAGGTATTAATGTATATATATATATATATATATATATATATATATATATATATATATATACATATACAGTCTTGTGTGTGTGTGTGTGTGTGTGTACCGTATTTGCCGGCGTATAAGGCGACTAGGTGTATAAGACGACCCACTATTTTTCCAGTGAAAACTTAGGTTTGGGGCTATACTCGCCATATAAGACTACCCCCCTTCCAAGGCAACACCATTTACAAAAAAACATCAGAAACAAAAAAAAACATCAAACTAAACATCAGAAAAAGGAAACTGGTGAACTACAAGTCCCAGAGATCCCACAATTGGTAGGCAGCAACAATGAATCCTTTCCTCCCAAAGCATTATAAATCATACCTGTATTTTAGGGGAGATCTGGAGCTGGATGTGCAGTACAGGATGCTTTGTTAATATGTAGAGCACCAAGTACACACAGTATATGATGCTGTGTTAGTACAGTAGCGCCAGGTACACTTCAGAATACAGTGTGCAGACAGTGTGCACCGCTGAGCCAATCACCGCAGGCATTGTATTTTACTAATCTGTTGATGGATACAAAGCCTGCTCGGATTGACAGAGGCTGTGACATTAGCCCGCACCGCTCTGACTCATGTAGCCTGCTCGGATTGGCAGAGCTTGTTATGCCGCGTACACACGTGCGGACTTTTGCCGGCGGACCTAGTCCAGCGGACAATCCCGCGGGACTTTCCAGCTGGGTCCGCTGGACTTTCCGAGCGTGTGGACTTGCCCACACACGCACGGACTTCTCCAGCGGATAATCCGCCGGCCAAAAGTCCGCGGGACTTTTGAAAATGAACGGACTTGCCCACACACGGAGCAGTCCATTCATTTCGAACGTAACTTCAGGTTACGTAGCTAGCGTAGGCAGTAAATGCCGCCGCGCTAGCTCCGCAAGCTGGCATGGATTTAAAGGGAATCCCCACGCCGAAAAAACGGCGTGGGGGTTCCCCCCAAATCCATGTCAGACCCTCATCCGAGCACGCAGCCTGGCAGGCCAGGAAAGGGGTGGGGACGAACGAGCGCCCCCCCCTCCTGAGCCGTACCAGGCCGCGTGCCCTCAACATGGGGGGTGCCCTGGGGAAAGGGGGGCCGTGCGGCCCCCCCACCCCAAAGCACCTTGTCCCCATGTTGATGAGGACAAGGGCCTCTTCCCGACAACCCTGGCCGTTGGTTGTCGGGGTCTGCGGGCGGGGGCTTATCGGAATCTGGGAACCCCCTTTAATAAGGGGGCCCCCAGATCCCGGCCCCCCACCCTATGTGAATGAGTATGGGGTACGATGTACCCTACCCATTCACCTAAGGTGTAAAATGTAAAGTAAAAAAAAAACACCCACACTTTTGAAAAAATAGTTTATTGCACTGCTCCGGGGGTCTTCTTCCGTCTTGGGGGTCTTCTCGCCGGACTCCCCCGCCATTTACCAAGCTCTTTTACCGAGCGGGGGAAGTCCGGCTACCTTCTTCGTCGTCGCCGCCGTCTGGGGGTCTCGATCCGCCTTCGGGGGTCTTCTTCCGTCTTGGGGGTCTTCTCGCCGGACTCCTCCGCTCTCTTCTGCTCTTTTACCTAGCTCTTTCACGAGGGGAGGAGTCCGGCTACCTTCTTCGTCGTCGCCGCCGTCGTCTGGGGGTCTCGATCCGCCTTCGGGGGTCTTCCGGGGGTCTCTTCTGTTCTTGCGGCGGTCGTCGTCTTCCCGCGCCGCCGGCGCCTTCTTCTTCTTGTCCTTCTTCTTGTCCTTCTTGTTCTTCTTCTTCTTCCGATGTTGACCCGACGCTCTCTCTGCCCGGAATGCCTGTGCCGCTCTGCGCTCGGACTTATATAGGGACATGGGGGACAGGGTCACATGTTCATGTCACATGGTGACCCCGCCCCCTTGCGATGTCACAGTCCCAGCATCCTCCGGGACTGTGACAACACAAGGGGGCGGGGTCACCATGTGACATGTGCCTGTGACCCTGTCCCCCATGTCCCTATATAAGTCCGAGCGCTGAGCGGCACAGGCATTCCGGGCAGAGAGAGCGTCGGGTCAACATCGGAAGAAGAAGAAGAACAAGAAGGACAAGAAGAAGGACAAGAAGAAGAAGGCGCCGGCGGCGCGGAAGACGACGACCGCCGCAAGAACAGAAGAGACCCCGGAAGACCCCCGAAGGCGGATCGAGACCCCCAGACGACGGCGGCGACGACGAAGAAGGTAGCCGGACTCCTCCCCTCGTGAAAGAGCTAGGTAAAAGAGCAGAAGAGAGCGGAGGAGTCCGGCGAGAAGACCCCCAACACGGAAGAAGACCCCGAAGGCGGATTGAGACCCCCAGACGGCGGCGACGACGAAGAAGGTAGCCGGACTTCCCCCGCTCGGTAAAAGAGCTTGGTAAATGGCGGGGGAGTCCGGCGAGAAGACCCCCAAGACGGAAGAAGACCCCCGGAGCAGTGCAATAAACTATTTTTTCAAAAGTGTGGGTGTTTTTTTTTTACTTTACATTTTACACCTTAGGTGAATGGGTAGGGGTACATCGTACCCCATACTCATTCACATAGGGTGGGGGGCCGGGATCTGGGGGCCCCCTTATTAAAGGGGGTTCCCAGATTCCGATAAGCCCCCGCCCGCAGACCCCGACAACCAACGGCCAGGGTTGTCGGGAAGAGGCCCTTGTCCTCATCAACATGGGGACAAGGTGCTTTGGGGTGGGGGGGCCGCACGGCCCCCCTTTCCCCAGGGCACCCCCCATGTTGAGGGCACGCGGCCTGGTACGGCTCAGGAGGGGGGGGGGGCGCTCGTTCGTCCCCACCCCTTTCCTGGCCTGCCAGGCTGCGTGCTCGGATGAGGGTCTGACATGGATTTGGGGGGAACCCCCACGCCGTTTTTTTCGGCGTGGGGAGTCCCTTTAAATCCATGCCAGGTCACGGAGCTAGCGCGGCGGCAGTAACTGCCTACGCTAGCTACGTAACCTGAAGTCACGTGCTAAATGAACGGACTTGCCGATGAGCGGCAAGTCCCTTCATTTCAAAAGTCCCACGGACTTGCCCACTAACGGCGGGATTGTCCGCTGGACTTCCAAGTCCAGCGGATAATTTGAAAACAAAACTTCAAACTTTAGTCCGCCGTACTTTGGCGCCAAAAAGTCCGCCGGCGCCCACACACGAGGGGATTATCCGCTGGACTTCAGTCCAGAGGATAATCCCGCGGGATTGTCCCTTCGTGTGTATGCGGCATTACTCAATCCAAGCAGGCTTAGCAGGCTCTGTATTCATCAGAGTGCATCGCCCGCCGGGATTGGCTGAGCGGCGCATACTGTATACATATTACAATTTTACAGATCGCCCAGTGTACTGATATCCATCTGGCGGCTTCTTCACCCGGCGTATAAGACGACCCCCGCTTTTTGGCTGTGTAATTTCGATGTAAAAGGTAGTCTTATACGCCAGAAAATACAGTATATTTATGGTTTAGAGCCCTATGGCCGATACGTGTAGAGATGACATACAGGTTTAACACAAAACTTACCACATGAAATGGACCTGAAAGTGTGCCTTGGTCTATCGTATGGTACACCAAAATAAGGGGGCATACCCTAGACAAGAAATGATGAAATGAGAGTAGCTATGAAATGATGTGAAATGAGTATTCTGTTTAGGAGTAAGAATACTTGAGAAATGCCCTGAAAAGGGGAAGGGAGGGTGGGTATCTCGCACAGGAAACCGACAAAGACCGGCAGCCAGTGAGCTGGTTAAATACCCCCTGGGCTCCTCCCATAATTTCAGGCCACCATACTGGCCTTCTTATTTATGGTTTAGAGCCCTATGGCCGATACGTGTAGAGATGACATACAGGTTTAACACAAAACTTACCACATGAAATGGACCTGAAAGTGTGCCTTGGTCTATCGTATGGTACACCAAAATAAGGGGGCAAAACATTCAGGTAGGAAATAGCTTTATTGGTTTGAAACAAGTCACTGGGTAAGCTTGGCAAATGCCTGGGCCATTTCCACTTGTGGATTAGGAATGTAGTGGGCAAAGCATGCTGACTTCCACCTGCCTAGCTTTTTGATGACGTGATGCTGTTGAGGCTGCCCCGATCCGGAACGAATGCCTGGAGTACTTACTGGGGTTTAGGTGTAGGTTGCTGAGGAGAATCCAGGTGTGTTTCATGAACTGGGGTGTGTTAAGAGGTTTAACAGGAAAGGGCAGAAGAGGACTGGAGTCTGGCTGATTGGACAGAAGTGTTAATAACCGATTCAGTGTGGCCACTGGACACCAGTTGTTATGAGTCCTGAAGAACTGTATGTCCGTTCCTGCGCCTAGCTGCTGAGTCTTTGACACAGCCAGGTGAAATGATCCTGGTGGCGGACTAAGTTACGTTTGCGTAACACTGGGCCTGAAGAGTGGCTACAGGTAAATTCACTGGGTCGTAGGAACCCGTAGAAGGCCAAGTGTATGGCGGCTTGCAGGACCAGACTGGGAGGAGAGTGAACTGAGACGTGTCCAGGATGGTGGACATGTCCCTGAAGATCTCTCCTGTTATTGGCAGTCGCCTGGGACAGACTGCTGACGTTTCTGAATACCCCGGAGAACGGCCCGTACTGCATGGAATGTGAATACGGAGGGTCTCGCAGGGTCTTGAAGGGAAAGGAAATGCTGTACGCCAGTCAGGTACAGCCGTATGGTGTTGTGGGACAATGTTAAGTGAGTGTGACAGTAGGAAATAAAGGCTAGTATCTGTTTGATACTGGACGTTTCTCTGGGGTGCTGAGACAAGAAACTGTTGAATGCCTTCCAGGCTGTCTGATAGGCCTTGCGTGTATTGCGGGAGAGTGAAGAGTTGATGAGGTTGGTCGCTGCCTGTAGATGCTGGGCTAATCCAGGGTCAGCTCCGGGCATCTGTTTGAAAAAAGAGACATAGTTAAAACGGGAAAGCGACAAAGACCGGCAGCCAGTGGGCTGGTTAAATACCCCCCGGGCTCCTCCCATAATTTCAGGCCACCATACTGGCCTTCTTATATATATATATATATATTTAACCAGCCCACTGGCTGCTGGTCTTTGTCGCTTTCCCGTTTTAACTACGTCTCTTTTTTCAAACAGATGCCCGGAGCTGACCCTGGATTAGCCCAGCATCTACAGGCAGCGACCAACCTCATCAACTCTTCACTCTCCCGCAATACACGCAAGGCCTATATTTCTTGGGCATTATACAAGGCACACGAGAAACCACCTTTTTTCAAGACATGCTAGAGTGATCAAGAATCTTCAAACTACGGCTCTAGATATATATATATATTTTTAGGCAGCACAGTGGTGTAGTGGTTAGCACTTTCACCTAGCAGAAAAAGGGGTCACTGGTTCAAATCCCGCCCACGACACCATCTGCCTGGAGTTTGCATGTTCTCCCTGTGCCTGCGTGGGTTTCCTCCAAATACTCCAGCTTCCTCTCACACTCTAAAAACATGCTGGTAAGATCCTGACTAAATTGGCCCTAATATGTCTGAATGTGTGTTAGGGACCCACACAAACACCACCACATGTTAAAAAAAAAAAAAAAAAAAAATTTGCAAATAAGGATCATCTCTTTCTCAGAGAACAGTGAGCGGGGCATGGTGGTGGGAAGAAATTAGCAGCAGTACAAGCAACTTCCTGTAAGGGCGTGATGTCATTCCTGTGTGCTGGCCACCGCTTCCGGGAAACAGATATGCGCCACGGACATACGCACACACAGCATCCTGCACTCGTGCATCTAGGTGCATTTAGCTGCAGGAATCCATATTTGGATGTAAATTAATAGTAAAGCAGATTTCCAGGACTGGACTAACAAATGTTTATAGTGAAAGGCAATGAAATCCTTTCTTATTTTTGCTTGGGGATAGAGTGCAGAGGGATTAGAAGTCTTGTCAGTTTTTGGGGATGTCTGCACCCCTGATAGGGTGAAGACACCTCCCAAATTTTGCCACTTTCTCCTTCAAATGTATTCACTTCCTGTCACATAGCCAAACAGTAAGTGAGGGTAAAACCCTACCAATGTCTTTCCTTGGGGAAACACAGGTCAATCTAAATAGTTTCCCCATTAGGTAAATTGCACTCTAGCATTTTGCTCTGTACACCCCAAATTATTATTAGGTATCTTGGACTTTGGGGTTTATTTACTAAAGACAAATCCACTTTGCCCTACAAGTGCACATGGAAGTGCAGTTGCTGGAAATCCGAGGGGGACATGCAAGGAAAATGAAAAAACACCATGTTTGCTTCTACATGATTGGATGTTAAAATCACCAGTGTTTCCCCTCAGATTTTCAGCGACTACACTTGTATTGCAGAGTGAATTTGCCTTTAATAAACTCAAAATACCTAATAATGTGGGGTGTACACAACAAGGTGCTAGAGTGCAATTTGCCTAATGGGGGCACTAGTTAGATAGAGAGTCCTGGAGCAGCCGGACGCAGAACGTGCGCAGAGGGACGGCATGACAATGCTGGATTGTCAACAGCGCCGTTTTTAGTGGGTGCGCAGCATTGCTGCTTTAAGAACAGGGGAGGGGTTTTCAGGGTCTGGGCGGCCTCAGAGCAGGAAAAATATCTGGAGAAAGGGGAAGTGACGTCAGTCCTCGTGCGGTGGAGGAATCTTTCACACAGCACCCTCACCGCTCTCCGAACCCATACACGTGGCGGACATGGCAGACAATATCCTGGAGCACTTAAGAGCAGCCCTTGCTACACGATGAGCAGCATGGCTTAGGGAGCAAATAGCGGCCATGGCGGATGGACCAGGAGTGGCAGGTGATGGGGGAGGGGCGGTGACACCAAGGGCCAGAAGGTCAAAGCCCCCAGTGAGATACAGCCCAGATGCAGGCCCCGGTGGGTCCAGGGGTAGTCAGGCCCGGGCAGACAGGGACATTACCCCTACTGCCGGAGCGGGGAGGGCGGCGGAGAACAGGGATCCCAGGACCGGGGGGAGGAGCCAGGCGAAAGCAGCCACCTACCGCACCCCCACCGCGGGAGCGGGGAGGGTCACCAGCAACAGGGACACTGGGAAAGGGAGGAGGGGATCAGCGCGATCAGCCATCGATCGCACCCCCACCGCTGGAGCGGGTAGGGTATTGAGGAGTGGGGACCCCAGAACTGGGGGGAGAAGCCAGGGACAGTCGGATGTCAGTCGCACCCCCGCAGGTGGAACAGGGAGGCTAACCAGGAGCAGTGCTACAGGGACCGGTGGGAGCAGGAGGAGAGGACAGGCTGCAGCGGGGGGGAGCCCAGTTCCGCACATGGCTCCGCGCCCCCAGCCAGGAGGAGGTGTCTGGGCCGAGAGGAGACACGCAGTGAGGAGTCAGGAATGCAGCAGGGGAGTGGAGGACAGCGGGATGGGAGCACGTCCGTGCGCATTGCCCCCAGTCCCCGGCGGCAAGAGTCCGGGCCTGTGAGGAGCCCCAGGGCAAGGGACAGTGAAGGATTACGTCAGTCAGCTACGAGACAGATAGGTCGCAGACAGCGGAGCCAGTCACCAGTTGAACAGAGCGGGTCTGGCGGGGTGAGCCAACGTCGGAGTCGGGAACAGCACCGCAGACCCACAGCGGACGGCGCAGGTCCTTCGGGCATTCAGTCTACGGGACGGCAATCAATGGTCGGCAGCGATCGATCGGAGGGAGAACTGTCGGAGTCGGACAGTGGCGAGGAGATCGGTCAGATGGCGGCGGTGGGTCCGAGCGGAGCGGCTGTCGGGACCAACCCGGGACAGCCTGGTGAGTGCAATTCTTCTTTGGTTATTTCTTCATTGTTACACACACTTTTAAGTCAGGGTAACCAAACAGGGTTAGCAGACATTGGGGGGGGGCACTACCAGCAGCGGTAGGGTAGAGCACCCTCGGGGTGAGCAGGAGGTTGGGGTCAGTCAGGGGACAGTTGGCTTGGGCGGGTTGCTGCTGGGGCTCAAGGAGCTGGTTCAACGTTTCGAACCCGCCGCTTCGGGCAGCCCGGCTCAGGCTTGGGCTCAGAAGTCGGGGTCCAGTGCAGTAAGCGGGACAAGTAGGGTGGAACTGGAGGCGCCCGTGATTACGGCCGGGACGAGCAAGGAGGTAAGTGAACCAGCGGCAGCTACAGTGGCGGTTAGTGAAGGTCAAGGAAAGACGGGGAGAGTACGATGGATTCCGTTAGGCTGGCGGATGCGGCTAGGAGCGAGGTTTACGTATGCTTCGAGGGTCCGCTGGGGGCGCACTTGAAGCCCGAGGTAAAAGAAAAAATATGGGTGAGTATGTAGAGATATTCACCTTGCTGCCCTTGGAGAAGTTAAACCTGGACAGGTTGAAACCGGAGGAGAAGAAGAAGGAAGATGAAGAGAAGAGGCGTTACCGATTGATCCCGCGCACGTTTTCCAACTGGCTACAAGCGTTTGCCATTTTGGCGAGCGTGGTGGGGGAAAAGAGTCCAGAACATTGTTCGGCTCTATTTGTCTACCTGGAGGCTATCAGTGAGGCACATAGGACCTATGGGGGTGTTGAGTGGCTCAGATATGACGAGCAATTCAGGCAACGGATGGCCGTACGACCCTCGCTACGCTGGGATCATAAGGACATCGCACTTTGGATGAAGCTGATGATGGCGACGCGGGCTCCTAACCAGTTTTTTCAGTCAGGGGTCGGGGGTTCCGCAGCCTCGGGGCAACCGACCGATAAGCGTTGGGGTTTTTGCTGGCAGTTTAATGAAGCCACATGCAAATACGGAGCGAACTGTCGCTTTAAACACATGTGTTCCGGCTGCGGGGGTAACCATGCGTTGTCCAAGTGTTTCAAGAGAGGGAAGGGACGTCCCGGGGAGCTTGCAAACAAAAGGGAAGACTCCGGTGCGGGTGGAAAGGATGCTTCGCGTCACGACATGCTGACGTGAGACGTCAGCGCAGGGGGAGGAGCCCGTCGACGGCGGAGGCTCAAGCCGCACGGAACTTCGGCGGGGAATGAGATCCAGGAGGGGAAGCGTGGTTGTGAGAGCCCACGCAGCGCCTTCCTAACCCGGCCAAGAGGAGCTTCGGCGGCCCCCAAACCCCCCCCCCCCCCCCTCTACCCTCCAGCCCATTTGGTCAGCGCTGTCTCCCGGCTTGGCGGAGAAAGAAGGGGATAGCCGGAAGCGAGGGGCTTACGGAGCATGGATAAATAGAGACGCCCCAGTCTCCACAGCCTCAAGCCGGCGTCCCTGCGGAGCCTTCATCCTCCACATGCCTCGCAGCACAGCCAGCACACTGAGCCACAGCACCCAGCAAAAGGCGCTACTCTCTTTACCAACTCAAGTGTCAGATCCACAGAAGTTCTCAGCATAGAAGGGGCCATCTTCATCCTTGCCAGGGGCCATACCCCACCCATGCAGTGAAACAACAGGTGACTGGGAGGGGATCTTGGAAGGATATCCCTCTCTCAGGTATGAACTCTTCATTTCCTTTCTTTAAATAAACGTACAGTACTTTATTATCTTCCCTGAAAACCGGTTACTAGCCCTGCTCTGCTGAATGCCCCAGCCCACATAACACAGCGGAGTGCTCTCAATTGAACAATATCTGTGAATGTATGTATGTGAAGCGGCTTCTAGGGGTATGAAGATGAATTTTCATTGCATAGACTGTAACAAACTAAAGGGGAAATATTCTTGTCATTTGGCGAAGGTTGTGGTGCAACAAGTGACTTTTGAACGCAGCGGGCAGGGGAAGAGTTAATGCTAGCCAAAGTGTCTATACTACTCATTATTAGAGCATCAAGGTGTTCAAGCCAGCGGCTTCCCGGGCATCAGATAAAATCACCTGGTAATGCGCCTGGCGGGAGGTGGAAAGGGAATAGAAACCCACAGGAATGGTTAAAAGGCTCAGAAGAACTTTGAGTGGGACACCTTTTCCACATGCGCCTTACTATGCTGGAAGTGTAATCAAATGCTCTGGATTTTGCTGGGTGCAAAACATAACACAGGTTCGCTTTTGGAAAAAGCATAATTTTGGCGATAACCTGACCCAATAGAACTGCTTTTTGGGGGAGTGGTCTATAGTATTTTCCTTTAGGCAAACCCCCATACGCGTTTATGGGGGACCCGTTATAGAACTAGGCTAAAGGAGATAAACGAATCAGGGGGGTCCACTCTGAATAAAGCGAGTTTACCCCAGTGAGGAAGGAAGTGGAGCTGTATGTACATCCCTTTGAGTCTGCTGAGGCTGTGCTGGAGACTTTCATTTTAAAGACTTCAAACAGGCGAATACCATAGGCAAACTGGGGAGAGGATCCCCACTGAGGGAGGGATAGCTTTCATCGAGCCAACACAAGCGCAGAGATACAAGCACAGGGGCCTTTGGCCCCCATTTTTCTGGCGCTCCTGTAAAAAGCATAAGCAAATACAACAATAAGCACTCTCCCCGGGCAGTGGGCCCTGTAGAAAGAAGTTTCCTTTCCTCCAAGCGAATATCGCCTAATTCTAGGGGAGAAAATGTCCAGATTGGATGGCATCACCTGCTAAAAATGAAGGGGAGAACGCAAAGAGGTACGGACCCCAAAACCCCCAAGGATAGTTTGAACACCAGCACTATACAGAAATATCTCAAAGATATTAGTTTAAAAAGTCCCGAGATGGAAAAGAAGCAGCAGGGGGCGAAAGAAAAAAAGAGAGAGCTGGAAAAGCAAAGAGCAGAGCAGGCTGAAATACTCAGGGCAGAAGTGGATCTGGATAGGCCAGGGGACGCAAGTCTCACCCTCCAACAAAGAGACATTACACAAATCCCAACAAAAACTGAAATGGCGGAAATGTTTGCCAAATTGGAAAGTTCAATAAAAATGGAAATTACAAATATCAGAACTGACATGGGTTTTTTACTGAAGAGAGTAGAGACAATTGAAGAATTTGCAACGGAACAAGTTAAAGAAAATTCTGAGCTTAGGAAGCAGATGGAGAAAATGCAAGTCAGTCAAAGAGATATGAAGTATAAAATGGAAAGTATGGAAGACCAGAGCAGAAGGCAAAATCTGAGGATAAGGTCCCTACCAGAACAGAGGGGGGAAGATCTTATGTCAAAAATGAAAAGCATCTTTAAGCCACTACTAGGAATGGAAGAGGGGACTGATCTAAAAATAGAGCGGGTTCACCGAATCAGAAAACCCCCGGGGGTAAGAGAGGACGCTCCCAGAGATGTACTCATCAGGTTCCACTCCTATAAAGAAAAATTCCAAATTTGGAACAAGCTTAGAGGAAACCCCCCTCTAAAATTCGAAACATCTGAATTACAGGTGTACTCTGACCTATCCGCAGGAACTTTAGCTAGGAGAAGACATATGAGGCCCCTGCTGGAAAGCCTACGAACTCTAAATATTAAATATAGCTGGGGCTTCCCCACAGCCCTGATTGTCATCAAGTCAGGGAGGACTGTACGCTTGAAGTTTATGGATGAGATGCAAAATTTTTGTCAGGAGCTGGGGATTCCAGTGCCCCATATTCCTGAGATCCGGAACTAACATAGTAAACCCCGGTGGGAGAGTAAAAGGGGAGAAATGAAAGGCTGGAGCCATCTCTCTCTCTCTTTTTTTTTTTTTTCTCTGGATATCGACCGGTGGTATTGGGGTTGTGGGGGGGGTGGAGGGATACGGGGGTGACCCGGGGGTCTACGTGGACTTGGCTGGCTCCCCCTTCCCCCCTTCTGTGATCAGCGGGAGGAAGGGGGAGATCCAGCTCCGAACCGCCAGGTACGGAGTACCACCCTGGAGGTGCAGTGGACAGGAGGGATCTCTAAGGGATGCCTCGTTGTACACACAGGGTCGGAAATCGACCAGGGGTAAGGGGGGGTGGGTGAGGAGAATGGGTAAGGGTAAGAGGGGAAGGGGGGTGGGGGGTGGGCAGGAATCAGTCCCTGTCTTGCAAGAACGATTAAGTAAATCTAGGTTGGTCTGGTTCGGTAATAGCTTAGCGCTCCTGCATGAAGTATGGAAGGTAGAAAGTTGAAGTTTATCACGTATAATGTCAAAGGGCTAAACTCGCAGTTGAAGAGATATAAGATTTTGAAGGAGTTAAAATCCTATCAGGTTGAGGTTGTTTTCCTACAAGAAACACATTTGACGCATGAGAGTAACATTAGGATCGCCTCCTTTGACTATCCCTTGTGGTTTTACGGGGATTCTTCAACAAGAGGCGCCAGGGGTGTGGCAATCGGGTTCGGGAAAAATGTCAAGTTCGTACTCATGGAAAGGCTGGTAGACCCCGAGGGCAGGTTCATACTTATAAAGGGCAAAATAGGGGAAAATATATTAACATTGGTAAACATATACAGCCCAAATAAAAACCCAATTGGATTCCTATCACAGGTTCTGGGACGTCTGGCAAACTTCCGGATGGGGGAAGTCATTATAGCAGGTGACTTGAACTTCGGATGGGACCCCAATATGGACTCGACATCAAGGGTAGGGAGTCAGAGCCAATGCCAGTTAAAAAAGATAAAAGCAAAACTCAAGCAAATTCAGCTGATAGACGTTTGGAGAGCGCAACACCCGAACTCCAGGGACTACACTTTTTTTTCCCCAGTACATGGGACACATTCTCGCCTGGACTATTTTTTTGTTGAGCATAAGTTTTTGGATCAGGTAGTAGATTCGCAGATTGAGATAACGACCCTATCAGACCACGCCCCCCTGTCAATGATTATCAGCCTCCCCGGTATTCAAGGGCGCCCAAGCTCATGGAGCTTAAATGACAGTTTACTAGCAGACGCCACCATTGAAGAAACCATAAGAAGGGAAATAATATCTTATTTTGAAATCAATGACACGGGGGAAACGTCAATTGCTTCCCTTTGGGAAGCCCACAAAGCTTATATTAAGGGGATCTTTATCTCAATCGGGGCGGGGAAAAAAAGAGAAAAAAGAGAGCTTAGATCTCAGCTTATAGAAGAAATTCACAGACTGGAACAGGAGCATAGGGACGATAAGTTGCGAAGGCAGGATACCTTGCATAGACTGCTAAATAAAAGAGAAGAATTAAAAACGGTTATAGATCAGGAGGCGAGGAAATGGTTTCATAAACTCGATAGAGAAAGGCATCTATGGGGAAATAAAAGTAGTAAACACTTAGCAAGAATGCTTAAAAAAAAGAGAGAAATAAATTTTATAGATAAAATACAAAGCAAAGCAGGATCAATGGTAAACTTAACCAAAGATATTGCGAATGAGTTTAGATCCTATTATGAAGCCCTTACGACGTTAAAACAAAGGACCAGATAATACAAGCAGAAAGAGAAGAGTGTCAGAACTTTGTCAGGAGTAGCTCTGTCCCCTCATTGACACCTGAAGATAGTCTGAGTATGGAGAGCCCCATCACAGAGGAGGAAATACATGAAGCCCTGAAGAGCTCCCCTACGGGTAAAAGCCCGGGCCCTGACGGATTTTCCTTGACTTACTTTAAAAGATATCGGGACATATTGGTTCCCAGGCTATGTCGGTACTGGAATTCTTTAGGAGGGGACTGCGTTATGGGTAAAGAAGCCCTGATGGCATCTATAACACTGATTCTGAAAGAAGGAAAGGACAAGACGTTGTGCTCAAGTTATCGCCCCATAGCCCTTTTGAATGTAGACACTAAGCTTTTTGCGAAAATACTGGCCAATAGACTAAAGACAAAGATGTCCGAATTAATATATCCCGACCAGGCCGGATTTGTACCGGGAAGAGAGGGGAGAGATAATGGGATCAGGGCCCTATTACTCTTACAAGCCAGTAGGAGGGATAAGGTCCCCAGTCTATTCCTGTCGATGGACACCGAGAAGGCGTTCGACAGGATAGACTGGGGACATATTTTTGTAACTCTAGAGGCCATGGGGTTAGGACCAAGAATGTTAAGTTGGATAAGGATACTTTACGATCACCCGCAGGCGAGGGTAAGGGTGAATGGCTTATTGTCACTACCTTTTGCCATGAAAAACGGGACCCGTCAGGGCTGCCCTTTATCCCCTCTTTTGTTCGTATTATCCCTAGAACCTTTACTATCAACCATACGTAATACACCAGATATAAGCGGGATAAGGGTGGGAGGAGAGGTACATAAGCTAGCGGCTTTTGCCGACGATGTCCTTTTTTTCTTGACTAACCCTCAAACTACCCTACCCAACTTGCTTAGAGTATTAAAAATATATGGCTGTGTCTCAAATTTTAAAATCAATCTTACTAAATCTGAAATTCTCAATATTAATATCAGTCAAGTGGAAGCAGCTCGATTAAGAAAAGAGTTCCACTTCCCATGGAGGGAGAATATTAGTTATTTAGGGGTGAAATTGTCAGGGACTCTGAGGAAGACCTATGTGCTAAACTTTATCCCATTACTAGACGAGATTAAAAAGGAAATTAAAAAAATGACACTGAGTCCTCTGTCATGGATGGGGAGAATCAACGCGGTTAAAATGATCATCGCCCCAAAAATAAACTACAAATTTCAAATGCTTCCACTAGCGGTTCCTAAAGTTTTTTTCAGTATTTTAAAAAGTATTATTTCTAAATTTATATGGGCCAATAAGAAGCCACGTATAGCAACAGAAATACTGTTGAGGGAGAAAAAACAGGGGGGGCTTGCACTGCCAGACTTCGAGAAATACTATAGCGCGATTGCACTATCACGAGTTATGGAATGGACAAAAGAGGGTGTGAAAAAGAGATGGGTGAATTTGGAAAACACGTTAAGTAACAGAGATTGGGGACACGAGATATGGAACCCACCAAAATTTAGGATAGTTGGGGAGGAGACACACGAAATTACACGGGTCACTCTGAAAGTATGGGATAGGGTGCACAGAAAGAATAAATGGGAATATAACTCCCCGTTGATTTATTTAAAAAATAATGTTTTTTTTGAACCAGGAAGGAGCAAACTTTGGGGTAATTGGATTAAAAAAGGGGATGCACGTTTAAGAGATATCACTAAATTAGGTAAAATAAACACTTTCTATGAGTTAAGTAAAGAGGTGGAGTTAATGACGATGGACACCTGGAGGTATACCCAGTTGAAACATTTCGTAGAGGGTCTTCCGCAGCCAATCCGGAGCGGGGGAGACTATACCGCTTTGCAGTGGCGGCTGGTGCTCAAAATTTTTGGGGGGGCGCAAACAAACAGCCTCACTGTGCCATCAAACGCTGCCACTGTGCCCATTAAATGCTGCCACTGTGCCCATCAAACGCTGCCACTGTGCCCCTCAAACGCTGCCACAGTGCCCCTCCAAGTGCTGCCACAGTGCCCCTCCAAGTGCTGCCAGAGTGCCCCTCCAAGTGCTGCCAGAGTGCCCCTCCAAGTGCTGCCAGAGTGCCCCTTTAAGTGCTGCCAGAGTGCCCCTCAAGTGCTGCCAGAGTGCCCCTCAAGTGCTGCCAGAGTGCCCCTCAAGTGCTGCCAGAGTGCCCCTTAAGTGCTGCCAGAGTGCCCCTTTAAGTGCTGCCAGAGTGCCCCTTAAGTGCTGCCAGAGTGCCCCTCAAGTGCTGCCAGAGTGCCCCTCAAGTGCTGCCAGAGTGCCCCTCAAGTGCTGCCAGAGTGCCCCTTTAAGTGCTGCCAGAGTGCCCCTTTAAGTGCTGCCAGAGTGCCCCTTTAAGTGCTGCCAGAGTGCCCCTCAAGTGCTGCCAGAGTGCCCCTCAAGTGCTGCCAGAGTGCCCCTCAAGTGCTGCCAGAGTGCCCCTCAAGTGCTGCCAGAGTGCCCCTTTAAGTGCTGCCAGAGTGCCCCTCAAGTGCTGCCAGAGTGCCCCTTTAAGTGCTGCCAGAGTGCCCCTTTAAGTGCTGCCAGAGTGCCCCTTTAAGTGCTGCCAGAGTGCCCCTTTAAGTGCCCCTCCAAGTGCTGCCACTGTGCCCCCTGCCTGCCCTCTGCACTTACCTTGCCTCGATGTGCAGCTGGTGATGGCGTCAGGCGGCGAGCGGTGTCTCATCATCCGAGGTCTTCTTCTCCCGCGCTCCTCCTGTCTTCTGCTATCGTCCGTCCGAGGTCTTCTTCTCCCGCGCCTGTCTTTTGCTATGATTGGACGCCTAGCGTCCAATCACAGCGCCTGTGACTTCAGCCAATCAGGTTACAGGTAACAAACCTGGCAACCTGATTGGCTGAGAGGCGGGTCTGTGTTAGGGAAGCGATGTATTCGCTTCCCTAACACAATACTGTGTAATCAGCGAACGCACGGCCGTGCGCCCGCTGTTTACACTTAGGGAATCCTATTAGAGCACACCGCTCTAATAGGGTCCCCTATTAGAGCTTACAGCTCTAATAGGGGCGCTTCCCGCAACACCCCCCCACTGTAATTCAGATGCCCGGCGCCCGATCAGGGGCCGGACACCTGAATAGGGGGCGGCAGCGGTGACAATAGATAGATTCATGCAATGCATGAATCTATCTATTGGTGATAGAGCGGTGCATACTGCACTGTGCCCGGCGCCCTTAAAGGGACATGTTTAAATAAAAATTTTTTTTTTTTTTTTGAACTTTTTTTTTTCTTTTTTTTTTTTTTTTTAACTGCAAGGAGGGGGGGGGGCGGCGCCCGGGCGCCCCCTATGGACGGGCCGCCACTGCCGCTTTGGAGAAAATTTGCTTGCGCCCCTCGACTAGAAATAATATCTCACGCATATATAAAATGTTAATACGAGAAGATTTCACGGGAGTCCCTCCAGGTGTGAAACGTTGGGAGGAGGAACTGGGGGTTCCTTGTACCTTAAATAGGAGCGATAAGATATTGAAGCTAATGCACGGGGGGGCACTAGATATTAAAACTACAGAAGTTAATTATAAGTCTATTATGGGCTGGTATATAACCCCCCGTTAAAATGAGCAAAATTCAAAAGGATAAATCTCCCGTGTGCTGGAGAGGTTGTGGAGCCATCGGCACGATGTCACATATATGGTGGGATTGCCCCATCATAAAAAAATACTGGAAACAAATTTTGGAACTGATTAAAATTATTACAGAAAAAACTATTCCTGATGACCCATGGGCGGTACTGTTCCACGGGACTGTTCCCCTGAAACAATACAAGGGCTTAGTAATCCCCATTTTATTAAATGAGGCTAAAAACTTAATCCCAAAGAAATGGATGGAATCCGAGAGTCCGCGGAAAGGGGAATGGATAGCCCGAGTGAACCTACAACAAAGACTTGAAAGCAGAGACTATAGAGGGGAGGACAGGGTAGATAATGGGGAAGTGGAGGGGAAGTGGCACTGTTGGGAGGACTTTAGAAAGTCATGGCAATATTTCGAAGAGATAACTAGATAATAGAGGGACCCTCCTTCCCCTTTTCTCTAGACTTTGAAGGTAAAGAGGAATAGAGGGAGGCGTTATAGGGGAAATATCTAGACTGACCTTGCAGGGCCGGGACGAGAGGGAGGTGGGTAGGGGATTCGCGGGAGGGAGGGGGCTAGGGGATTTAAATTAGGGGAGTAAAATGTACAATGTTTTATTACAATGGAATGTTGTTTTGTTGAAAAACTTTGGAATAAATAAAGATTAAAAAAAAAAAAAAAAGAAAGGATGCTTCCTTTTCTCAGTAGATACCCCGACCGGGCGGCGGCTAAGTTGCTGGGGGACGGCTTCGCCGATGGGTTTAGGATCCCTTGTTCTCTCACGATGGTCCCCCCTGTGGCCAAAAATTTGAAGTCGGCACTGCTGCAGTAGTTTCCGAAAAATTGGCTAAGGAAGTCGCATTGGGGCGCATGGTGGGTCCCTTTGACATTCTGCCGATTTCAGACTTAGGCCCCTTTCACACTGGGGCGGTGAGCCGCGGTGACGGTAAAGCAGCGCTATATTTAGCGCTGCTTTACCGTCGTTTTCACCGCGGTTTCGGCCGCTCGCGGTGCGGTTTTACCCCCCGCGAGCGGCCGAAAAAGGGTTAAACACCCCCCGCAGAGCGCCGCCGTAGCCGCGGTATTGCCGCGGTTACCGCGGTATTGCCGCGGTTTTAACGCGGTCTCCCATTGTAATCAATGGGAAGGAGCGGTATAGGAGCGGTGAACACACCGCTCCTATCCCGCTCCAAAGATGCTGCTAGCAGGACTTTTTTTGTCATCCTGCTAGCGCACCGCTCCAGTGTGAAAGCCCGCCGGCTTTCACACTGGAGTTAAAGGGGCAGGATTTTTTCATGCGGTGAACAGGCGCTATTTTTAGCGCTGCACCGCATGAAAAACGCCCCAGTGTGAAAGGGGCCTTAGTGGTTTCACCACTGGGGGTGGTTCCCAAGAAGGAGCTGAACAAGTTTAGGTTGATCCATCATCTTTCTTTCCCGAAAGGGGGTTCGGTCAACGATGGGATTTCTCCAGAGGACTGTGCAGTGACTTACACGTCTTTTGACGCAGCAGTCTCATGGGTACGGCGGTACGGCCAAGGGGCACTGATGGCCAAATCGGACATTGAGTCGGCGTTCCGTCTGTTACCCGTGCACCCTGATAGCTTTCGGCTCCTGGGTTGCCACTGGGAAGGGGGGTATTACGTGGACAGGTGCCTGCCGATGGGTTGTTCCATCTCGTGCGCACTGTTCGAAACGTTTAGCTCCTTCCTAGAGTGGGCAGTTAGGGATATTTCCGGCATCAACTCGGTTATTCACTATTTGGATGACTTTCTATGTGTTGGACCGGCTGGTTCCAGGACATGCGCGGTTCTTTTGGGAACATTGCAACACCTGATGGAACGCTTCGGGGTCCCGCTGGCGCCGGAGAAGACGGAAGGCCCGAGGAAGGTCATTACGTTTTTGGGCATAGAGATTGACTCAGAGGAGATGGAGTGCCGGTTGCCCAGGGACAAGCTCGAAAAGCTTCAGGAGGAAGTTCAAGGGACGAGGGGCCGGCGCAAGATCACCCTGCGGCAACTGCAGTCGCTGCTGGGCAAATTGAACTTTGCCTGTCGCATCATGCCGATGGGTAGGGTCTTTTGCCGTCGGCTGTTTTCGGCTACTGCTGGGGTCAAGGCTCCCATGCATTACGTGAGTCTTACCAGAGAGCACAGGGAGGATCTAAAGGTTTGGCAAGAATTCCTTGACTCGTGTAGCCTAGTAAAGACAACCCCGTGTTTTGACCCCTTTATTCTAAAAAAACCCCTTTCCGTTACCCCCTTAAATGATGGACCACACCGTACTTTTGTGGAGTGAATGGCCACAACAGCCTTTATTAAAATTAACTCCAATTTTCCAAAATATAAATAACCATATAAAACCGTATAAATAACTATATATAAATAACCATAAATAACCATAAACATCTGACTGTAAACACAAATAACCATCGGTTATACCCTCTTTTGTTGGTCAGTGACGGGGCTAACACTTATAACATAACCAGTTAAATTACCATATATATATATAACTATATATATATATATAACACCAGGGGGCACTGCGGGATTTAACCGAACCAAGTAGGCCTCCATTTAAACCGCCCGGAGACAAAACCCTATCCCGCAGTGCACACAGAGTAATCATCGAATAACTTCGATGTACTACACCGGAGGGGCCATCTCATGACGAGCCCCCCACACACTCACCAACTACATAACTGCCACCGTCACTGACCAACACTAAACACCGCCATAGACTGAAAGGGTGACCCCTTACCCTTGAAGGCACCTCCACACCCGCAGGGCCGTATGTATCCCCTCCTGCAAACCCAACGACCACAGGTCGATCCCAACATCCGTCAAGTGGACCCCATCCCTCCTCAAATAGAGGCCCACATTCTTTTCAAGTTCCCTGTGGCGAACCACTAAACCCCCTTGCCATGCCAGAAACCTCCCCACCACCTTATTTACTCGAATCCTCGCCTTGTTAAGGCGGTAAACAGATCGAGCCATCCTCCAGGATGTTCTAGCGACCATATCTGACCACACCAGCAGCGTGTCTGGATACGTCTCGTGCAGGTAGGTCAGATCTCTCTTTATATCCGCAATAAGATCCCTCACTGTCCGCACTCCCAGATCGTTCCCGCCCGCGTGTATGACCAGGACCGCCGGTGGCCTGTCCAACCACGCGAACCGTTCTATTTCGGGGACCACCCTACCCCACAACATTCCTGGCCTGCCCAGCCAACGTATGGTGGCCTCTCTCCTAGACACTCCCAACTGCCTCCCACCTGGTCTGGCATCCCCTCTCCGTGCTCCCCAACACACATATGAGTGCCCCAGGATCCAGACGAGGCGCGGAAGCCCTCCATCTGAAATGACAAACATAGTGTAATTGACCGGCACCATAACTTAAACCACTAAGGCCACCATACTAACCATTGCAATTATAACAAACACAGTAAAAGAAAAAAGAAAAAGAAAAAGAAAAACCCCTTTCTTTAAACAAAATTTTTTATTTTTTTTTAATATATATATATATACCCCCGTCATTCTTGAATCAATAGTGGCCTAACGTAGGTCCGAAATCGCTTCGATTCCCACCTCCCCATTTTTTGGACATCCACCTCGTCCAACCCACACCTGGCGGCTTCAGTGGCCGCCCCAATGCGGAAGGAGTGGGAGGCGTAGGCAGACCCCTCCAAACCCATACCATTTAGACATTTCCGAAGAACCGCCCCAAATTGAAATCGTGACAGGTATGATCCATCACTGTGCACCAACAATGGGCCCCCCACTTCCGGTCTCACCCTCATGAATTCACCCACCACTTTTACTGGGCATATGGCGCAACCCTGTAACCTATGCAACGAGATCAGCACTCCCACTCTTTTCTGATCAGTCTTGGATTTTCTCAAACTCACCAACACCCTGTCAGCCAAAACTTCCACGTCTCCCAACATTAAACCACCCCTTTCTTTCTTAGATGGGCTAACCAATTCTCCAATACGAAATGCCCCAAAAAACGCTAAGGAAAAGGCCGCTGTAAACAATAACCCCTCGTACCCATCCCTGCACACCCCAACTAACTGCTCTCTTAAGGCCAAAACATTGGCAAAAGTAATCGGCCGCCTCTCGTCCCTCGTCCTGTTTGCTTTGCGATATCCTTTTACTGCCTGCTTTACCCAAAAGTCTTTTGTCCAATCCACAGCGCCCTGTAACTTGAACAAAAAGGCCAAACCTGCCAACCGTTTTTCAATAGCAGACACCGACCTGCCTTCCTCCATATTCCTGGACACGTAATACAGAACTAACAGCCTAAATTGTGACACATCTTGCCCCACCCCCGATTCCAGCAGCAACTCACCCCACTCCTTCCAAACCTTCTGGTATGCCAACCAAGACGACATACTCACCGACCGCTGAATCCATCCTGCTGCTACCCTAGTGCCAAATCCCAGATCCAGGCCGGGCAAGGAACGCCCTCCTGCTGAGCCTCCGGTGCCAGAGTCCTGAATCTGTCCCACTGGAACCGAGACAAAGAATCAGCCAGCGTGTTCTCCACCCCCGGGATGTGTACCGCATAAAGAAAAATATTCAATTGCAGGCAGCGCAACACTAACTGTCGCATCAGCCGAATGACAGGTTGTGAAGACGCCGACATACTATTGATTACTTGCACCACCCCCATATTATCACAATTCAATCTCAACTTTAAATTTTTGCAGGACTGGCCCCACAGTTCCAATGCTACCACCACCGGGAACAACTCCAACAGTGCTAAATTCTTTGTAAACCCCGCCTCCACCCAGGATCGTGGCCATGGCTCCGCACTCCAGCAACCTTGGAAGTACGCCCCATAACCTGTGGATCCATTGGCGTCAGTAACTAACTCAACATCAAAATTGCTAACTGGACCTGACATCCAAACCGACCTCCCATTAAACTCCTGCAAAAACAGATGCCACACCTCCAGATCATACCTGTGCTCCCTCCGAAGCCGAATATAATGCGTGGGAGCTTTCACCCCTGCCGTGGCCGACGACAATCGTCTACAAAAAATCCTCCCCATAGGAATGATCCTGCATGCAAAATTCAACTTTCCCAACAGGGATTGTAGCGTGCGCAACTGCACTTTCTTGCACCCATGGATCTCCCTAATCTCCTTTTTTAAATCCCTCAGCTTCTCTTCGGGTAACCTGCATTCCATAGCCATGGAATCGATCACTATACCCAAGAAGCTCAACTCTGTGCGTGGGCCTTCCGTCTTGTCAGCTGCTAACGGCACCCGAAAACTCTCCGCAATGTGCTGCAACGTGGACAACAGTATCGCACACACATTGGAATCGGGAGGGCCCACACAGAGGAAATCATCCAAGTAATGGATGACTGAATCAATGCTTGTTACATCCCTAACTACCCATTCTAAAAACGAACTGAACGCCTCAAACATGGCGCACGATATGGAACACCCCATGGGCAAACAACGATCGACATAAAATTGGTCCTGCCAACAGCAGCCCAGTAAATGAAAGCTGTCCGGGTGCACCGGCAGAAGTCGAAATGCCGATTCCACATCTGACTTTGCCATAAGTGCCCCTCGGCCATATCGCCGCACCCATCGCACCGCAGCATCGAATGACGTATACGATACCGTGCATGCCTCTGGGTCAATAAAATCATTTACCGACCCCCCTTTTGGGAACGATAAATGATGTATTAAACTAAACTTGTTAGGTTCCTTTTTGGGAACAACCCCAAGCGGCGACACTACCAAGTCCGTTAACGGCTTAGCCAAGTACGGCCCCGCCATCCTTCCTAACGCCACCTCCTTGGCTAATTTTTCCGACACAACCTCTGGGTGCAATAATGCTTACCTCAGATTTTTTGCCACCGGAGGAATCTCCGCCAACGTGCACGGAATCCTGAAACCTTCCCTGAACCCCACACTGAGCAAATCCGCCGCCGCCCTGTCAGGATACCTATTTAGGAAAGGCTGCATTCTTACCCACATCCCCGGCGTCGTCCCTCTTGTTACCAGGCTCTCCGGAGCGCTTGCCTTTTTTGAAGCATCGTGCCAAAGAGTGCCCCCCCCCCCCCCCGCAACCTGAACTCGTGCTTAAACTTGCACGTGTTTCCAAACTTGCAGGCTCCCTCGTTGAACTGCCAACATACTCCAAATTTCTTTCCGGCCGGGGATCCCGAGGAGTGGCTACCCCCAGCCCCCCTTGAAATGTCTGTGCCGGCGTCTTTGCCGAGGCCATCAATCTCATCCATAAGCTAATGTCCTTATGGTCCCATCGCAATGCCGGGCGAACCGCCCTGCGCTGCCTAAACTGCTCGTCATATCGCAGCCAAGCCGTCCCTCCATAAACCCTATACGCCTCCCCTATCGCGTCCATATAGCAGAATAACGCCGAGCAGTGCTCTGGGTTCTTCTCCCCAATCACCCTGGCCAATATGGCAAACGCTTGCAGCCAGTTTGCAAACGTCCGCGGGATTAGCCGGTACCGCCTCTTCTCTTCATCAGCTTTCTTGGTGTCATCCGGTTTCACCCTGTCTAAATTGAATTTCTCCAACGGCAACAGGGAGAAAATCTCCACATACTCACCCTTCCAGATTTTTTCTCTCACTTCCTGTTTTAGATGGGCCCCCAGCGGTCCTTCGAAGCAAACGTAAACTTCGCATTTTGCCGCATCTGCCAACCGTACAATGTCGGCTCTCTCCACCTGCTCAGCCCCACTCTTTTCTGGCGTACTCACCTGCTCTTCTGCGCCCACTGAAGCCGATACCTCTGCAGCTGTTGTGACCGAAGCCCCGCCTGGGGGATTCGCTACCCCCCCCGCTACGCCCCCTCCTTTCTCAAAACGCCCCACCAAGGCCCTCAGGCCCTCCAGCAACTCCTGTACTTGGCCCCCCATTGGAGTCTCACTCCTAGCCCGCGGTTGGTCATGGCTTGCCACCAGCAGAGCCGGAGGCCCCGACTCACCCTCCCCCACAGGTACCATCCCCAACAAATTCTGTAAAGCAGTTGTGAAAGAACTATTACTACTGGACTTACCGGGCCGTCTGGGCACCTCCGCCGGGATTACCGGCCTGACATCCACCGATGCTTGTGGGCGGCTGGGCACCTCCTCTTCTTCAGACAGCTCCCCTTCCGACCTGCTGAACTCCTCCTGCTGAGAGAAAGACGCTGTTCCCCTCGGGGAGGGACTCCTGGACAACTCCCGGCTCCTTCCGTTCACCACCCCCGATGTTGCCGCACCCCCCTCCACCCCACTTCCCTGGTTCCCCAAGTCCTGAGCAGACAGGCCGGACCCGGCACTGCTCCTGCCCTCTGCCCTTCTCGCTTCTCCTCCCGGTGGCGCCCGCCTACCCTCCGCTGTGTTGGCCCCTCCGGCGGCCCGTCGCGCTGTAACAGCAGACATATGCACCCTACCGTCCTCCCCCCTCGGCTCGTGCAGAGCTGCTGAGGGTCTCGATGCCGCACTCCTACGGGGTGTATAACCCCCCACATCCTGGCTGTTCCTCCGGACTGAGCTGACCGCCCCCCCCCCCCCTCAACTCGTGCAGAGCTGCTGGGGAGGACGCCGTTGCGGAAAGGGCTGATGTGTTTCCTGACTGTCCCCTCTTCCCGGCTCCCGGTCGCTGTGACCTCCTCTCAGGTGGTTGTCCCCCCGGTCTGTGCAGATCTGCAGGGGCTGGTGGATCCTGTGAAGGCCTTTCACTTGATGCTGGGGATGTAACTCCGTGTAGGCCCGAGGCCCCGCCCCCCGCATGGCGCCCGCGGCGTGCGTTCCGCCTAGGCCCCATCGGGGTCTCTGTCTGGGCCCTCTTGGCAGGTGGCGTGGATAGGTCCCCCCTTGGGCTCCTGGCTGGTCTGGATGGGCCTGCAACCCCCCCTGGAGAGTACCTCACTGGTGCCCTGGGCACCCGGCCGCGTGATCGGTCCCCGCCATCCGACGATCGTCCATCCGGTCTTCTGCTCTGTCCACCATCCCGCGCTGATGCTCCTGCCAATATTGCTGCCACCTGTGCTTGTAGCCATTCGGCCCCGTTCGTCTCCGCCGCGGCCTTCAGGTGCTCCACGAGGTCGCGGTCCGCCATTTTGTAGAGATGCAGAGGAGCAGTGGAAAAAACTGCCTCCTCCTGTGGATTCTAAAAACCGACTGCGTCCGCTCGGCCACGCCCCCTTTTTCTATTGCTGCTCCCCCTGCTTCCTATTGGCTGCCCCACTAAAACCCCTCCCTGATACATTCCCCCTGGTGTGTCACTAGACACCCAGTCATGCCCGGCCCTCCCTATATTCCTTTCCTCTCCATTCCGTCCGGCCCTCTCTTGAATCTTTTAATGGGAGGGCTTTGTGGATGACAGGCCCGGTCAGTAACGGTGACTTGGAACTGTTCACTGATGCGGCGGGGTCTACAGGATTCGGAGCGTTTTTCAAAGGTCAGTGGTGCGCTGCTCCCTGGCCAGCCGAATGGGGTGAGGCAGGAGTGCTCAAGAACCTGGTACTCTTGGAGTTGTTCCCAATTGTGGTGGCCATGGAGATTTGGGGGGAATCTCTGCGCAATACGAAGGTGCGATTCAACTGTGATAACATGGGAGTGGTGCAGGTGGTCAACAAGATGACGGCGGCATCCGGACCGGTGGTCCGGCTGTTGAGACATTTGGTGCTGCGTTGTTTACAGGTGAATGCATTCATTTATGCTGTGCACTTACCGGGGGTTGAGAACACTTTGGCTGATGCTTTGTCTCGTTTTCAGTGGGACAGGTTCCGACAGCTGGCGCCGGAGGCAGAGCAACGCGGGGTCACCTGTCCCAACTGGATGTGGAGCATAGCATTGGGACAGCGGCAAAGTGGATCAAGCGATCTGTGAGTGTGGCCACATGGACCGCTTACTCAAAGGTATGGAGCGACTGGTTTGAATGCTTGGCTAGGATCGGAATGTCCAGGGAAGACCCAACGTTGTCACATGCGGTGCTGTATTTCATCGGCGCGGGACTCGAGACTATTGATCGGAAGTTAGCCGGCTTGGCGTTTTTGTTTAAGTGGCAGGGACATAGGGATTACACAAAAGATTTTTGGGTTAAACAGGCGGTGAAAGGGTACAGGAAGGCGCATAAGAAAAGGGATGGCAGACGCCCGGTGTCCTTTGACATGCTTCATGTTCTTTGTTCAATGGTGGAGGAAGTCTGTACTTCCGGTTACGAGCGGGCGTTATTTAGAGCGGCATTTGCTATAGCCTTTTTTGGCGCTTTGCGCGTCAGTGAGTTAGTGAGCCAATCGAAAAAAGTTACAGGGGGTTTGAGGGCGGGCGATGTGGAACTCGGACAGGAGCATATCAGTATTTGGATCAGGAGATCCAAGACAGACCAAGAAGGCAAGGGGTGTCAATTAGAGTTGGCCAAGATAGAGGATTCCAGCATCTGCCCGGTAAGGGCGATGAGACGCTTCTTGGACATGCGACCACAGGTCGCGGGTTCCTTATTCATACATGCGGACGGGTCGTCTTTGTCAAAATACCAGTTCGTGGTAGTATTCAGAAAATGCCTAGCCAGGGCTGGTTTTGACCCCACGAGTTTCTCATCACACTCTTTTCGTATTGGGGCAGCCACGGAGGCCTCTAGGGCAGGGTTGGGACAGGATATAGTTAGACGCATTGGCAGGTGGGATTCGGATAGATTTAAATCATACATACGTCCCCAGTTGTTGTAACTGGGGGCCAGGTCCCATATACTGTCATATGTGGTTCTGTTATATTGTGTATGTTTCTATGTTTATATGGTTGTTGTTGTTTTGTTGTCCGCAGGTCAGCAATCCGGCCTGGTGTGGATACTTGGCCATTCGTACGTCTACTGGGGAGCCAGGAGAGCTGACGTTCGGCCGAACGGCAGACAACTCCGAATACCTAGACAGGAAGCGATGGTCAGGTGGATCGGGGTTCCGGGCATGCGATGGAGCAGGGTGTTAGGGGAGGTTCACAGGTTTGCTAGTTTGGACAGGTCCCCTGATGTTTTAGTGTTTCATGTGGGGGGCAATGACATGGGCGCCAGATCCATGCAAGCACTCATTAGGGACATTAAGTGTGACTTCTTGAGGCTCAAATCGGCTTACCCGAAAATGGTAATGGTGTGGTCAGACATGGTGGGCAGGATGTCGTGGAGGTGGGCATGGTCTCATAAAAAGGTTGACAGGTCCAGGATCAAAGTTAACAAGGAAGTCAGCCGATTTTTTATTAGGAACGGGGGACTGGCTATACGGCACAGAGAGTTAGAGATGGATACCTGGAGGTATTTGAGGAGCGATGGGATCCATTTGTCAGACGTTGGCACTGATTTGTGGTCCCTGGGGTTGCAGGAAGGCATACAGAGGGGGCTCAAGGTGTGGAGGTGCTCGCAAGGGTAAGGGTTTACCCCTTGCGGGCTGTGGCGTTTTTTTCCTTGGGTCAGTTGGTAAAGGTGAAGGAGGACATGGACGGAACATGTGTACTCATCCTAGGATGGGAGTGAATAGTGTACTTCCGGGTTAAGAGGGCTTTAACCCGGAAGGGTAAAAAGGTTATGTCACTGCGGACAAGTTGTTACCGCCTCCGAGTCCGGGGGTTTGCCGACTGGAGACAAAGAGTTAAAAGTTTCAAACTTAGTAGTCTCAGTGACCAGTGTTGGGGGTTTTTCCCCCCTTAATAATATGACCCAGTTAAGTAAAGAGTTTCAAATGGTTAACGAGTTTTGAAGTTTTACATTTATTAAATAAAAGGCCGGACGGCCATTTACTCCACACCTTGGTCTGTCTTTTATTGCAAGTGTTTAGGTTGGGTATTAGCTTATTTAGACTATAGCGGTGATCAAGCCCTACATATGTCAAGAGAGTCCCAGAGCAGCCGGACCCCTTCTCCAGAGCAGGCTAGGGGTGTGTTAGGGGTGGGGGCAGGGCTGGAGGCGGTGCTGCTGATGGTGTAATTAAGCAACTCGCACCGCCTCCGCCCACCTGCTCGAGTCTAAAATTTTCTCAGCAGAAAATAGCGTATGCGCAGTATAGCCAGAGCGAAGCCGCACATGTACAGTATAGCTGCGGTGAAGCTGCATATGTGCAGCATAGCTGCGGTGGAGCAAGGCGATCAGCTGTTTCGTGACGTAGCCGCACCAGAAGTGGCGCGGTCGAGGTTTTGCATGGGTCAACGTTTTTGGCGCTTACTTCAGACCAGGATACCAATCCTAAGCGGGAGGGAAACTCCAAAGAATGGTTCCCAACAAGCGTCTAATAGTTAATATTAAAATCCAGCATGTATAGCAGCAAGGTAGTATACAATGCTATAACGATGATATGTGACTCAAAATAAAGTGCATCCAAAGTAACCAACCCGATGTGGCAAACAATCAATAAATATAGCAATAATCCATAAATCAATAAAGGATAAAAAATTAAGTGCAAATGATGAACAATAAATAAATGAATACTTGAATAAATAAATAAACGTGAAGTGCATCAATCAATGCAAGCGATCATAAAATATGGTGAAAAATAATATATAAAGTGAACAATGCATAAATAACTGCGTTTAAAAGTAATGCATGTGCAAATGAAGCAAGTGCAAAAAATGCAAAAATTTGCAAAAAACAATCATTGGCTACTGTAGTAGTCCAGATAAAAAGTGACCGTGCTAAAATAAAGCGTCCAGTGCACTCTAGATTGCCAACACAGATAAAGCTCCCATACACGGTGCAATCGGATCTCCTGTGAAATAACTCCTTCTAATCAGAATGCAGTCCTTTAGTGGTAGCAGTGATCTCCTCCATGCATAATCAGTGCCAATCCAAGGTGTTTCCCCCAGCCTCTTACCTTTAGGTAAGGAGTAAACAGCCTTTCAATAGAAAGCAATGGATCCCCTCCTCTTGAGCTCCTCCAGAGCAGCGTCCTTACCACCTTCTCATAACCTCTCCAAATAGCCAGCAAACATGGGGGCAGAAGAAGGGAAGGATTCCATTGTGCAGCAGTACAAAAATAATTTTATTTGTAAATAAAGCACACTTACAGTTGAAGTTTAAAAATAACAGAGGTATAAGCAGAGTGCGATCCCGGCCGAGATCGCATATAGGTCACCTGACTCTGATACTCCTGATATTCCAATATCCTTTGAAAAAGTCACGTGGGCGTGGCGCAACACTTTAGGAGTATCAGAGTCAGGTGACCTATGTGCGATCTCGGCCGGGATCGCACTCTGCTTATACCGCTGTTATTTTTAAACTTCAACTGTAAGTGTACTTTATTTACAAATAAAATTATTTTTGTACTGCTGCACAATGGAATCCTTCCCTTCTTCTGCCCCCATGTTTGCTGGCTATTTGGAGAGGTATCCTGGTCTGAAGTAAGCGCCACATATTTTTAAGCTTATTTTTAATATTTGTGTTCTCTTTTTCTTTGCTAGCGCCCCATTTTTATATATTTATATATATTACCGTATTTATTGGCGTATAACACGCACAGGCGTATAACACGCACGGGCGTATAACATGCACATTCATTTGAAGAGGGAAGTTTCAGGAAAAAATAAATAAATTTGAAATAAGGAACTTTGAAGCAATATAAGGGTCAGTGCCCATCTGCAGCCTCACCATTGCCATCAATGCAGCCTCACAAGTGCCATCAATGCAGCCTCATCAGTCCACATCAATGCAGCCTCACCAGTGCCATCAATGCAGCCTCACCATTGCCATCAATGCAGCCTCACCATTGCCATCAATACAGCCCCCCTCCCTGTCCCCTACAAGGCATCTAAAATTGAAGTATTGGCGTATAACACGCACATGCTATTTGCACCCGATTTTCATGGTGAAAAAGTGAGTGTTATACGCCAATAAATACAGTAATTTCTACTGATTATTGGTGTGTGAACACTTTGATGGTGGCTGCGGCAGTCGTTGCTATATATTGATTCTTGATTTTTTCCCCTATTGGTTTGCGCAGTTGGTCACCCCCCTTTTACATAAACATAAATTAGCATAAACCGTATGCACCTGACTTAAACCACCTCCTCCATTAACTTCCACCCGTTGGTCTTTGCAGGAAAACCCCATCCATATTAAAACCATATCAAATCTGGCACTGCGGTACTTTAACTAAATTGGGCCTCAAGCTGACACAATAGCCAACAATAGACAACAAGAATACTGCCCGCAGTGCACCCGATCACCAACTTCCAGCTAAACCCCTTTAGCTGGCATATGACCCTCGGGTATCATATCAGCAATGGGTCCCGAACTTATTCCAAACCTGGGGTTAATCCTTGATCAGCAAAGACCAACATCATGCCGCTGCCACGACAATCACCATCCTGAAACAGAAAGCACACAGATTAATACACCAAAAAACCCACCTCTAGATTCAAGGGAGGGCGGGTGGGAAGCTTGTCTCCTCCACGCTGACTGAGCTGCTGGAAAACCCCTCCTCTCTGCTAGTTTCCTGAGTTTCACACCACCTGATCCTCTCAACCAATCACTGCTCTGCTCTGCTACCATTCCCTGATATAGTACCTCCCTGTTAACACTGTCATGCCGCCTTCTGCCTATTCCATTGCATTACATTGCTCCAGGCTTACTTGACTATTGTATAACAGAGGTGTCCTGTTCACCCCCTATAACCATGCTAAATCTTACCACTGCTACGTACCCCAACCGGATCCCCAGAAATTGAGACCACACCAATCTGGAGAAAAAACTTGGCCGTAGCAGCCAATTAACTTTATTTATTTATAAAATATTCAAAAATAAACATAAATAACCATAAACATAAATTAGCATAAACCGTATGCACCTGACTTAAACCACCTCCTCCATTAACTTCCACCCGTTGGTCTTTGCAGGAAAACCCCATCCATATTAAAACCATATCAAATCTGGCACTGCGGTACTTTAACTAAATTGGGCCTCAAGCTGACACACTAGCTCAGAGATAACAAGAATACTGCCCGCAGTGCACCCGATCACCAACTTCCAGCTAAACCCCTTTAGCTGGCATACGACCCTCGGGTACCATATCAGCAATGGGTCCTGAACTTATTCCAAACCTGGGGTTAATCCTTGATCAGCAAAGACCAACATCATGCCACCAGCACACAAGGGCAACACCTTACCCTTGTGCGCCCTGCCACATCCGCAATGCTCGTTGGATCCCGTCTTGCAATCCCATATCCCACAAGTCTGTACCCACTTCATTCAGGTGCACCCCGTCCCTTTTCAGGTACCGCCATGTCTCCACTTCCAGCTCCCTGTGACGAATGGCCAACCCCCCATTCCGCACCACAAAGTCACTGATCTTCTTATTAACCTTCCTCCTCGCCCGGTTAATTTTCTCCACAGAACGCGCCCCACGCCAACTAGTGCGTGCCACCATATCCGACCACACAATGAGCATGTGTGGGAAGGTACAGCGGAGCTGCCAAAAATCGAATTTGATATCTTTGATCAAATCCAACATGGTCCTAGTGCCTAAATCATTTCCCCCCACATGCAACACTAACACGTCTGGGGGGCAGTGCAGGCGTGCAAATCTGTGCACTTGTGACACTGTCCTGCTCCACAGCATGCCTGGTGACCCCAACCATTTCAATTCAGCTTCCCGCCGGGGAAAGCCTAACTGTCTGCCATCAGGACGGGCATCACCCCTCCTGGCCCCCCAACGCACGTACGAGTGGCCCAGAATCCAGACCATCCCGCATGTTCTTCCTAAAAGAAAAGAAAAGAAAACAAACCCCAGAACACGTAAGTAACAACTGCAACATATTACATCAGAATCCATAACCTTTACCTTATGTACTTATCATATAAGCAGATGAGGGCGAACATAAGACCTAAACCTTTGCGACTCCCATCTCCCGATCCTTTTAACTGCCGCCTCATCCAGACCCCATCTGACGGCCTCAGTAGCCGCCCCTATGCGCAATGAATGGGACGAAAACCGCTCCTTCCCCAAACCCAGCGCCCCTAGGCACTTCCTAAATACCGCAATAAACTGATATCGTGATAACGACCGTCCATCTTGGTGCACTAAAAGAGGGCCCCCCCCCCTTTTGGACGCAGCATCAGGAAACCCTTCACCAGATTTATAGGGCACAAGGGAGAACCGGGCAGTGAATACACCTGCACCACCCGGCCCTTGCCCCGCTGATCAGTCTTTGACCTGCGCACCAGCATGGACAACCTGTGCGCATCGCACGTCACATCCGCTACCCCCAGTCCCCCATCTACCTTTGTGGAAGAACTGACCCACTCACAAATCCGGAAAGCCCCAAAGAAGGCCAGCGCAAAGGCCGCTCTGAATAGCGATGTTTCGTAGTCTGACGAGCAGGTCACCCCTAATGGGGCCAATAACCTGCCCAGCAATGCAAATGAAACCGGACGCCGAGTATCCCGGCCCGGCTTAGAACGCCTGTAACCCTTCATAGCCTGCCTGACCCAAAAATCTTTAGTCAGATCCTGAAAACCATGCAACTTAAGCTAACCCGGCTAATTTTCTATCCAACCCGGACACTGACACCCCTTCTTCCAAATCCCTGGCAACAAAATTTAAAACTAACAAACGAAACTCCTGTTCTTCCTGTCCCCCGTTCACCTGTCGTACCAATGTCAGCCATTCCCCCCAGACCCTGCTGTAAGCTGACCACGTAGACTCGCTCACCGACTGTCTGATCCAGCCAGCTACTCTTCCAATGCTATCGCCCACAGCCACTTGGGACAGGACGCCCCGAATTGTTCCGCTCCCGGAGTCAACTCCCGGGAACTTGTCCCACTGAAAGCGAGACAACGCATCAGCAATGACATTCTCTACCCCCGGTAGGTGGACAGCATATATGAAAATGTTCAACTGTAAGCAGCGTAAAACTAGGTGCCTGAGCATCCGAACCACCGGAGGTGATGAAGCAGATACTTTGTTGATCACCTGCACTACACCCAGATTGTCTCCATGAAACCTTACTTTTAGATTCCGAAAGGAATCCCCCCAAAGTTCTACCGCTAAAACTACCGGGAACAATTCCAACAGCGCCAGGTTCTTCAAGAACCCTGCTGCCTTCCATGACTCTGGCCAAGGTCCCGCACACCACTTACCTCGGAAAAACGCCCCAAAGCCTGCTGCTCCAGCTGCATCAGTGTACAGTTCCATGTCGAAATTGCTAACTGGCCCTGACATCCACAACGCCCTGCTGTTAAATTGGGCCAGGAACGCGTGCCACATCGCTAAGTCATCCCTATGCGCCTTCCCCAGGTGCACATAGTGCTTAGGAGAAGAAATCCCTGCTGTGCTTGCCGACAGCCGTCAACAAAACACCCTTCCCATTGGCAATATGCGACATGCAAAGTTCAACTTACCCAATAACGATTGTAACGGTCTAAGTTGAACTTTACGCAGCCTCATGATCCCACGAATCTCCTCCTGTAAGGCCGCCAACTTGTCCGCTGGTAAACGGCATTCCATCCTCTCTGAATCCAGAACAATGCCCAAGAAACTTAACACTGTCGTCGGGCCCTCCGTCTTTTCTGGGGCCAGTGGAACTCCAAACTTGTTGGCAACGTGTTCCACCGTAGCCAACAGTACTGCGCAAACTTCCGAAGACGGCGGGCCCACGCAGAGAAAGTCATCCAAGTAGTGAATGACAGAATTCACTCCCGCGACGCAGTGGTGGGACAAGGTATTTCAGTGCCCAGGGCGAGGATGCCAAAATGCGCCCCCCCCAACGCAGAGCAGGGGGCGGAGCTAGTAGAAGAATTTGCCGCACACATAAACATATGTGATGGTTGCGGAGTGCACCAGTATTACTATTTACATTTGTGATTGGTCATCACAATGATCACAAAGCACACATCCAATTAGATTGCTTTGATGACGACTTGGTTCGCCGCCAATAATGAGTAACCTGGCTGCCCAAAGGTGATTTTTGAAAATTATAAATGATAAGATGAGAATAAAGATAACAGGGAAAACAATTGTCATTGTTAGTACTTATGCACAAGAACACAATGCTGTAGGTGAGCATACACTATACAATCTGATTGTACAATCTCTGCACAATCACCTTTAGATTTACCAAAATTTTGTAATATATGGCCAAACCTAAACAATCAGTAGTATCCAATCAGGCAGGACTTTGTACTACATAGTTGGTGGTAGAGCCAAAAGATATTGTACAATCAGATTGTATACTGTATGGTAAGCTGTAGGCTGGCCATATATGGATTTGTTTTTTGTTTTTTTTAGTCCATGTCTGATCAAAAAAAACTGAGCAGATCCACACAACTAAGGTGGATGAGGGAATCCTGAGACATCTATGTCAGCCCTGCAGATCAAAGGAAACATTTTTGCTGGTTTGAGAGAAGTTGATCATTAAAAATGTACTTCACCTTTAGTAGGAATGGCCATAGATGGATTAAAACATATCCGGTCATTGTTGGACCAGTCAAATTTCCATCTACCGCCAGCTTTATTAGCTCCTGTGTAAAATCGCTGTTTTCTTATACATGGGGAGTCGGGGAGCTCACTAAGGCCACTTTCACACTGAAGCGCTTCTAAACTGCCAGTAAAAACACTGAGCGCTTTTGAAGAGCTTTTCAGTCGCTTTTGAAGACCTTTCCATTCATTTCAATGGGGGAGGGGAGTCTTTCACAGCCCTGCCAGCACACTGCCCCAGTGTGAAAGCGTTCATTGATTTTAATGGAAATAAGTTTTCGTGAGCTTTTTAGGCGCTGTTTTTAGCGTGGAAGCACCTGAAAAGCGCCTCAGTGTGAAAGTGGTCTAAGTCTCCATGTATATGAGTTCTTTAGGACCCATTCACATGTGGTGCAGACATGTGTGTCCTGTGCAGGGCTCTTTTATTTATGAGGACAGGGATGGACGGGCATTGTGTGCACCCCTGTGCCAGTGTCCTATTCACTTCTATCGGGACCCGCACCTGCATGTCATATTGGGATACCGTTTCTGTGTCCATGCAGCCTCATATCCCAGTAGATATGAATGGGGTGCTGACATGGGGATGTGCAAACACCTATGTAACCCCAGTGCTGATAAAAGTCAGCCTTGCATTAGAGACATGTTTGCACCTCTTGTGAATGGACCCTTACTAAAAAGAACAGCAATTAACAGTAATATGAAGCCTGAAAGTTACCTGTCAGCTGAGAGACAGAGAACACTCAGTTTGGCCATGCAGGGGAGAGGAGGAGACCTGAGGGGAAGGGCACAGGAGGAGGGGGTGTTCTATCACCAAGTGTCTGGCTGTCACTAGGTGTCCGAAGTGTACTGCGCATGCGCAGCGCATGCGCAGTACGTAGCATGAAGATGTTCGGAAATTGTCGGAAGATGATCGGCGCCTGCGCCGTGAGTCGAGGAGAAGCCCCACCATCCAAGCGGACATAAGGTTAGTCAAACTTAGAGGGCCCCTCGCGGGATCGCTTCGCTCGCCACGCTTCGGGCACGGCCTCGCTGCGCTCGGCTCTTTTATATTCTAACTCTATGTCCACTTGGATGGTGGGGCTTGAAAGTGGACTCACGGTGCAGGCGCCGTTCATCCTCGGCAATTTTCGGAATCTGGGTGTCCTGTGTACTGCGCATGCGCAGTACACCTCGGACACTTCGTGATGGGGGACTGGTAATGATACAACACCGGCACTACACAGAGAAGGAGGGGGCACTACACAGAGGAGGAATGGGCTCCGAGATGGAGATGTTCAGAGCAGGGACAGATAAAAACAGCAGCCTGGGTGGGGGTGGAGGTTGTGATCTCCCACTGACATGGGACTCTGTGAAAGATAAGGCGAGGAGAGATAGAGATGACTGGAGAGGGGGGAGAGAAGCCGCTGATCGGGCAAGGAGAGAAGCAGGAAAGCATATAGAATCAATCAGAAAAGCACTAACAACTGATGCCTTCCCAACCTGATGCGCCTGTCTGCTCCACTCTCCTGCTGCTCTGAGAATAGTACAGTGCCCTGTGCAGGCAGGGGGGCGGGTGTAATGCTACAATGCAGGGACAGAGCCGCTCTCTGTCTTCTGTGTAACATTCTGCAGCATATTCTGTACTGGGCAGTACCCTGCAAACTGCGCCCTCCTCCCACTCCAAATCATCCCGCCCAGGGCAGCTGCCCCTCCCGCCCACCCCTAGTACCAGCCCTGCCACGACTTCTCGAACAACCCATTCCAGGAATTAACTAAATTTCTCAAACAGTGCGCATGAGATCGAACACCCCATGGGCAAACACCGGTCCACATAGAACTCCTCCCGCCAGTGGCAACCCAACAATCTAAAACTTTCTGGATGGAACGGTAGCAAACGAAAAGCTGATTCAATATCAGTTTTCGCCATCAATGCCCCTTTCCCATATTTGCGTACCCAAAATACCGCAGCATCGAATGAGGTATACGACACTGCACACATCCCGGGGTCTATGGCATCGTTTGCCAACCCCCTTTTGGATATGACAGGTGATGTATGAGTCTAAATTTGTTGTGCTCCTTCTTGGGCACGACCCCCAACGGGGAAACCACCAAATCTGGTATAGGCATTTTCCCAAATGGACCCCCCATGCGTCCCAATGCCACTTCCTTTTTTAATTTCTCATCCACCACCCCTGCATGTTGTAATGCAGACCGCAAATTCCGTGTCAACGGCGGAATGTCGACCAAACGCGAAGGGATACGAAAACCCTCTGAGAACCCCAGGGCCAGCAATTGCGCTGCCTCCCTATCCGGATACCTATCTAGGAAAGGCTGCATCCTGTCCACTTTCACCGGTGTTCTCCCCTTTTCCTGCAGCGTCCCCTGTCCGACCGACCTGTTTGAAACAACGGGACAGGGGGTGACCACCCCCGCACCCCGAGCATTTGTGCTTGTACTTGCACGTCCCCCCAAACTTGCATGATCCCTCATTGTACTGCCAGCACACCCCTTTCTTCCTTGTGGCCGATTGCCCTGGGTTGCTAGCGCCACCGCCCCCCCCCCCCTGGAAAAAACTGCCCCGATGACCTCGTCGACGTCATCAGCCTCATCCAAAGGCTGATGTCATTGTGGTCCCACCGTAATGATGGGCGAATAGCACTCCTCTGACGGAACTGTTCGTCATATCTCAGCCAGGCCGTAGACCCGGTACGCCTCTCCCACGGCGTCTAAATAGCAGAAAAGAGCCGAGCAATGCTCTGGATTCTTTTCGCCTATTACGCTTGCCATTATCGCAAACGCCTGCAACCAGTTCGTGAATGTCCGAGGAATGAGCCTGTATCTCCTCTTCTCCTCGTCCTCCTTCTTGTGATCCTCTGGCTTGACCCTACCCAAATTAAACTTCTCAAGGGGCAATAACGCGAAAATTTCCACGTATTCCCCCTTCCAAATTTTTTCCCTCACCTCTGGCTTCAAATGTGCCCGAGGGGTCCCTCAAAACACACATATACTTCGCACTTGGCCGCGTCCGCCAACAGCACGAGATCTTGTTTTTTAGTTGCATCTGTACCTGACTCCACTGTAGTCTTAGGCCCCGCCTCCTTATCAGCCACCCCCACGGCCTCTGCTGCAGGCGCCGTCCGGTCACCGACATCAGCCGCACTAACCCCTGCCCCACTTGGACTTGCCGCCACCCCTCCCCCCCACCCCAGGTGGCACCCACGCTGCCACCGGGGCCTGCCCGCCCCCTTTACTCGGCTCAAACCTCTGTACCAGTTCCTTTAAACTAGACAAAAACCCTGCAAAACCTGAATCCGCCGTAGCGTTGTCAGCTGACAACGCGGCCGGAACAGAGGGCACGGTCGACCCCCGACCACCCTGCAATCTCCCCGTCCACCCCAGCACACCCCACATTTGGTACCCCACCCCCTCCCCCCCAAATACCCCAACACCAGAAATTACAGTCTTACCGTGCTGCCTGGAAGGGGCTCCTCCAGCCGACGGACCACTCTCCTCTGGATCCTGACGACCTTTCTGCCCATCGTCGTCCGATTGCGACAGCTCTCCTTCCGATCGGCCACCGTCCATCTCCTCCTCACTGGTCACAGGCCCCCCAGCCGATGCAGCGCTGGGTGCCGTTAGGCTGTGGTGCTTACCCGCCATTCTCTGACTGCTTGATCTGCCCACGACTTCCCTTGCGCCCTCCCGGGGCCTGCACGGGTCACCCCACAGTGTCACCCCAGACCACTGCCGCCAGCTTCCTCCTTCCTCTCTTTCTGTGCCTCATAGCCCCCTGCCGAAAGCATGTGGTGCCTGGCGGCCATCTTCCTGGACTTCACTCTGCTAGGCCCCACCCCTGCCGATTCTAGGCCAGAAGCCTGGGTCACACTGGTCTGTCTTGTCCTCATGGAGCGTCCCGCACCCGCACTGGGGCTGCCGGGGCTGTCTCCCCTGGGCCGATGAGCTGGCTGCCGCTTCCTGCCTGCCGCCCCCCCAGCAGACGCTGCTGCATGTTTCACGGGGGTCCCGATCCTGCACTATCTGTCCCATGATGGAGAGGGAGAGGGGGATCTGCCTGAAAGCAAGCCAGCAGCCTGAGGTCTACTGAATCAGGTTATCATAGTCCGCTCTCGGCAACACATATTATCAACACAGGTCTTAAAAAAAAAAGGTGTTCAAAGGTTTGCTACTATGGTTCAAAGTTGTTAAACTCCTCCCTACTACCTGCCTATAAAATACAAAGGCTTCAAAGTTATTATCATTCCATAAGTTCTTCCTCCAGACAGAGAGAACATCCAAATCTGAAAGGACAAGGTAAGATAGCCAAGCTTGGTAAATTGCACTGATTAATGCTTGCTTTATATGAATTTTGGAAAATCTTTGAAAAAAATGTTTCTTCTTTTTTTAATTCCAAAGAGCAAAATAATTTTTTAGATAGCTATATCTATAGATATATATATATCGGATCTCTATACAATATTATAAAACAAGATTTATATAATATTATTGATAAAATGTAATATATGTTGGTATGTACAGTATGCGTGTGCTTGCTTGGGCTGTCAAATTCCAAAAGGCAAAAGGAGTATTTTGGAAGATAATAAGAGGTTTCTTTTCAGTTTTTTGTGTGTAATAATATATACAGTATATTATAAAATGTATTAATTCTATATTCCATATAATTAATATATAATATATATATATATATATATATATATATATATATATATATATATATATATATATATATTTTTTTTTTTTTTTTGGTTTAATATTTTTATTGATTTCCTTCAAAATAACAAACAGGGAAATACACATAGCTGCTATGGACCGTTGTATTTGTTATATTCTATATAATATTAATCTACACAATTTAGATAATTATTATTGATATACTTAATTGTTTACTATGTTATATATTTATTTATATATCGTTTGGCCTGTCAAATTCCAATAGTATATTATTAATATATTTCATTATTTAATGCATGTTTGTATGTAGCTTACTTCAGCCGAAGTAAGTAAACAGTCCAAATCTTGATATTGGTAATGTCTCTCTCTCAACCCGGGACACCTCACCCTGCATGGGTGAGAACCCCTGAGTACCACAAATGCTCTGCAACTGCCCCCCTTAAAGGGACCACAACTCAAATATTGTGGGAATGTACCTGCCATCTAGGACACATTCCCGATGTCCTATACAATATATATGGTTTATGTGGTATATGGACATTGTGCATGGGGTATATTTGGTATATGGACATTGTGCATGGGGTATATTTGGAATATGGGTACCGTACATGGGTACTGCACATGGAGTATATGTGGTATATGAACACTGCACCTGGAGGTATATGTTTTATATGGACACTATACATGGATGTATCTGATATATGGACAGTGCAAATGAGGTATGTGTAATTTATGGGCATTGCACATGGGGTATATGTGATATATGGGTACTGTGCATGAGGTCCATATAGTGTATAGGCACTGTGCATAGTTTCTATTTGTGTGCCATTATGTATTAAGGGTGTTAATGTATTGGGTAGGTGCACTGTGCATGGAGTGTATTATTACTGTACATAGGGTATATACCGTATGTACAGTATATGGGCCCTATGCATGGGATGCATGTATTCTAGGGATATGCAATTAGCGGACCTCCAGCTGTTGCAAAACTACAAGTTCCATCATGCCTCTGCCTCTGGGTGTCATGCTTGTGGCTGTCAGAGTCTTGTTATGCCTCATGGGACTTGTAGTTCTGCAACAGCTGGAGATCTGCTAATTGCATATCCCTAATGTATTCTATGTATGTGCCTGCTGTATGGTTAACAATATGTGCTGTCCATGGGTTTTATGTATACTATGTATATGTGCTGTGTATGTGCACTGTGCATGGGCATCCTGTAGGATTAGGGTGACCACATTTCCAAACTGCCATTCAGGGACACCCCCCCTGCCCCCCTTCCCAAAAAAAGATGGGGGGGTTGGGGGAATGTAGTCTCGGGGGTTGACAGGGAATTTGGCGGCTGGGGCGATTTGTCAGGTGAATGGCTGGTGTTGTACTACATTGTAATATATAATGAAATTGTTCAACTCACCATAATGCAGAATCAGTGGGGACCCTGAGCTTGTCACTTGCCACCTGATGCAGTGTGCCATTTGCCACCGTTGCCTGCCACTAGATGCAGCTTGTTACTTGCCACTGTTGCCTGCCCCCAGATGCACCTTGTCACTTGCCACCATTGTCTGCCGCCAGATGCAGTGTATCACTTGTCACCAGATGCAGTGTGCCACTTGCCACCCATTGCCTGCCACCATATGCAGCATTTCACTTGCCACCGTTGCCTGACGCCAGATACAGTATGCCACTTTCCACCCATAGCCTGCCACCAGATGCAGTGTGCCACTTTCCACCCATAGCCTGCCACCAGATGCAGTGTGCCACTTTCCACCCGTAGCCTGCCACCAGATGCAGTGTGCCACTTTTCACCTGTAGCCTGCCACCAGATGCAGTGTGCCACTTTTCACCCTTAGCCTGCCACCAGATGCAGTGTGCCACTTTTCACCCGTAGCCTGCCACCAGATGCAGTGTGCCACTTTTCACCTGTAGCCTGCCACCAGATGCAGTGTGCCACTTTTCACCCTTAGCCTGCCACCAGATGCAGTGTGCCACTTTTCACCCGTAGCCTGTCACCAGATGCAGTGTGCCACTTTTCACCCGTAGCCTGCCACCAGATGCAGTGTGCCACTTGTCACCTATAGCCATTAGCCTGCCACCAGTCTGACACACCGGAGCCCTGGGAAAGTGCATGCCCCTCGCGCCGCTGGCTGCTGATGTGACTCCTACCATGTGGGGGCCGGGGGCATCACATCTTCAGTTCTGAGGGGTTCATGCTGGAACCTGTAGTCCTTCACTTTTAGGGGGGTCATATCCCAGCATGAACCCTGCCCTGATATCTAAGGATGTGTCCTCCTTCCATCCCTCCAAGTGTGTAATCTCATCTGTCAGTGTCCTCTCCTCTTCTGCAGACCCCTTATCTGCCTACCATCCTCTTATCAGTGCTAGCTTCAGGCTGACACACACTAGGAGCTCCTGTGAAGTGCTGACAGTTCAGAACACTGGCTGCTGGCTGCTGGGGGAGAGCCGACTGAGGATTTTAACCCCTATCTGTCCATGGTGAGTGCTTTGGATTCACTTGCCTTTCTACAAAACTCATCTCTCCTTTGTGCACTTCTGCATGCTGCTGGCTGAACGATGCAGGGAGGAGGTGGGTGGAGCTAATCAGTAGGCGCGGAGGAGGAAGTTAAATCTTCCCCACTGTGAATGCTGGGGCTCTACCTCTCTCCTCCTCCTGATGTCACTGATTGCTAGATGCGAGGCAGAGCGGCAGCTAGCAACCATTTGAGCACTGAGCCAGCGGCTCATGTAAAAGGAGTCTCACCAGACAGGGGTCCACCACAGGCTGTCAGTGAGTGACAGCAGCGATGTGAGGGATATTTTAGAGGGCATCAGATCGGTCCAGGGCCAGGGGGCAATGAGGGTGCCCGGGACCCGGGACAGACCTGCTAATTGCAGGATTGTCCCTGGCAATCCGGGACACGTGGGCACCCTATGTAGGATATTTCTGCCACTGAGCCCCTTATATGACACCATGCAGTAGATCATACATACATCTGGAGGTAAGAACAGAGAGTAGGTGTTATCATGGTATGTGATATTGGAGAGGAGTGGCACTTGGTGACAGTGGCCAATGATAGAGAGCCATACCTGAAAATATTGTGTTTTTTTCAAAATTGTCACTCTTAACTTTTAACCCTCGCTAGCGGGCGAAAAAGGGTTAAAGGCACCCGCAAAGTGCTGCTGCCAAAGCGCTTTGGCAGAACTGGCCATTGATTTCAAAGGCAGGGGCAGTTTGGGAACTGTGTACCCCGCTCCCGAACCGTCCCAAAGATGCTGCTTGCAGGACTTTTTTTCCTGTTCTGCAAGCGCACCGCCCCAGTGTGAAAGCACTCGGGCTTGCAGATGCTACGGGAGATAGCGGATCGTACTGTTATATTCCTTCCCTGTACATTGTTTTATTAAATATCCAAAGTAAGCTTTAATATTATTAAGTATGCTTGAATTGTGGATGGGTGCCTTGGTCTAGGTTTTACTCTTAGTTTTCCCCCCATGGTCTGCCTGGTTATTACGTACCTACTTAGTTTGCCCTTTGTAAGAATGAATGTAGGTGGGCCGAATGGGGGTGGAAGGCCTTTGTTGGTCTGGGTGGGGTTTTTTTTTCTCACCCTTACCACTCCCCTTGCAAAAGTATAAAATGTTTTGATGCATGTATATATACAGTATCTCACAAAATTGAGTACACCCCTCACATTTTTGTAAATATTTTATTATATCTTTTCATGTGACAACACTGAAGAAATGACACTTTGCTACAATGTAGTAGTGAGTATACAGCTTGTATAACAGTGTACATTTCCTGTCCCCTCAAAATAACTCAACGTACATCCATTAATTTATAAACCGCTGGCAGCAAAAAGTGAGTACACCCCTAAGTGAAAATGTCCAAATTGGGCCCAAAGTGTCAATATTTTGTGTGGCCACCATTATTATCCAGCACTGCCTTAACCCTCTTGGGCATGGAGTTCAACAAAGCTTTACAGGTTGCCACTGGAGTCCTCTTCCACTCCTCCATGACGACATCACAGAGCTGGTGGATGTTAGAGACCTTGCGCTCCTCCACCTTCCGTTTGAGGATGCCCCACAGATGCTCAATAGGGTTTAGGTCTAGAGACATGCTTGGCCAGTCCATCTCCTTTACCCTCAAATGGGAGGGGTTCATGCTCTGCTTCAGTATGTCACAGTACATGTTGGCATTCATGGTTCCCTCAAAGAACTGTAGCTCCCCAGTGCTGGCAGCACTCATGCAGCCCCAGACCATGACACTCTCACCACCATGCTTGACTCTAGGCAAGACACACTTGTCTTTGTACTCCTCACCTGGTTGCTGCCACACACGCTTGACACCATCTGAACCAAATAAGTTTATCATGGTCTCATCAGACCACAGGACATGGTTCCAGTAATCAGGGCCAGATTAAGAACATCATGTGCCTGGTGCTGAGGATTTTGGTCAGGCCTTTTATAAATAAAAATGCAAACAATTTTAAGTTATAACAAATTAAATTAGAGAGAGAGGGCGGATGAGAGAGAGAGAAAGGGGATGAAAGAGGTGTAAGGGGTAAGGGAGGGAGGTTGAGAGAGAAAGGGGGGATGAGAGAAAGAGGATGCACATGAGCATGTGTGGGAATCACATCAACGCAGCACGGCCAAGGCAAGTGACCGAAGGCACAGAACCCGGAAGGAAGATCGGGTGAAGATGGAAGAGGGTATTACAGTGGGCACTATGTATAAGAGAAGAGCGTGGAGGGTATGACAGTGAGCAATGTATACAGGAGAGGAGTGTGGAGGGTCTAACTGTGGGCACTATGTACATGAGAGGAGTGTGGAGGGTATGGCAGAAGGCACTATGTACAGGAGAGGAGTGTGAAGGGTATGACAGTGGGCAGTATGCACAGCAGAGGAGTGTGGAGGGTATGACAGTGGGCAGTATATACAGGAGAGGAGTGTGGAGGGTATGACAGTGGGCAGTATGTACAGGAGAGGAGTGTGCAGGGTATGACAGTGGGCACTATGTACAGGAGAGGAGTGCGGAGGGTATGGCAGAAGGCACTATGCACAGCAGAGGAGTGTAGAGGGTATTACAGTGGGCACTATGTATAAGAGAAGAGTGTGGCGGGTATGACAGTGAGCAATGTATACAGGAGAGGAGTGCGGAGGGTATGACAGTGGGCACTATGTACAGGAGAGAAGTGTGGAGAGTAGGACAGTAAGCAGTAATTACAGGAGAGGAGTGTGGAGGGTATGACGGTGGGCACTATGTATAGGAGAGGAGTATGGAGGGTATGACAGTGAGTAGTATGTACCGGAGAGGAGTGTGGAGGTATGATAGTGGGCACTATGTATAGGAGAGGAGTATGGAGGGTATGACAGTGAGTAGTATGTACAGGAGAGGAGTGAGGAGGGTATGACAGTGGGCACTATGTATAGGAGAGAAGTGTTGGGGTATGACAGTGGGCACTATGTATAGGAGAGGAGTGTGGAGGGTATGACAGTGAGCAGTATGTACAGGAGAGGAGTGTGGAGGGTATGACTGTGGGCACTATGTATAGGAGAGGAGTGTGGAGGCTATGACAGTGAGCAGTATGTACAGAAGAGGAGTGTGGAGGGTACGACAGTGGGCACTATGTACAGGAGAGATGTGTATGACAGCAGGCACTATGTACAGGAGAGGAGTGTGTAGGATATGACAGCGGGTGCTATGTATAGGAGAGAAGTGTGGAGGGTATGACAGTGAGCAGTATGTACAGGAGAGAAGTGTGGAGAGTATGACAGTGGGCACTATGTATAGGAGAGGAGGATGAAGTAATCTGGGAAGGAAAAATGTAAAAATGTTTGTGGAAGGATGTTTAGGGACTGAGTAGTGGTTAAGCAGGCCATACATGGATTGAAATTACACCAATTAAGCAGAGACCAGCCATAGTCGATCTATGTATGGGCTAGCTGGTTTTACACAAGTCAACCTATTAACCGACTTGAGTACAACCAGCCTGTCAGGTTTCCCCAAAACAATCAGTGCTGCCAGTTCACTAGCAGAACACAATAACACTGCGGGAGTGATTCCCCCATTCACAGGTCAGCAGGTGAGAGGGTGTGTGGGACAGGCTGGGGAGAGATACTAGTCAGTGGCTGGGTAGGCACTGGTTAGTATCAGAGCCAGATACACACAGGTTACATATGCTGCGATCTTTAGAGCGAGAGCAATAATTCTAGCACTAGACCTTCTCTGTAACTCTAAACAAGTAACCTGCAAAAAAATTTAAAGCATCGCTTGGTACACAAAAAAAATCGTGCTAACTTTAGTGTTTTTTTTATGAATGAAACAGTTTCTGAAAAATTGCTGCACAAATATTGTGTAACATAAAAAGTTGCAAAGACCACCATTTTATAGCGAAAAAAAATGATGATTTTTACATGTAGGAGAAAAGTGTCAGAATTGGCCTGGGTAGCAAGGAGTTAATTACTATAAGTAATATGCAAATTATTATTATAAGCCCTGTGAGTTCATCCTCTCAGTCTGCTGCAGAGTGTTCCAGCTTGTATTTATACTGGCCACTCTGTATGTAGCTTCCAACAGGCTGCGCAAGCAGCCCTGTATCTCTGGAACCATAGATGAAAGCTCCATATTTTAACCAGTGCTGGAGTAGGTCTTTAGCTACCTACCCACCAAACGGGGAGTCTCTATGACTTCACCGCTGATCTACAATCCTCTAAGTCGATCTTTTTTTTTTTTTTTTGGGCAAATGGGCCTATCTTGAGAAAGGGGCCCTGCCAGTAATCCATGTCCTTTAGACATGTGCACAACAAAAAAAATCGTTTATTTTCGTTTCGTTTTTTTAGTTTCCGTTGATTCGTTACGATTCGTGTATTCGTAACGATTCGTACATTCGTAAGTCTCGTAACATTCGTAATCGGAGCATAATTCATAATGTTATGTAATGTGTATGCTATCATAACATTTTAAGAGACACGAAAAATTACGAATCGAAAAAAAAAAAGTTACGAATGTATGAATTTTTTCGTTCAATCCATTCGAAGCACGTTAAGCAACGCCATTGTAAGAGACACGGAAAATTACGAATCGAAAAAAATAAATAAAAGTTACGAATGTACGAATTTTTTCGTTCAATCCATTCGAAGCACGTTAAGCAGCGCCATTGTAAGAGACACCGAAAATTACGAATCGAAAAAAAAAAAAAAAGTTACGAATGTACGAATTTTTTCGTCCAATCCATTCGAGGCACGTTAAGCAGCACCATTGTAAGGGACACGGAAAATGACCAATTCAACAAAAAAAAAAAGTAACGAATGGACAAATTTTTTCGTTCATTTTCATTTTCGTTGTTCCTGTTTTCGTTTTTTGGATTTTCTTCATTCGTACATTCGTTGTTTCTAGTTAGTTTTTTTCGGATTTTCGTTATTTTCAGATTCGTTCGATTCGAACGATTCGTTATTCATTAAAATTTTTAGCGAATCGTTCGTTCATTCGTACGAAAACGAATGAACAAAAATAACGAAAAAAAAATGAAAAACGAAACGAATTGCACATGTCTAATGTCCTTTTGTCTTCATCAAACTGTTTGCTGGCTTTCTTGTGCATCATCTTTAGAAAAGGCTTCCTTCTGGGATGACAGCCATGCAGACCAATTTGATGAAGTGTGCGTCGTATGGTCTGAGCACTGACAGGCTGACCCCCCACCCCTTCAACCTCTGCAGCAATGCTGGCAGCAGTCATACGTCTAGATCAGGGGTCTCAAACTGGAGGCCCTCCAGCTGTTGCGAAACTACAAGTCCCATCATGCCTCTGCCTGTGGGAGTCATGCTTGTAACTGTCAGCCTTGCAATGCCTCATGGGACTTGTAGTTTCGCAACAGCTGGAGGGCCACCAGTTTGAGACCCCTGGTCTAGATCATAAGCTCTGGATATGACGCTGAGCACATGCACTCAACTTCTTTGGTCGACCATGGCAAGGCCTGTCCTGAGTGGAGCCTGTCCTGTTAAACCGCTGTATTGTCTTGGCCACCGTACTGCAGCTCAGTTTCAGGGTTTTAGCAATCTTCTTATAGCCTAGGCCATGTTTATGTAGAGCAACAATTCTTTTTTTCAGATCCTCAGAGAGTTCTTTGCCATGAGGTGCCATGTTGAATTTTCAGTGACCAGTATGAAAGAGTGAGAGCGATAACACCAAATTTAACACACCTGCTCCCCATTCACACCTGAGACATTGTAACACTAACGAGTTGCATGACACCGGGGAGGGCAAGTGGCTAGTTGGGCCCAATTTGGACATTTTCACTTAGGGGTGTACTCACTTTTGTTGCTAACGGTTTAGACATTAATAGCTGTGTGTTCAGTTATTTTGAGGGGAATGTTATACAAGCTCACTACTCACTACTTTACATTGTAGCAAAGTGTAATTTCTTCAGTTTTGTCACATGAAAAGATATAATAAAATATTTACAAAAATGTCAGGGGTGTACTCACTTTTGTGAGATCCTCTTTCGCTTGCTGGGTTCCTCCCATAACTCCATTCTCTATGCACAGGCTGTATAGCACAGTGATCATTTTACAAGATAATATCTGGGTTTGCTTAGGTGCACAAAAACTGGATTTTAATTTTTCGGGGCTATTCAAGTATAACTAAAGGCAAAAAGTGCAGGTTTTATTGCTGTCTGTGCCCTCTGTGCCCACTTGACTTAAAAAAATGCCAGTTCCTTTGGCAGAAAAACTTTCATATAGAGTGTTTTTTGTATGGAAACATAGAACATTGAGATGCTTCTAGTAGCAGTAATTTTAAGCCAGTGTGCATGGAGCCAAAGGAGATTCATCCTGTATGTAGCACTGACCCCCGAAGGAGCTGCTTGATTGATTTGGTCCTGCACTTTAATAAAAAAAAACACTGACTTGACTCAATCCCCTTGACACAGCTGTGGTGCGATTTGGGTGTGTAATGAAATGGTGCGAGATAACCCCACAATATACAATACAATATAATATACCTGTATTATCACCAGGGTATCTAATGGCTCCACCTGCTGGGAGAAAACAATACTCCACACAATTGGGGTACTTAACCAACAGTATACTTTACTGTAAATTGTAATAAACAGGTGTCTCCTTAAAATGAAATGACAGAACAATGAATATGAACAACAATTTTACACAGTGAAACTACAAGGGAGCTCCCCCTACTTTTATAGCTAGTTGCGAGATCTCATTAAAAGTACACAGTCTTTAATCTTCTTGTCTTCTGCTAGCTATGATGGTTTCTTATTAATTGTAATCCAAAAAGGTAAAGAAATTAGGATTGACTCAAAGGTGATCCTGTTACTGTTTCTGTAAATGTTCCAGAAAGTGTTTCCTTAAGTCTAGTACAATGCTTAAGATGCAGTAAGAATTAGGCCTTATGCCTGCCTAATGTCAGTTACTGTAATCCTCCTTCGTGGGACTACAGGTCCCAGCGAAATCTGTATGTGAGTCTGACTGGATGCAAATGTATAATAAAACTGTGGGCCCCAACCTGCTCACCAACTGGATCGGAAGCTCTTTATGGTAGCTCTGGTCCGGTGTTTGTGGCTTGCTTCAATGCCGGCCGGCTCCGTCACTCCGTTCCGCTGGGTGAACCGGGTCCTCTGATGCTCAGACGAGTGTCTCTGGATCTTCCCAATCCGGTCACTATGTCTCTCACACCGTCAGATCGCTCGCACAGTCTGTTAGAGTTGCGCTCTGCAATGGCTGTAGGCTAAAATGCTAACATTGCATTAGTAGACAAGAATATCAGCGCTACAAAGATGTTCAAAATCTTAGCTCTATCCTGTATTTTTGTCTCTATGCGGTCACACAATACAGACAGAAGAGCTTCCCACCAATTCACATGTGATGGGGAGCTGTCCTGTGCACTCACAGCTGACACTATAGTGTCTGGTACAGATGTGTCAAGGGGTGAGCTGGGGTTGTCCCTCACTGAATCAGAAGTAGAGGGACCAGGCACTTCAGGATTCCTCTTACTAGTAATTTGAGTCGCTTCAGAGCATTCACCCAGTGTATTATATGTCAGTCTTTTTGGGGGGTTAATCACTCTCTTGACTCTGTTCTTTTGGCGTCTTCTTCAATTTCCTCATTCTCCTGTTCGCTCAATTCTGTTCGCTCAATTCTGTATCCTGTATTCCATTTTCAGCACTAGCAAGGGAGTCCTCAGGATCTGTTTCTAACATGGAGGTTTAAGATTCCTCTGAGCTTTCTGCTGACCTGTCTTGAGGTACGAACTCGGGGGCTTCAGGCCTAAGAGTCCCATTGTCTCCTCCTTTTGACTGATGTAAAACACTGGCTTCAGCTCCTGGCGTATCAGATGACCACAGCCAACTCATATCCATTTCCTCTCCCTCTTCATCCTCAATTGCTGAGGGTCCAGGCTGAGACCTAGTTGCTGGTCGATGTGCGGCAGTGGATGTGGAGGGTAGTTCCTCCTCTGAGTTTATCCTGACTGCTTCTTTGAGAGGTAGAAGGTGGTTTCGATGCCAGGTCTTTACTGGCCCAGTGCTCCCTTCTGGCTTAATCTCATATACTGGGAGTACTGGGAGCTTCCTACACACAACATACGGCTGTGACCTCCAGCGGTCAGCCAACTTATGCTTGCCTGGGATGCCCAGATTCCTTAGTAAGACTCGGTCACCTGGTTGAAGATCCTGAACTCTCACTTTCAAATCAAAATTTCTCTTGTTCCTACTTCCTCTGGTGTTTGATGTGGCTTGGGCCTGTTCATAGGCAATCTTCAAATTCCTCCGCAACCTATCCACATACCCTCGAAGAGAGGTCTCAGATGTATGGTCCAGAGAGGTTCCGAAAGCTAAGTCTATCGGCAGTCTGGCTTCACGCCCAAACATTAGCCTGTAGGGTGAATATCCGGTAGAATTACTCTTGGTGCTGTTGTAGGCATGTACTAAAGCAGTGATGTGCTTGCTCCAATGTGGTTTTTGTTTGGAAGTCAAAGTCCCCAGCATGTTGAGGAGGGTTCTGTTAAACCTCTCTGGTTGAGGGTCCCCTTGTGGGTGATAGGGAGTAGTTCTAGACTTCTAAATGCATAGCAGATCCAACAGCCTTTTTATCAGAGTGCTCTCAAAGTCCCTTCCCTGGTCTGAATGTATCCGTTGAGGTAGACCATAATGAACAAAGAACTTTTCCACAAGAGTCTTTGCTACTGTGGCTGCTTGCTGATCTTTAGTAGGGAAACGCCTGAGCATAGCGGGTGAAATCATGTGTGACTACTAAGATGTTCCCTTGCCCACTTAGGTCAGATTCCAAACATAAGAAATCCATGCAAACCAGATCCATCGGCCCTCGGCCCTCTAGATAGCCCATCGGGGCATCTCGCTGGGGCAAGGTCTTCCGGTGTTTGTGGCTTGGTCCGGTGTTTGTGGCTTGCTTCAATGCCGGCCGGCTCCATCACTCCGTTCTGCTCTGCTGAGTGAACCGGGTCCTCTGATGCTCAGACGAGTGTCTCTGGATCTTCCCATTTCTGTCACTGTGTCTTTCACACCATCAGATCGCTCACACAGTCTGTTAGAGTTGCGCTCCGCAATGGCTGTAGGCCGCTCCTTCTGGAAGCCTCCTCACAGGCAGGCCATGCGTCCAGAAGAGACCTAAGATGGCCCCTCGGGGTCCTTTTATGTCCTACCCAGTATGCAGTGCAAGAAAGGGTGTCCATGGGTAGGTTACCTGGCATTTTGGGTAAATAGGTCAACTCTCCAAAGTAAATAACAGTCACTTCCTGTAATTAGTTCAGTGCTTTGTGAGAAAGAAAAGTCATCCGAGTCCACTTTCTGTATTTGGCCGCTAGATGGCGCCAAATACTAAGCTATAGAATTGTCCATAGACTTTCATTATAAAATGCTTACATTGCATTAGTAGACAAGAATATCAGCGCTACATGTATATTTGTCCTGTTTACCATTATCATTGAAAGTGAAGGTAAAGAAAAAAAAAATCTCAAATTTTGTGTTGTCCCCAGAAAAGTAATAGAGGGGAAATCTTCCAATTAGCACACTAGTTCTGGTGACCTGGGGGTACCCAAGGAATTCCCTTAATTTGCAGGGATTTCCCCTCACTTCCAGTTTTGGCTATGGGACAGGAAGTATAGGGAAATCTCTGCAATGGCACACAGATGGCGAAAAAAATATGATGGGGGTTATTACCCTCTCTTACTCAATCCATTTTTTTATTTATTTTTTTAAAGCATGTGCCCACCTCTCTCGGATATAAATCATCCATAGTTGTAGTATTTGTAATCCACAACATTTTATATAGATAATATAAGTAAAGAAAGATTATAAACATAATCCGGGTGAAGATGATTGGTTCAATGTTTATGAGTCTCCACTGAAGATATAGTCATTAGAATGGCCAAAGTCCCATAGAATGCTCGTAGTATTCTCTGTAGAGCCCCAAATGCTATGCAATGCCCTTGAGATCTCTCGTAGGCCAACGTGGTCCAGAGGAGGATGTTTTACAGAACTTATATACCTCTTTTGGATGTAAGAGTCCAAGCTTATTACAAACATTAATTCAATCAAGACTTCAAAGCTGTAAATACCTTCCTTGCATGCCAAATTTGGACTTTAATTCATAAGGCCATGGACCCAAGGGCTTGTACTCCAGAGTGTTTCAAAACATGATTAAACTGACATGAACAGCTCAGATCCATATGGTCCAAGGGATCACAATAGGGCCATTCCTTGTACTCCACATAGTTCAAACCTAGAAACTTGGCTCAGAAAAAATAGAAAAGATGACATGTGCACATAAATAATACTTATCAGTCCATATTGGATCACCAGGGGAGGGTGGGTTGGTCGATAGGACAAAGCCTGACCGATTTCGCCAGATACGGACCAGCTGCTTCGGAGGCAAACACCTGGTGTTGTGGTCAACATGTGCTTTTAAATTGTCAAGTCACGTGCGTTACTCCGCCGTGCAGGTATGCATGCATGTGACGCCACCACACACAGAACGTGGCGACTGTATATTTACAGGAAACAAAATGTGCATTTAATTACATTTTTTGGAAAAAGAGTCTGCAAAACTGCAACTGCAATCAGTGGATGATTGGTTCAATGCCAGGCTCTCACAGACTCTTCTTCCAGCTCCTGATCACCACACTCATGTTCCATTGAGGACTACAAGTCTGTTTTCCACAGAGGCAGATGGAATTTGTAGTTCATTCATTCACAGAACTTTGTGGATGAATGACACAGCTGTGTGGACAGAGCCCTGTACAGCTGTGCAAATTTCAAGAGTGACAACAGCTGATGGAGGAGAGATACTGTACACTGTCACAGTGGGGTACAGTTTGGATGCTACACCCAAAATACAGGTGTAATATGTAACATGGTTCTGACAGCTATTGCTCACTTGCTGCAGTGAAAGCATAAGATAATTTAATTGCAGAGGCCAAGCTTTTGCCATAATCTGCAAGTATGACTCACGCTTACCACCATCTATGCTGTCCTCCAGCAATGTTGGGTCCAGGCATCCTAGCTTTTAAATGTTTTTGTAAAAATAAAATCATTTATTTTTATGTCATTTTTTTTAGTTTTCGTAAGTTCTTCTTGACAATGTTGATTTGCTTGACTACCTCAATATTTTGCTTTTATGAATTATATGCATATTTCATACCTGAGGGGCCACTGGGGAAGCTGGTAATCACTGTAGTAGTCGGTGCTATTATAATCATCGCTGTGAGCTTCCAGGTTTTGCTCAGGTTCTGTTCAAGTAGCTTCCCCACTCCACAATGAGTATGTAGGCAGGTGCAGCCTAATTTCTCCACTGCAGGTGACACTCATCCGCAGCAGCAATGTAGGTGGAGGAGGAAGTCAAGAGAAACCTAGTTCTTCTATGGTTTTCTTGGTCACAGAAAGACAGTATCCAATGTGACTTTGGAGGCCAACTTTGGGTCAGGCAGAGTCTATGTAACGCCCTGGCTCCTGGGTTTGGCACACATTTCACGTGTGGCTAGACAAGGGACAGATCACCTGTCTATCAAGGACAGTGCTTAGCAACAGGGAAAGGTTGTCAAGTAGGGAGAGTGCAGGGACACACCATGCTACCTGAAAGCCTCATCACTTGGGTACGGATCGGCCAGGATGCAGTTCGCCCCTGAAGACAGATGTATTAATACTATTCATCACTTTTACATCCTGTCAGTGTTCCCAGTTGGTACTTTTCCGCAAGACAGTCAACAAGATATGTCCCTTCCTGCAGAAGTAGTGGGAACCATCATGGCACAGTTAGGATCAGCCTTGGCCACAAATTCCTCTAGCTGAGGGGATAAGGGACTGGAGAGCACTGCGCATCTGTATCAGGTTCCCACTCACTGAGCTAGCTATTAACTCCCTGGAGGATGACTCCTGCCAAACACCTGACACCTGACACCTCACCTGAAGAGGATCGGGCCAGCCTAGAACAGATCGTAGCACGCCCAGAGGGCCTGTTTAGAGAGAATGTGACATCTGGAGGCAACAGGAGGACGAAAGCCTCACCCACTTTGCGGTAGCACTCCAGAATCTTTGTAAGAATCTAGAGAAGAGGGATGTGGGTGACTGTGCTGATATATAATCGCCTCAGTGTCATGAACTAGGTACTCACCGAGGCCAAGATGCCGAGAGCGGTTGCCCTTGCGACTCGGCGCCCACTGCCCTGAAAGTGATACAGGGACGATTGGCACCAAGAGGCACAAGCCACCGGTGGGATGGTGACCAGGCGTGGGCTCCTGATGTTGTAGAGAAGGGTAGACTGGAACAGGATAGTACGTCCACGAATTCCTAGTTGGGAACACGGCAAGCAGACTGGGAATCAAACACAGGCAGGTTAGGTGAATGCAGGCCGGGGGTCAAACACTGGTAGATTAGGTACAAGGTATCCTTGAGCAGGAGAGTCCAAGGCAGGCTGGGGATCAAACACTGGCAGGTTAGAAGAGAGTCCAGGGTACAGGCCAAAGGTCCAGGGCAGGAGAAGGTAACAGATCCAAATAGGCAAGCCGAAGGTCAAGGTCAGGAGAAGGCAGAGTAGTCAGGACGATCCGGGTTTGGCAACAGGTAAGACAATCTTCAAGGGTCAAGTACAGGATACAAACAGGAAGCAGCTGTCAGACGAACCAGCGTCTGTCTGGGCACAGAGGCCCTCCTTTTATAGGGCCGTTGAGGTCACATGAGGTGATGCCGCGCTACTGCGCATGCGCGCGCGCTGCTTGGTGGGAACACGAGTGCGCACGCGCCGCCGCATCTTCTCCCTGTCACTGGCTATGAGCCGGGAAGCCGAACCCGTGCGCCTGCGCACTAGCGTGCGCAGCGGACGGAAACCCTGACAGTGCCCCCCCCCTGAGGGGCGGCCTCCGGACGCCCAGGCTCTCCATCAATTCAGGGTGTTCTTGTCGGAAGATCTTGATTAAACTTGGGGCATGGAAGTTTCTGGATGGTTCCCAAGAATTATCCTCTGGTGGATAGCCCTTCCATTTTACCAAAAATTGAAGCTGACGACCCACCTTCCTGCAGCCAAGTAATGACTCTACCTCGTATTCTTCTACTCCATCAATTGTTATAGGTGGAGGAGGAACTTCTTCTCTGTTTGGAAAAGGACTGGGGACCAAGGGTCTCAGTAGAGAGGCATGAAATACTGGGTGTATTCTGTAGGAACTGGGTAAGGCAAGTTCAAAAGCTACAGGATTTACCATTTTCTTGATTTCGAATGGTCCAATGAACTTGGGACCCAACTTCCTTGCAGGACACGCGATCTTAAGATGGGTAGTTGCCAGCCATACCTTTTCTCCAATCTTGAAATGAGGGTTCTCCTTCCTCCCCTTGTTGTGATATTTCTTATATCCTTCCTGGGCCTGTTGCATGGCGTCTTGAAGTCTTTTGAAGTTGGTTTGAATGTAACTTATCCGTTCTTGTACAGCGGGAACCCGTGATTCAGAGACAACATTGGGGAGAAAAGATGGATGAAACCCAAAGTTAGCCCAAAACGGAGTCTGATTTGTGGTCGAGTGGGAAGAGTTATTATATGCAAATTCTGCAAAAGATAATAGAGAGGACCAGTCGTCTTGTGCGGAGGAACAGAAACACCGTAAGTATTGTTCAAGAGTTTGATTAGTGCGTTCAGTTTGTCCATTACTTTGTGGGTGGTAGGCAGATGAAAGACAAATGTTGATATCCAAGGTTTTGCAAAGCTCTTTCCAAAATTTTGAGGTGAACTGTGGGCCCCTATCCGAGACGATGCTCTTGGGTACCCCATGGAGTCTAACAATCTCCTTGACAAAAATGTTGGCGGTCTCCAGGGCAGAGGGGGTGCCGATCATGGGCAAAAAGTGGCTCATTTTGGACAGCCGATCCACTACCACTAGGATGGTAGTGAAGCCTTGCGATGGAGGCAATTCCACGATGAAATCCATCGAAATGTCGGCCCAAGGTCGTTCTGGAATGGGTAGAGGCCTTAGTAACCCCCATGGCTTTGTTCTAGGACCCTTGTTTCGCTGACATGTAATACAGGAGGATACGTATTTTTGGCAATCACTTCTCCAGCCTGGCCACCAAAAGGTGCGAGAGATATGTTCTGCTGTTTTCCGTACCCCAAAGTGACCAGCTAGTTTATGATCGTGTAAAGTTCTCAGGACTACAGGTCTTACCTCTGTAGGGACAAAAATCTTGTCTTGGAGCCAGAATAGATTTTCACGTCTCTCTAGGGTGTCCAGAATGGGATCTTTACGGTGAGCCGAAGAAGTGGATAGAGCGGAGATCAGGTCAGTGGGTGTGAGTAGTAGAAAGTTCTGAGGAGTAAGAATGGTGCTGGGTTCTGATACCTGGGAGGACTCTGGGAAGATACGGGATAGAGCATCTGCCTTGCCGTTCTTTGACCCTGGCCGGTAGGAAATGTGGAATGTGAACCTTGAAAAGAAGAGTGCCCAACGGGCTTGACGGGGTCTTAAGCGTTTAGCAGTGCGAAGGTACTCAAGATTTTTATGGTCTGTAAAAATGGTAATTGGATGAACTGCTCCTTCGAGGAGGTATCTCCACTCCTCCAGCGCGGATTTAATGGCCAATAGCTCCCGGTCGCCAACATCATAGTTCTTCTCGGCCGGATTGAGTCTTCGGGAGGCGAAGGCCACTGGGTGTAACAGGGCTTTCGGCCCATGGCGTTGGGAGAGGATGGCACCTGTGGCAGACTCCGAGGCGTCCACTTCTAGAACAAAAGGTAGCAGTGGGTCTGGGTGCCGTAAGATAGAGGCAGACGTGAAGAGAGTTTTTAGTTTGACAAAAGCTTCCTGGGCTTCCTGGGACCACTGAAAACGGCTGTGTAGGCGGGTCAGTTGAGTGATTGGGCCCACAATGGCAGAGAATCCGGCGATGAACCTCCTGTAAAAATTAGCAAAACCGATGAACCTCTGTACAGCTTTTTTGTCCTTAGGAGGTGGCCAGTCTACCACTGCTTTGACCTTTTGTGGGTCCATGGAGGTGCCTTTAGTGGAGATGATGAACCCCAGAAACTGTACTGTAGATCTTTCAAACTCGCATTTTTCAGCTTTAAGATAGAGCTGATGGGCACTGAGGATGGTGAGGACCTTTCTGACGTGTTCCCGGTGCAGCTCCAGAGTGGCTGAAAAAACGAGAATGTCGTCTAGGTACACGACTAAAAAGTCATCCAAGTATTTTCTAAAAATGTCATTAACCAGGTGCTGAAAAGTGGCTGGAGCATTACATAGGCCAAATGGCATCACCAAGTATTCATAGTGGCCAAAGCGAGACCTGAAGGCTGTCTTCCACTCATCCCCTGCACGGATTCTGACAAGGTTGTAGGCACCCCTTAAGTCGAGTTTAGAGAAAACTTTAGCTGACCGGAACCGCTGGAAGAGTTCAGGAATAAGTGGTAGAGGATATCGGTTTTTGATAGTAATTTTATTAAGTTCCCGATAATCAACGCAGGGCCTGAGTGAGCCATCTTTCTTTCCAACGAAGAAAATACCAGCACCTGCTGGAGAGTTGGATGGCCGAATAAAGCCTTTCTCGAGATTCTCATCAATATAGGCCTTGAGGGCCTTTAGCTCGGTCTCTGACAGAGGAAATATGCGCCCAAAGGGAATTGCGGAGCCTGTGAGCAATTCGATGGGGCAGTCATAGGCCCGATGTGGTGGTAGGTGGTCGGCCTTCTTTTTGTCAAAGACATCTTTAAAGTCCTGATAGACCGGGGGAATGTGCTGAAGATTCTCTGATGTCGAGATAACCGATAGGATGGAGCGGGGAGTTGGAGAGATGCAGTGTTGGTGACAATATGGTGATGAGAAGGAGACCTCCTTCCTGTTCCAGTGAATTTGGGGGTCATGAGCTTGCAGCCAAGGAAGTCCAAGGATGATGGGAAACATCGGGGAAGATATGAGATCAAACCGTAGGAACTCTTGGTGGCCAGAATCTGTGGTGGTGAGGATAGGTGAAGTCTCCTGAGTTACTGGACCAGATTGTGGAAGGGACCCATCAGCCAAATGGACCAATAGAGGATTTGTCTTGTTGAAGCAAGGAATGTGCCATTCCTTGGCGATAGAGATATCCAGGAAGCAGCTGCAAGCACCTGAGTCAATCACGGCTGGTAGCCGGATCTTCCTTCCCGCTAGCTGTAGGGAAACAGAAAGAGTCACATAAGTTTGGGCCCGATTGACGGCTTGACAGTTCATGAAAGGCTGAGATGGCAACTTACTAGGCCGGATGGGACAATTCAGGAGGAAATGTCCTGAACCCCCGCAATAGAGGCACAGATTGGATCTCCGTCTTCGTTGCCGTTCTTCCTGGGTAAGGCGGGGACGAACTAGGCCCAATTGCATTGGTTCCCCTTCAGAGGCCGATGGACCGGATGGGATGGTCGGATAAGCAGCTGGCATCCTTGGGGGAACCCATATTGGTCGGGACCCTTGTACACGTTCTGAGCGACGTTCCCGCATACGTCGATCCAGCTTGGTGGCTACCTGGATCAACTCCTCCAAAGAAGTAGGAGGCTCAACCCGGGCTAACTCGTCCTTCAGACTTTCCCTTAATCCCAGTCGATACTGGTAGAGGAGGGCTGCCTCATTCCAGGTGGTATCGGCAGACCATTTGCGGAACTCCGCCGTATAGTCCTCCACAGGCCTTTTACCCTGAGAGAGGGTATGCAGAGTGGCCTCAGCCGTGGCCTTACGTTGGGGGTCATCGTAGAGTTGGCCCATTGCTTCAAAAAATGTATCAACAGTATTAAGGAGAGGGTTCCTTTGTTCCATGAGGCCGTGGGCCCAAGATTGGGGTTCCTCGGATAGCAGGGAGAGGATAAACCCGACTTTGACAATTTCTGAGGAGAAGGTTCGGGGTTGCAGGGCAAGGTACAGGGAACAAGCATTTTTGAAGGACCTGAACTTCCTGCGATCACCCGAAAATCGTTCTGGTATTGGTACCTTGGGTTCAGGCACGGCCATCATCATGGCAGGTGGAGGTTGAGCCTGAGGTGCGGAAGTCCCACTAGTAGACCCGGAAGCTGGACTTGCTAGAGGAGCGGCCGTGGTCAGTTGTTGGAGTCGAGTATCGACTTGGGCATAGCCTTCCTGTAGTTTCTGTACCGCTTCCGTGAGGGCAGACACCTGCTGACATAGCATGTCCAATGGAGAACCCGCTCTGTTGGCCTCTGTCATGGCTGGTTCGTACTGTCATGAACTAGGTACTCACCGAGGCCAAGATGCCGAGAGCGGTTGCCCTTGCGACTCGGCGCCCACTGCCCTGAAAGTGATACAGGGACGATTGGCACCAAGAGGCACAAGCCACCGGTGGGATGGTGACCAGGCATGGGCTCCTGATGTTGTAGAGAAGGGTAGACTGGAACAGGATAGTACGTCCACGAATTCCTAGTTGGGAACACGGCAAGCAGACTGGGAATCAAACACAGGCAGGTTAGGTGAATGCAGGCCGGGGGTCAAACACTGGTAGATTAGGTACAAGGTATCCTTGAGCAGGAGAGTCCAAGGCAGGCTGGGGATCAAACACTGGCAGGTTAGAAGAGAGTCCAGGGTACAGGCCAAAGGTCCAGGGCAGGAGAAGGTAACAGATCCAAATAGGCAAGCCGAAGGTCAAGGTCAGGAGAAGGCAGAGTAGTCAGGACGATCCGGGTTTGGCAACAGGTAAGACAATCTTCAAGGGTCAAGTACAGGATACAAACAGGAAGCAGCTGTCAGACGAACCAGCGTCTGTCTGGGCACAGAGGCCCTCCTTTTATAGGGCCGTTGAGGTCACATGAGGTGATGCCGCGCTACTGCGCATGCGCGCCTGCCGCTTGGTGGGAACACGAGTGCGCACGCGCCGCCGCATCTTCTCCCTGTCACTGGCTATGAGCCGGGAAGCCGAACCCGTGCAGACGGCGGACGGAAACCCTGACACTCAGACCACCTACTGAGGGACCAGTTTGTGGTAGGAATGGGGGGGGGGTAAGAAGGAAAGGTCAGGTGGAGAGGAAGAAGAGGGTCAGGAGGGAGAAGACAGAGAGGGGAAAGACGGGGAGAAAGGGGGAAAAGAGAAATGATGGGAAGAGGATGGGGGAAGGGGAAAGAAAACAGTGGGTGGATGAGAGAGGGGGGATAGGGAGGTAGGGAAAGAGAGTGGGAGGAGGAAGATCTGGTCAGGTGGGAAGGAAGAGCGAGAGAGGTGCGGGAGAGCAAGGGTGATGGGAAGGATGGGGGAGAGAGAGGGAGGAGTGAAAGAGAGTGGAAGGAGGGAGAGAGGGTCAGGTGGAAAGGAAGAGGAGAGTCAGGAGGAAGAAAAGAGAAAGACGGGGAAGGACGAGGGAAAGACGAAGAGAGAGGGTAGAGAGAGAGAGGGGAGAGAGACGGGGGAAGAGAGGGGTGGGAGGAGGAAGGGTGAAAGTGAGGGGTGGTGGAGGAAGAGGGAGAGAGGGTGGGGGAGAGGGGGAGATATGAAAGGGAGGGAGAGAGGGAGGGAGGCGGTGAAAGGGAGTGGGAGGAGAGAGAGAGAGAGAGGGTCAGTTGGAGAAGAAAGTGGGAGGAGGAAGAGAGAGTTGGGTGGAAAAAAAGTGGAAGGAGGAAGAGAGAGTCAGGTGGCAGAGAAAAAGGGAAGGTGGGGGAAAGAGAGGGAGGGATAGAGAGCTGGGTGAAGGGGGAGATTAGAAGGAGAAGGGGAGGGGGATGCGATGGGGAAAATGGGGAAGAGGCAGTGTTGGTCATCTTACTTTAAAAAAGTAATTAGTTAAGTTACAAATTACTACTCCCAAAAAGTAATTGCGTTAGTAACTCAGTTACTACATTGGAAAAGTAATTAGTTACACAGCAAAGTAACTGTGACTTTTTTTTAATATTCTATGCGGGTCTAGTATTACTGTAACCAAGGGGCGCATTTATTATTATTGTTATATATCGTGTAACCAAGGAGCTGCTCTATTATTACTCTAACCAAGGGGCAGATCTGTTATAGCGTGTAAGCAAGGGGCGGGTCTATTATTATTATATCGTGTAAGGGGTGGATTTCTACAGAAGAGGGCGAATGTTAAATTAATGGGCAGAGCTCGATATATAACAATAATAATAAATGCGCCCCTTGGTTACAGTAATACTAGACCCGCCCCCTTAGTTACACGAAAGACGCCCCTTGCAGAGTAGCACGAGCATCGGGTGCATCGGGTGAGTGCGGCATCGCCTCGTACAATTACATGTTAACTGCGCCTGCGCAGTGTAGAGTTCACTCAAAGCTATTTAGGTTCAGCAATTTTCGGAAGCTCTGTAGTCCTTCGTACTGCGCAAGCGCTGCGCCTGTGCAGTACAGAGGGGTCCTTATCCGGCGGGGGGAACTTTTTCGGCAGGACACCGGAATTACACTACTGCCATCTAGTGGCGGTAGATGTAATTGGGGTAACTAAGCCAAAGTAATGGGAACTGAGTTACCATGAGGGGAAAAGTAATCAGTTAGATTACTCGTTACCCTCTAAAGTAACTGCGTTATGTAACTCTGTTTATTTTAACTCAGTTACTTACATCACTGGGAAGAGGTGGGAGAGAGTGGGAAGAGAGAAGGGGGTAAGAGCGAAGGTGGATAGAGGGGAGAAGAAGGAGCGAAAGGAAGGAGATAATGGGGTTTCAGAGAGATGGAGTAATGGGGGAGTGAGAGGAAATGGGGGGGGGGAGAGAAAGGGAGGCAGATGGGGGGGAGGGGAGAGAAGAAAGAGAGGTGGAGTTAGAGGAAATGAGGTGGAGAGGCAGATGGGGCAGGGGTGAGGGAAGGGAAGGAGATGGGGGTGGGTAGAGAGAGAGAGGGAAAGATAGAGGGGGTATCCAGTATTTAGAATACTACCTTACATAATTTACTATTCACTAAGGGGTAAATACTGCATGAATGTGTGCCTTAAAATAACTCTTGTGGTATTTATCTCAAAAGTAGTCAATTCACAAAAAAAGTGTTATTTAACAAATCCGTTAAATATGTAAGTTTTGCAATATTAAACACTTCAGTCGAGTGTTATTTTTACGCTGTTTTGTTGCTATGTTTTTCACAGGCTAACACTGCATCACAGGATTATTTTTCTATGAACTGTTGTGAAACTATAGCGTGCCTTCTACTTCTAGTGAATTGTTACAATACATTTTATTCCTGAGCACAGGGTAAAGCATTTCTACACTGATACATTGTAAACTTTTAACTTAGGCTGACCATACATTAACAATTTTTTTTCCGTTCATACAGTGGGTTGAATGCAAAAATGTGCCCTCCTCCCACCATCAGAACACAATGATCAGTGTTGCTGGCTATAGATGGCAACACTGCTCATTCAGGAAAAAAAAACAACAGGCTGGTTGTACAGAAGTAGCTCAGTAGAACAACTTCTGTACAACAAGCATGCCCATACGTGGATCGAAATTCAGCCCATCCCTGTTGAACCCCCCAAACGTAGATCCATGTATGGCCACCTTTAGTGGCCATTGCAAAGTTCCTCTTGTTATTTTGTACATTCCTAAAATATCCACGGTCTATACCAGGGTTTCTCAACCATTTTACCTTGGAGGAACCCTTGGCCAAACAGTTTGAGATGTTGGGGAATCCCTGATGTTCACATCTACAGCTCACAGAACATTAGTGTGATCACTCAGCAAGCTGTTGATAAAACAACAATTATTTTTAGAAATAGCATTATATAATTGAATAAATATTAACCTCTTGATGCCAGCCGTATGCATATACGCAGACAGGCCCGGATTTACTCCCTTTGCCGCCCCAAGGCCGGGTCCTTCAATGCCGCCCCCCCTCCTCCACAGACACACACACCACCATTCTCGTCCTTTATCGATGACTGCTACAATAGATCAATTAAAAACATATCTCCACACACGAGAAAAAACTCTACAGACTGAAAATACTCTGTAATGCAGGTACAGGAGATGGTCAGAGACTGCGGACACATTACAGGTGATGATCAGAGACTATCCATTGGACACTCATACATGTATGGCTGTGTGTGTAAAAGTGCCAGATAATCAGCAGTTGCCCCTACCCTGTGTATGTATGAATGTGAGTTAAGGACTTTAGATTGTAAGCTCCTTGAGGGCAGGGTCTGATGTGAATGTACAATGCAGGGCTAACTAAACATTTCAAGTCCTGAGCCACTAGCCAGGCCTTAAGAGTTACTCACCACCACTTGGCCCACCCAACCCCTACCCTACCCTGCCCCGCCCCTCCCCTAAACACACCTCACACCTAAACATATCTCATGAAATTACACTGTTAAATGTTTTATGCAGAATTAAGTTCCAAAAATAAATATCAACAACAACTTTAACAATATCAACATAAACCATATCAGTACCCATCAGTGCAGCCTCATCAGTGCCCATCAGTACAGCCCCATCAGGGGCCATCAGTGCAGCCTATCAGTGCCCATCAGTGCAGCTTATCAGTGCAGCATATCAGTGCAGCTTAAGATTTCCGCCTCAGCTGTGCCTAACAGTGCAGCCTTATCAATGCCCATCAGTGCAGTCTGATCAGGGGCTACCTGTGCAGCCTATCAGTGGCCATCAGTGAATCCTCATCAGTGCGTCTATCAGTGCTGCCTTATCAGTGTATCGTAAGAGTGCCGCCTCATCTGTGCCCAACAGTGCAGCCTTATCAATGCCCATCAGTACAGTCCCATCAGTGCTGCTTTTATCAGTGTCCATCAGTGCCGCCTACCAGTGCCCATCAGTGCAGCCTACCAGTGCTCATCAGTGCAGCCTACCAGTGCTCATCAGTGCAGCCTACCAGTGCCGCCTATCAGTGCCGCCTATCAGTGCTCATTAGTGCAGCCAATCAGTGCAGCCTACCAGTGCCCATCAGTGCCGCCTATCAGTGCTCATTAGTGCAGCCTATCAGTGCAACCTACCAGTGCCCATCAGTGCAGCCTACCAGTGCCCATCAGTGCAGCTCACCAGTGCCGCCTATCAGTGCCCACCAGTGCTCACCAGTGCAGCCTACCAGTGCCCATCAGTGCATATCAGTGCCGCCTATCAGTGCAGCCTACCAATGCCGTCTATCAGTGCCACCTAGGAGTACCGCCTCATCAGTGGCAATCAGTGCAGCCTCCTCAGTTTCAAAATATCACAGCTTACTAGTGTATGTTAATTATGTTTTGATTATAGCATGGAGCACTTTGCAGTGCATGAATTTTCACTGAATGTGGATTGTTTAATGGGTTTGCATTGATTTCAGCATGGAGCACTTTGCATATGCTGGAATCTATGCAAACTTATTAGACAGTCCACATTCAGTGAAAGCTCACGTACTGCAAAATGCTCCATGCATGCTGGAACCTATGCAAACTTATTAAACAGTCCACATTCAGTGAAAGTTCATGTACTTCAAGGTTCGCAGTACATGGACTTTCACTGAATGTGGACTGTTTAATGAGTTTGAGCATGCATGGAGAACTTTATTGCAATATGCATGCTCTGAAATCTTTTTATTTAATCCATGCTGAGCACTGCCACTTTAAATTGATTGATGACTTACAAAAATAAATGCAACTTACCTGCTGTCTGTCCTGGCCACCACTTGAGGGGGCTCCTGGGTTCCCATCATCCTCCTCTCTGTTTTCCTTCTACAGACAGTTACAGAGAGACCCCGCCCCCCGGGCCAAGGAGAAATTGCATAGATAGGGATGTCACGCGGAGGTGGAGCACGCCCCGTAGTTTAGCAGGCCGCCGTGCCAGGGGCTATATTGTTTGTGCAGGAGCTGGAAGGCGGCCACGGCTGCGGGGGCAACATACAGCACTATGTTTGTGTGGGGGTAAGCGGGGGAAGCAGAGAAGTCGCTGTAGGAGCGGCGCCGGCGCGCCGCCCCGAGGCCTGGTCTCGGTGGCCTTGTGGGAAATCCGGCCCTGTACGTGGAAGCTCGGTGAGCGGGCCTTAACGCAAGTCCCCCCTTACATTAGGATCCCAAAGTCTCCCCTTACATCAGGGTCCCCATAGCCCCCTTACTTTACATCAAGATCGTTACATAGTTACATAGTTAGAAATTGTTTAGCATATAAAGAAATTGGACTTTATGGGCACACCCATACAAAAAATGATTCTTAAAATATGTTATCAAAATAAAACATGTAAAACTAAACTCTCTTGCTTAACATTTGGCCTAGATACCTGTGCCTGTCTTTTTGTAAATATCTCCTAAACCGTGTAGCACACTTCCGATAGGACATAATTTATTACAAAAGATAAAATACACTTACAGCAACGAAGATATGAAACAGCAAAAAAATCAGGCCAGCTTGTGCGAACGCTCGTCCGCTTAGACCAAAGCACGCAATGACGTCAGCACGTTAGCTCCTCCCAGTGACGTGCTGACGAGAGGTATGAGAGGCAAGGAAGGAACCAGAAAAGGCAAATAAGCAGATTAAACCTCAGATTTCAATTAATTTAATACTGCAAAGATAAACCCTCATCGATATGTATATGTCAAACATTAATAGATTAATAGAACCAGAGCAGCACCCTCTCAGGCTAGGCAGGGCGGGTGCTACCACTAGATGAAGTAGGCAGCCGCCAAGGGCGCAGCCACAGCCAGTTGTTGCTGAGTCCAAACCCCCCCGCCCCAGAGTGTCCTGCCCAAATACCCAGTCAACGTCCCTGGTGCCACAGCCACGCTGCTTAGCAACAGTGCAGGCTGTGCAGCAATCAGAGCTGTCCCTGAATGTACAGCGGCTAACAGCATCCACCGCCTCCACTGTTGTGATGTTCTCAGCGTGAGGGTTTGCCCACCCATGTCCTAGCAGCCAATCGCATGCTTGCCCCTCCCCTCATGCCCCGGAAATTCAGAGGTAGAGCAGTTTCCTTTGGAGTTCAACTTCTCCCAAGATCCAGCCCACTGCTTGCATTAATATTAACAACTCCTGGAAGAGATACAAAGGGGATTGCTGTGATGTTTTTAGTAATCTATGTACAACACCACACTATCCCCTCCCACTAGCATGATCGCCCTGTGTTAGATAGGGAAGAACAGAGATCCAGTGATGACATCACTGGGTCTAAAAAAAGTTATGTAATAAAAGCAGAAAGGTTTCACTTAAGATTATCATTAGTATTGATGAGTGTGCTCTATTTTTATAATAAATTGGACCCATTGGTTTTTATACTATGGCGAGTCTGCTTTTTTTCCTTGGGTTTCTTTGGACATGGAGACCGCCACCTGTGACCAGGATTGCTTCTCCCGAGTTCTGCCTTTAAGTTCAGTATCCTGCCTGGCTTCATTTGGGATCCCTGAATGTGAGTTGCTGCTTGGTCCTAACCGTAGATTAAAGGTCCCAGCTGGGTTATTAGCCGCAAGTGCATCTAGCTTGCTATCTGGTAAGCCTTCATTTCATGTGGTGGAGGGATTTTGGGTCTGTGGAATATTGTTATTTGGAAGGTTTTGATGAGCTACTTTAGTCACCTCAGAGTGACCATACAGGACTTCCTTGCTCCTATGCTGATGATCTTCAATGAGTGATTTGCACATCTACAGTGGTGTGAAAAAGTGTTTGCCCCCTTCCTCATTTCCTGTTCCTTTGCATGTTTGTCACACTTAAGTGTTTCGGAACATCAAACCAATTTAAACAATAGTCAAGGACAACACAAGTAAACACAAAATGCAATTTGTAAATGAAGGTGTTTATTATTAAAGGTGAAAAAAAATCCAAACCATCATGGCCCTGTGTGAAAAAGTGATTGCCCCCCTTGTTAAAACATACTATAACTGTGGTTGTCCACACCTGAGTTCAATTTCTCTAGCCACACCCAGGCCTGATTATTGCCACACCTGTTCACAATCAAGGCATCACTTAAATAGGAGCTGCTTGACACAGTAAGGTCCACCAGAAGATCCTTAAAAGCTACACATCATGCCGAGACCCAAAGAAATTCAGGAACAATTGAGAAAGAAAGTAATTGAGATCTATCAGTCTGGAAAGGGTTATAAAGCCATTTCCAAAGCTTTGGGAATCCAGCGAACCACAGTGAGAGCCATTATCCACAAATGGCGAAGACATGGAACAGTGGTGAACCTTCCCAGGAGTGGCCGGCCGCCCAAAATTACCCCAAGAGCGCAGCGACGACTCATCCAAGAGGTCACAAAAGACCCCACAACAACGTCCAAGGAACTGCAGGCCTCACTTGCCTCAGTTAAGGTCAGCGTTCATGCCTCCACCATCAGGAAAAGACTGGGCAAAAATGGCCTGCATGGCAGAGTTCCAAGGAGAAAACCACTGCTGAGCAAAAAGAACATCAAAGCTCGTCTCAATTTCTCCACAACACATCTTGATGATCCCCAAGACTTTTGGGACAACATTCTGTGGACCGATGAGACAAAAGTGGAACTCTTTGGAAGGTGTGTGTCCAAGTATATCTGGCGTAGAAGGAACACTGCATTTCAGAAAAAGAACATTATACCAACAGTAAAATATGGTGGTGGTAGTGTGATGGTCTGGGGCTGTTTTGCTGCTTCAGGACCTGGAAGACTTGCCGTGATAAAAGGAACTATGAATTCTGCTGTCTACCAAGAGATCCTGAAGGAGAATGTCCGACCATCTGTTCGTGTACTCAAGCTGAAACAAACTTGGGTTCTGCAGCAGGACAATGATCCTAAACACACCAGCAAGTCCAACACCGAATGGCTGAAGAAAAACAAAATGAAGACTTTGGAGTGGCCTAGCCAAAGTCCTGACCTGAATCCTATTGAAATGTTGTGGTATGACCTTAAAAAGGCCGTTCATGCTCGAAAACCCTCTAATGTAACTGAATTAGGACAATTCTGCAAAGATGAGTGGGCCAAAATTCCTCCAGGACGCTGTAAAAGCCTCATTGCACGTTATCGCAAACGCTTGGTTGCAGTTGTTGCTGCTAAGGGTGGCCCAACCAGTTATTAGGTTTAGGGGGCAATCACTTTTTCACACAGGGCCATGATGGTTTGGATTTTTTTTCACCTTTAATAATAAACACCTTCATTTACAAATTGCATTTTGTGTTTACTTGTGTTGTCCTTGACTATTGTTTAAATTGGTTTGATGTTCCGAAACACTTAAGTGTGACAAACATGCAAAGAAACAGGAAATGAGGAAGGGGGCAAACACTTTTTCACACCACTGTATATGCACTTTATTGTGGTGCTACCTACAAGGACTTTTTGTTTGGGGACTTTTCACTTATAGCGAGTCATATTTATATTGTTTATGTTTCACCACACATCACTTTTTGAGTCACTTAATCATTTACGTTCCCTTGAAAAGCATTTTGCATGCTCTGAAGAGTGATTGACACATTTAAAATGTTCTAATTTTTTGCTTTTTGTTTTCTATTTGAGGCTTGAGTTTTCAAAGTCACTTATATTTTTACACATATCCTCACGCGCTATATAGAGTGGTTTATTCACTTATAGAGGTATATGCTTTGTTCATATTCCATGTCTGAGGTTTACAACTACTTTAAGGTAATACAGGAGTCTAGCTTGAGTATTTTAACCTTATATTACAGTGGGTTGAGCTGTTCCTATTTTGAAGGTTTATTTTTTGTTGTACATGTTTGCATTTTTCAGCTTTCAGGAGCATGACATTTTACGTGAATTTTCTTCTAGATAGGAAAGTATGTGTTACAACCATCAATAAAATGTAAACATATATTACAAAGTAATATAGTAAAAACATAAAAAATTTAGTTAATGGATAATTTTGTAGCAATAAACTTGGTCAGTCTAAATTATACCCATAATATAACTCCCAAACTCCTCTGCTTCAAAGAAGATGTGAAAAATAATACGGTATTCTTTGTTTCTTAGCGTAATCTCACTCCACTTGAATGGGAGAGGCAAAAATCTACTGTGAGTACAACTACTGGTTGCTTTTAATACCAAAGAAAACCAGTCTGTTTTATTGATCCCCACCAGAGCCTACATATCAGTGGATTTTTACCCACACCATATTATACAATACATCATTGGTCAAGTCTTCTGGATAAAAATAAAACAAATTACATTTTTTACATATCAAAACACATTTAAAAACATGCGGGGGTACCTTTCATGCACAAGCACGCTCATCAATGATTGGGACCAGACGAGGACCGCGTTTATGTGAGAATAAAACATTATGGCGGGTTCCCAGGCTTGCGAGATGAGCCTTACACAGTGAGCAGTAATAAAAGTACAGAGTCATTCTGCGAGAGAGCTGTCCTGGTTCACTACACACCCTTACTTGTATGTTGCATAGAGATACACCAAAGAGCCTATGCCCTCTCCCCCAGGCCAGCGTAACTCTGTCACCTTGCTCCAAGTGACAGAATAGGGTCCCACCATGCATCTAGCAAGGACCACATGCGTGCACTTTATTAACTCCTTCCACTCTCCTGTACCATGCAGTCAGGTCCATGAGATTTCCATCCTTGTTACTTTTGGGTAACCGACCGATAGGGAGGGAACCAGAACACAGATCCCCTCACTACCAGAGAACCTGTCACCTAGTCCAGGTACCACACTTCATGACTGACTTCACAGGGGTGGTTGGTCATAGGATATTTACAGAGTCAGCTTTCCGCACTGTGACACTCCGCGTCAGTATCCCCCTCATTCGTGGTCCCCCATCATTGTCCCCATCATTAGAGGTCCCTCCATCAGTGTCCCCCTCATTAAAGGTCCCTCTATCACTGTTCCCTTCATTATAGGTCCCTCCATCAGTATCCCCATCATTAGAGTAATAAATCAGTCCCTCCATCAGTGTCCCCATCAATAGAGGTCCCTCCATCAGTGTCCCCATCATTAGAGCTCCCTCCATCAGTTTCCCCCTCATTAAAGGTCCCTCTATCAGTGTTCTCTATATTAGAGGTCCCTCCATCTGTGTCCCCATCATTAGCGGTCCCTTTATCAGTGTCCCCATCATTAGAGGTCCCTCCATTAGTGTCCCCATCATTAGAGCTCCCTCCATCAGTGTCCCCCTCATTAAAGGTCCCTCTATCAGTGTCCCCTTCATTAGCGGTCCCTCCATCAGTGCCTCCCTTATTAAAGGTCCCTCTGTCTGTGTCCCCATCATTAGACGTCCTGCATCAGTGTCCCTATCATTAGAGGTCCCCCAATAGTGTCCCCCACGTTAAATTCCCTTACCAAGAGCTGGATGGGAGGCTGGGAGCCAGCACCCAGTAGCTGGGACTCTGTGGGCAGGACTTAGTGGTCGGGACTCGATGGGTGGCATTTGGTGGACTCAGGAACACAGTATAGCAGCCAAGTCTGAAGGAGGAAGTTCAGTTAATTTCTCCTCCACTGAATGCTTGGGTCAGACCTACCATGTGGTTGGTTGCTAGATGCCAGGGGGCCCTCGCAACCAACTACTAATGCTGGCAATGGCGGGCCCGAGGTGGGACTGCAGTGGCGGAGCCACAGAATAATCATTAACAACACTGCTCATGATGCCCGGGCCCCCAACATGTGGCTGTCCTCCCCTATGGCAGCCCTGCATGCGGAGCGCCCTATGGCCAGTCTGGGCCTGAATTAACCAATTCTTCCTTATGCACATTATACACAAATAGACACATGGTCATAATGCATAGCCTTCTAACCATATATTTTAACAACAACCACGCGGAACTAGTGTTTTTTACTGTGTTGTGTTATATTTATTGTATATCATTATAAATCCCATTACCAACATCAGAAATGTACATGTAACAGGTGTAATGTGAACTTTTTTCTTTTTTTTTTTTTTTTCCATGTATTTATTTATTTATTTTATTTACATTTTATTCAATTTCACATTATACAAATTTTTAAATACTTTGTTCAAAATTTTCATTCATAAATATATAGTTTTCCCCTATACCCACTCACCTTCTCATCCTATGCATTAAGGTGAAAAAACACCTGACAGTCACCGGCCCCCCAGCCCCCCCGTTTTACTTACCTGAGCCCTGGAACTTCACCTGGTGGAGATTCGGTCTTCCTTTGCCCAGGATTCTTGGCCCTTGAGTGGATAGATTGATAGCAGCGCAGCCATTGGCTCCCGCTGCTGTCAATCAAATCCAATGACACCGGCACCGGGTGGCGGGGACGAGTCCGACATTCGTGTCTATGGACGCAAATGCTGGACTTGGGAGCGCACCCACAAGGTAACCCCCCCAGGAGAGTCCTTCTCCTAGGGGGTTATCTGATAAGAGGAGGAGACGCGAGAGCCACCGAAGGAACCCCAGAAGAGGAGGTTCGGGGCCACTTTGTGCAAAACGAACTGCACAGTGGAGGTAAGTAAAAAAAAAAAAAAAACGTGAACCTTTACAAGCACTTTAAAGTGGAGTTCCACCCAGAAATTCAACTTCCACGGATTGGATTCCTCCCCCCTCCTCCACATTTGGCACCTTTCAGGGGGGAGCAGATACCTGCTCCCACTTCCGAGGAAAGATCACTGCAATCTTGTTTGGTGATCTATGCAATGTCTGGCCCTCCTCCTTCCCCCCCGCTGCCTTCTGGGAGACACACAGGGAGAAGACAGCAGGGACCATTCAGAAAGCGCAGCACGACTCGTGCATGCGCAGTAGGAAACAGGCTGTGAAGATGTGCGCTTCACTTCCCATTTCCCTTAGTAAGGATGCCGGCACCTGCACCCAGGTGGCCGACTTCGCAGGCTCCCTGGTCAGGAAAACATGTGTTATAATCTTCCTTAATTTATTTCCTCTACCTCTCTTTTTTCAGATTCGCATTATCTCAGAGCAATTCTTTGTATTCTTAATCTCTGTCCATCCTTTCCAAGTATTTAAAAATGTTTCTATTCTATCTTCTCCATAATGACACAATTCTTCTATGTTATATATCAATTCTACCCTTTGAAACCATTCTCTAATGCCGCGTACACACGAAGGGACTTTGTCCGCCGGACCTAGTCCAGCGGACAATCTGCCGGACTTTCCAGCTGGGCTTCGGCGGACTTGAAAGCGAACGGACTTGACCACACACGATCACGCTAAAAGTCCGGCGGTTCACGCAATGACGTACAGCACGTACGACGGGACTAGAAAACGAAAAATACTAGAAAAATACTTGCTACTGAGCATGCGTCCTTTTTGGTCCGCCGGACCATACTACAGACGGCCGTATTGTCCGCCGGACTGCCAAGTCCAGCGGATAATTTTAAAACAAAACTTAAAACCTAGTCCGCCGGACTTTTTGGAAAAAAAGTCAGTCGAAGGCCCACACACAAGGGGATTGTCCGGTGGACTCGAGTCCAGCGGATAATCCCGTGGGATAGTCCCTTTGTGTGTACGCGGCATTAGCGTTGGGCTTTCCAATGCTTGCCAGTGTTTTGGGATCAGGTGTTTTGCTGCATTTATTAAATGTGGTATTCTCGTTCTATTATATTGTTTTATTGTAAGTTTGGTATCATGTAATTTCTTGGATCTGTCGTATCACTTCTTGCCCAAAATTTCTGTATTTTCAAACACTCCCACCATATATGTATCATTGTTCCTGTTTTCCCACACCCTCTCCAGCAAATCGGTGTTTTCTCCTTGTGTTATTTGTATTATATACCATCTTGATAGACATTTATAAATAGTTTCTATCATGTTTATATCTATTGCTGTTCCATATGATATTTTTAACATTTTCTCCTTCTCTTGCTCACTCCAAGTTGCACCAAGTTCTGCTTCCCATCTATTCAAGAAAGGCGGTACCAATGGTTCCGCCATTACAGTAAGAATCGTATAAATCTGGGAAATTCCGTGCTGCGGTGCTTCCTGTAAGTTGAGCAATTTTTCAAATGGTAATAAACTTTCTCCTGATCTAATTGGATGTGGCAGCGTCTTTATAGAATGTCTTAACTCGTGGTATCTTAGTTCATCTATCACTAGGAACTCCTTTTTGTGTCTTAATTCCTGGAATGTGTATATCTCTCCCTCTTTCATAATATCCTTTAATCGTGCATTTTTATACTTTATCCATACTCCAAATAATGTCTGATTCCCTGGAAAAGAATAGTTTGTCCCTGTGAGTGGTATTAGTGGTGAATTTTATTCCCATTTTCTTTTGTCTGTGTATTAAATCCCATACCTTAAATACGTTCATTGTTAATTCATTTGTGTCCTCAAAAAATTAAGATACTGTTGTGGTACACATATCCCCTTATTCAATTGTATATTACTTAACGTGTTTTCAATTTTAACCCAACTTTTCCCATGTGAATTAAATGTCCAATCCAGTGGTGGCTGGTGGTTTCACCTTTTGGGGGGGCATCAAACATGCACCAACCCCCCCCAGCGCAGGGCGGCACGGCACTGACCACCCGCAGTACCCGCCGGACCACCCATGGCACTGACCACCAGTCGGACCACCCGCCTATCCCCGCCATAGTAATTTATGTGTTCGGCATCCTGAAAAGGGCCGGGCACATGTATAGGGAGGGCAGCGGAGGTGTTAGGGGGGGCGGCTCCCGCCCACAATGTACGGGCCGCCACTGGTCCAATCTATAATTCGTGATAACAAAACTGCATTGTAATATTTTTTTTAAATCTGGTAAAGCTAATCCTCCATGTATTTTATCTTTACTTAGTACTGCAAATTGTATTCTTGTTTTATTGTGCTTCCATATGAACTTAAGTATCATCTTCTTTAATGTCTTAAAATACACCTGTGGCACGCGTATAGGGAGCATCTGAAATTTATAGAGAACTTTTGGCAAGATTCGCATCTTGAGGATATTTATACGTCCTATTCAGGAAAGTGGCTTCATTGATATTTTTTTTTATTTCCTCTTTAGCCCTGGTTCACATTGCAGCGATTTGGCATGTGATTTGATTTATGTCAAATTGACGGCTATTGCCATCAATGATACCGTCACTACTTTACATTGTAGCAAAGTGTAATTTCTTCAGTGTTGTTAGATGAAAAGATAGAATAAAATATTTACAAAAATGTGAGGGGTGTACTCACTTTTGTGAGATACTATACAATAGGAGTGAAGGTAGGAAAAGAGGAACATAAAGTGGCATCATATGCGGATCATATCTTTTTTTATGTCTCCTGCCCAAGAACAACATTACCAAATATAATGAAATTATTGAAAGATTATAGAGAACTATAAAAATTTAAATATGAACCCCTCAATGGCTGAAATCTTAAATATTAATATGAATAAGAAAGATGAACAACAATTACAAGAACAGTTTCCATTCACATGGCAGAAAAAATGTAAATACTTGGGTATGAAATTAACAACATATCCAAAAGAGACGTATCAAAATAATTACATACTGTTATTAAACGAGATTAAGGGCGATTTCAGAGACATCTGTGCAGAAACCCGCCTATTGAAATTGCACCCCAAAGTCGACCAAAAGTAGATCCAGAGGGAAGATATTTATTCCTGAAAGGAAAATTGTATAACATGGAATGCATGTTTGCAAAGATATACTGCTCTAATAAGAATCCAATGGTCTATTTAAGACAGGTCCTGAGAAAATTGATTGAATTTAAAATGGGTAAAGTAATAGTGGCAGGAGATTTAAATTTCTCAGGCCCTCTGGCACACCTAGCAAACAGTGTACTTGCAAACACAGTAAAACAGACACAAATGTAGTGAACAGGAAGTTTGTTTATTGGGAGACTTTCCACAATCAAAAGGCGGGCTCCGGGGGGGGGGGGGGCGCTCTCGTCCCCCCCTCTTTTTCCTGCGGCCTGCCAGGTTGCGTGCTCGGATAAAGGGTCTGGTATGGATTTTCAATAGTCAAGAATGGCAAACTATGGTCTTTAATAGTGGGTAATCAAACCCAAAATGCAGACTTCAAAATAGCACAGTCAAACAATTTAAATAGTTCTAATGTGGCCTATGCACTCAGGCATAAAGGGGAACTGATCTGACTTAACAACGGTCAGTCTGTTTCCCTCCAATCCTGAAACCACAGACCAAGGCAATTAAATGTGAGGCAATAGGCCACAAATGCAATTTATCACTTTAACATTTAACGTGAGAGTTCCCCTTAAAAGGTAGTCACTGGAATCACTAAATTACTGATACTATAGGAGTAACAGAAAGGGTCTTCACAATGGAGATATCCATGATCTTCAGCTAGCCTGGCCTTGGTGCACTTGGTGTCCTGTTGAGCAGGATAAACAAAGGGGTACTTTAAAGTATCCTGGTGGGCAAAAATGAGACGTAGGATGCTAGTATCCTGATAGGCAAAGTGGCATGTGGGAGGCTAGCAGTATTCTGGTAGGCAAAGTGGAATGTAGTGACTCTTCAGCAGGGTGCAAGTGTTCCTACAAATGTGGGCACTGGTGAGGCAATGTTGCCTGACTACCGTGTCTATAAATATGGGCAAACGCCCGCTCACCCGTCCTGCGTCCAAAGGATCAAGCGACAAGTTCCCCCGAAAGGTCCGACTGGCCACCTTATAATCAGATCAGCCCACACCCTTGGGAACGCCTGGAGATATAGCCGAGATCCCTCTCAGGTGGGATGTCCATCACCGTCCAACTCCTGGAACCGTGGCAGGATCAGCACACCGACCTCTGGAGCTGTGGCTGGATGGATCCCCTCCGTGGGTAAGAGCAGCCCCTCAGATCATGTCTGTGTCCCTCTCACTGCCTCATCGTGACTGACTTTCCCTCAGGACACAAAATGGAGTGCTCAGTTCCTTTTTGTGCAGAGCTTCCAGGGCTTTGTAGTTTCTTCCTGTATACCAGTCTATGGGGCCGTTTTGTGAGGGAACTGCATGTACCATTGCAATCCATTGCAGCTCTTCCTGCAGTTCAGTACAGTCTCTCTGATTGGCTGCTGTAACTGTGCCTTTAATTGGCTTTCTTCCTCCTGCCAATAGGGGCACAAGAAAGGCTACAGAATACACAGCTCTGTGTGTTAGGTCACATTACATTAAACTCAGTCAGTGAAACAGGAAGAAGGAGGGGGGGGTGAAAAAGCCCATGCAGACATGACAGGCAGCTTCCTCCCTCCTTCAGGCTGGAAAGCTTGTGTACATCGCATGAGGCCAGCTTGGCTGGGTTGCGGGTTATAGAGTGAGACACCTGCAACATAGGTAAAACATCTATTGAAACAATCACTTTATCTGATCATGCACCAGTGTCAATGGAAATGGAGATTACAGAGCTATAGAATAAGACAAATATTTGGAGACTAAATGAGACACTAATACAAGATCGGCAAAATATTGAAAAAATAGAGAATGAATTAGAACAATACTTTAAGATAAATAAGACTCAGGAGTTAACAGAGGCCAAGGTATGGGAAGCCCATAAGGCCTATATAAGGGGTATCCTGATGTCAATTGGGACTCCAAAAAAAAAAAAAAGAGAGGCTGAATAAAATAAATGATATATTAAAAGAACTACAGTATATGAGTTAGAACAACGGAATAAAAAAAGGGAATAGATATACAATATCTGATAGTGCTTTCTTTTGATGGTATTTGATTGCCTCTGTGATTTTTATTTTTTGCGATATAAACGGAAAAAGAGCTAAAATTTTGAAACAAAAACAGATTTTCTACTTTTTGTTATAAAAAAAATCTAATAAACTCAATTTTAGTCAAACATTTGGGCCAAAATGTATTCAGCCGCATGTCTTTAGTAAAAAAAATGCCAATAAGCGTATATTTATTGGTTTGCGCAAAAGTTATAGCGTCTACAAACTAGAGTACATTTTCTGGAATTTACACCGCTTTTAATTTATGACTGCCTATTTCATTTCTTGAGGTGCTAAAATGGCAGAGAAGTACAAAACCCCCCCAAATGACCCCATTTTGGAAAGTAGACACCCCAAGCTATTTGCTGAGAGGCATGTTGAGCCCATTGAATATTTTTTTTTTTAGTCCCAAGTGATTGAATAAAGACAAAAATAAAAAAGATTTTTTTTTTTTTTCAAAAAGTTGTCACTAAATGATATATTGCTCACACATGCCATAGTTATATGTGGAATTGCACCCCAACATACATTTTGCTGCTTCTCCTGAGTATGGGGATACCACATGTGTGGGACTTTTTGGGGAGCCTAGCCGCGTACGGGGCCCCGAAACCCAAGCACCGCCTTCAGGATTTCTAAGGGTGCAAATTTTTGATTTCACTCCTCACTACCTATCACAGTTTCGAAGGCCATAAAATGCCAAAATAGCACAAAACCCCCCCAAATGACCCCATTTTGGAAAGTAGACACCCCAAGCTATTTGTTGAGAGGCATGGTGAGTATTTTACAGCTCTCATTTGTTTTTGAAAATGAAGAAAGTAAAGAAAAAAAAAATTTTTTTTTCTTTTTTCAATTTTCAAAACTTTGTGACAAAAAGCGACATCTGCAAAATACTCACAATACCTCTCAGCAAATAGCTTGGGGTGTCTACTTTCCAAAATGGGGTCATTTTGGGGGGTTTTATGCCATCTGGGCATTCCATGGCCTCCGAAACTGTGATTGGCAGTGAGAAGTGAAATAAAAAAATTACACCCTTAGAAAGCCTGAAGGCGGTGATTGGTTTTTGGGGTTCCGTACGCAGCTAGGCTCCCAAAAAAGTCCCACACATGTGGTATCCCCGTACTCAGGAGAAGCAACAGAATGTATTTTGGGGTGTATTTCTGCATATGCCCATGACATGTTTGAGCAATATATCATTTAGTGACAACTTTTTGTAAAAAAAAATATATATATTTTTTTTTTTTTCATTATTCAATCTCTTGGGACAAAAAAAAAAAATTTAATGGGCTCAACATTGCTCTCATCAAATAGCTTGGGGTGTCTACTTTCCAAAATGGGGTCATTTGGGGGGGGTTTGAACTGTCCTGGCATTTTATGCACAACATTTAGAAGCCTATGTCACACGTCACCCACTCTTCTAACCACTTGTAGACAAAGCCCTTTCTGACACTTTTTGTTTACATGAAAACATATTTTTTTTTTGCAAGAAAATTACGTTGAACCCCCAAACACTATATATAATGTTAAAGCAAAGGCCCTACAGATTAAAATGGTGGGTGTTGCATTTTTTTTTTTCCACACAGTATTTGCGCAGCGATTTTTCAAACGCATTTTTTGTGGAAAAAATACACTTTTTTTTATTTTAATGCACTAAAACACACTATATTGCTCAAATTTTTGATGAAATAAAAAATATGATCTTAGGCCGAGTACATGGATACCAAACACGACATGCTTTAAAATTGCGCACAAACACGCAGTGGCGACAAACTACATACATTTTTAAAAGCCTTTAAAAGCCTTTACATGATACCACATTAGATTCACGGAGGAGGTCTACTGCTAAAATTACTGCCCTCGATCTGACCTTCGCGGTGATACCTCACATGCATGGTGCAATTGCTGTTTACATATGACGCCAGACCAACGCTTGTGTACGCCTTTGCGCAAGAGAAGGGGGGCAGGGGTGCTTTTTTTTTTTTTTTTTTGGTTTTTTTTTAATTTATTTAGATTTTTTATTTTATTTTTAAACTGTTCCTTCCATTTTTTTTCTTTGTTATGATTTTTATTGTTATCTCAGGGAATGTAAATATCCCCTATGATAGCAATAGGCAGTGACAGGTACTCTTTTTTTGAAAAAATTGGGGTCTATTAGACCCTAGATCTTTCCTCTGCCCTCAAAGCATCTGACCACACCAAGATTAATGGAGACAAGACGAACTTTCAATAAACTGAGTAAAAAAACTGAAAGATACCAGTGGGGAAATAAATCAGGAAAGTTAATGGCAAGAGCACAAGAAATAACTAACTGGCTAACCAGCGTCACCAGACAGTTATACAGTGATCACTGGTGAAGTTGCTTTATAGAACGAAATAAAATAAAAAACAGCTCAGGGGAACTGGTGTGTCCTACATCAGAAATCGCAAGAGTATTCAAAAAGTTTTATAGTGCACTATACTCAGTAAGATTAACAGGGGAATAAGCAAAAGAATCCAAAAATAAGGAAAATATACAAGCTTATTTAAAAGAGTCCAAATTACCTAAATTAAGTGAGGGAAATATGTTAGATCTAGAGAGACCGATAACGCAAGAAGAAATCTGTACAGCACTAAAGGAGACAGCCACGGGAAAGAGTCCAGGGCCGGATGGATTCCTCCGTAATTTACTATAAAAAATTGAAAGACCAATTAGTTCCAAAATTTTGTTCTTACTGGAATTCAATAGATGAAGGGACGGAAATGAGGAGAGAATCACTGTTGGCCTATATTACAGTAATACCAAAAGAAGGAAAAGATATAATGCAATGTGCCAGTTATAGACCAATATCAATATTAAATGTAGACACAAAACTGTATGCCAATATAGTCGACTGATAATTAGTGGCCTGATGCGCAAATGAATCAATTGAATAAATAAAGGGCGACAGCCAACTTAAAATAAAGTGTGAACAGTACTGAATTAAAGTAAATGTATAAAGCGGCGCTCACTCAACAAAAAAACTTCAAGTACAAATAACAAAAATAAAGTGCAAATTACATGTGCAATAGGAACGCGTCCAAGTAGTGTAAATTCAAAAGGTCCATAATCCACAGAAATAGTAATGTATATAAAGTGCAAAAAATGTGCAAAAAAGGGCAATGTGAAGACTGTGCAAAATAGCTTCAAAGTTCAATGACGGCCTTTCCAAAATAAAGTGCAGTATTTCAAAGACAATAAAGGTGAACTTCAACTATTTTGTGGTAAACATCTCCTCCACCAACATTCTGGTCACTGCAGACCATTAAGGAATCCTCTCTTTGTAGTATCCCATAGAGTTGAGGTATGTGGAAATGGCAATGGATCAAGATAAACTGGTATTTCTGGTATTTCTTCTGAGTAGATATAATCTCCTTAGACTCCTCCAATCTCCTCCATTAAACACTCATAAAAAAGGGGAATTAAATCTCCATAGTGTAGTAATTTAAATAAAACACATTTATTTAATAGTAGTAACTCACATAAAATGTCACAGTAGTTAGCATCGATCTATTCATGAACTTCCAGGCTCATCCGCGACTGGAAGTAGAACGTCACACGGCTCCTTCCCAATGCGTTGCGTCAAAGATCACATGACTTTCTTAACCCTTGAGAAAGTCACGTGATCTGTGACGCAACGCGTCGGAAATGAGCCGAGTGATGTTTTCCTCCCGGTCGTGGCCAAGCCTGGAAGTTCATGAATAGATCAATGCTAACTACTGTGAAATAGTTAGGAAAGTTAGAAAAAGTCCTGCAAGCAGCATCTTTGGGTTGGGTTGGGAGCAATGTATTTATCGCTCCAAAAATGCCCCTGCCCATTGCACTGAATGGGAAGCGCTTTCAAAGCGCCTTAAAAGCAATTTGAAAGTCCTGCGAAGGCGGCACAAAATTTGATTGTTTACCTTTTTTAAGTTAAAAAGCGCCCGGCTAGCGACCGAAAAGCTCTGCAAAAGTGTAGCTGAAACAGCGCTAAAGCGCTGCAAAAATGAGAGGCGCCTTAGTGCTAACAGCTGGGCGCTGTAGTGTGAAAGTAGCCTTAGTAATGTGAACTTTTTGGATGTCACTGTGGTTACATTCATCTGGTCCTCTTCTGTCTCTCCCTGAAGAAGGGGGATAAATGTGAAATGAGCTGGATTTATAGTCACACACACTATTTACCAATAAAATCACAATGCCTTCATAAGTGAAAGTTTGAGACTTTTGATTACTACCATACTTAAGGTAGCCTCAAACAGTCCTGCAGAGGATAGCTCTCCTCAAAGCAATGAATGGGGTTGTGGTGTGCATAAACAGACTGAAGAAGACTCCGATGGGCTATTTTTATGAAGAGAGGTCATGCTCCTCTGGGTAGGGAAATACAGTGAAGTTCACTGGAATTTGGGCAGAGGTAAGTATCAGACCAGATGTGTGTGTGGGGGCAGGCCAAAGGTACAGTTGTCCTATAAAAATATTATCTCATAACTGTGTCTACTGTTAGTTATTGCATTGTAAAAGAAGGGCCTGGAGCAAAAAAATAAAAAGGTAGACAGACATGATAGGGTGAATAGTGGGGACAACGTGAAAAGGGTTAAAAAAGTTTAATTTTGAAAGGTTGTGGTTTGTCACCTGATTGGTAGTGGCCAAAAGCTGAGAGGGGTCTCAGGAGGTTAAGGGGGAAGTAGTGAGCTGCAAGGGTCCAGTCTGCAATTTTTCAGAGGAGAAGAAACTTCCCCCCTCCCTCCACATTGTTCTTTGTGGTTATTGTCATGTGATTGTCATGGCAGCCTGGCGGGGGTGGGTCTTTGGAGGATGTAAAAATTTAGGATAATATAATGGTTTGACACCCATCGGTGGTATGGGGTCCGAGTACATTCCTGTTAACAAGGAGTTAACTCAGAATATGTAAAATGGAGGTCACTGAGAATAATGAGGTTTGTCTTTGAGCCGGTGTGTTGTGACTGTGGGCCTAAGTTTAAGCAAAGGTTTGCCACAGTGAATAATGGAATGCGTTCGTTGCCTTCAAAGACCACCAAGCTTTCTTTCTCTGTTTTAAGGAATGTTATGTTATTTAACTTTAGTTAATTTATTTGTTAATAAAAGATAGTGATGGCTATTTTGACTCCAAATCTTGGTGTTGTTTCTTTATTGCATAGACTGGGTTTGGTGGCATGGCCTAGCAGGCTTGGGTTCAATTTTGGGGTCATCTATTCTACAGTTGTCATGAGAAGAAGGTTTTATCTTACTTTACTGACTTAGAAAGCTATGGGTAAAGTTCTCCTTTGATATCCTTTTACCCCACTGATAACAAATTTTTGTCTAATACGGTTGCCCTGTTTGTAAATAGTTTGTAGCCTAGTGCTTATTAACACTGCTATTGGGACATAAAACATTTTACACAAAACAGCCCAGAAACACTCCAGAACAGGGAAATAGTATATTTGGTGTGATGCATCCTTTTTTAAACTGTGATTCTATATGTGTAGTACCCTCTAGTGTGCTACTATTGGTAGTACCGGCAAATTTTAGTCTGACCTAGGGCTAAACCTGAGTCATGGAATCTGAGTCAGGGTTACTAGAGTTTAGGGCTGACTGACTTATCTTGGCAGCTCCCTGGTGCCTCCCCTGGTTCTAGAATATTGGAGAATGTTCTAGAAATTAGTGGAATTAGGCGGAAGCTATGAGGGTTGCCTTGCACATTTAGGGGCCCTTGGCCAATCCGCAGAAAGTGGGCCTGGCAGGGAGCTAAGGAGCCCTTAAATAGACATTAACCTTGCCAGCAGGGGGAGTTGGGTGGAAGATGGAGAAGCAGTGCTGAGTTTGTCTGTCAGTGGCCCTTGAGGAACCCCTGCCGAGGAGGGGTTTTACCTTGGGCTGGAGCTCAGGAGGCTGACCTAGAAGGACCCTACTATGGTAGGCAGTTGGAGAAAGGCTTTCCAGAGAGGCAGCAGGAGCAAAGAGAGACAGAGTGAGTAGATCAGCATGGTGCAGGGACAGACAACGGGAGAGACTGCCATCTGTAGCAGGTCTTTCTTGAAGACAGCAGTGTGCTTAAGTCTTCATCCAACCTTGCCCTGGGATCTCCCCAGAGTGTGTCAGTTAGGTAGACTGGGAAGAAGAAACAGCCAGGTGGGCTGGCGAAGTAGCAGTCTAGCATATCTTGCAAGAAGTAGGGCTGGGACCAGTGTCTACCATAAAGCTGGCTATTCAGCAGTGGGGAACCCTGAAATCTGCAACTCCTACAGGGTACATGTGTAATCTGCCCCAAAAGGTGGCAATTTAACTGGTTTACCTATATTACATCAGTTTATGTGTTTGTTTTTTTTGCTAATCATGATGGAACCTCACATTCTAATAACAAACACATGATGTGCCCATGACTTATTAGGCAAAACTTTAGCAAAAGAACAAAACAGGACATTAACCATTAAAGGGCAATTAGCATGAAAGCTGTCTAAACTTTGGGTTAGCCATTTTTTTTAAGACCTCCCTATAATTGTACACCTCACTTGTGTTTCAGGAGACCAATAAAATGTTCAAATCAACCAGAAAAGGTTATATGATCATTTTGTGTTGTACAATTATCGTTATGGTGGTGTTTAGCTACATCGGTCACCTAAACTTCAGTCAGGTAGGTTCTTTGTTGTAGACCTAACACTTAAATTGTGTTTGTGGATAAGTGTGTAACAGTAGAAATGTTAATGATTTCCCATCAGCTTTCAGACTTTTACTTTCTCAATGTAAAAAATCATCCGACACCTGTCTGTGAACACGTTGGGAACATGGCAACCGAATCCAAAACCATCGACCAACAAACAGCAGAGATAATGACTATGATCAACTGTACAATTCCCCAAAAGGATAGCATGTATTTTAATGAAACCACCAGTGCAATGGATAGCACAGCAATAATATTGAACTATAAACCTAATTATTGTGTTGGAGACACCTTGGTTGTTCAGGTTGAGATGTTCAATTATTTGGGGAAAAGGAAGACTTATGGAGGAGACTTCTTACAAGCCCGAATAATTTCACCAAAGCTTGGAGCTGGAGCTTCTGGAAGAATTGAGAATTTTAATAATGGAACTTATAATATTTATTTCACATTATTTTGGGAAGGACAAGTACAAATATCTATTCTCCTAATGCATCCCAGTGAAGGGGTAGCTCTATTGTGGAAAGCGAGGAATATGGGATACAATTATATCAGCTACACAGGAAAATTCCTTAATAAAAACAAGGAAGTACATACGGAATGTGGCTTTTACTTGAATTCCCAACAGGAAAAATGTAAATATATGGACAGGAAATATAGAGAAGTTTTTTACTGTATCAAGCTACCAGCAGTACCCTGTGAGGCTTTCATATCATTAAGAAGTGGGAACACACGTTATACATACCTCACCAATGAGAACAAGACCCTCTTTTCCATGTAAGTACTTCCTAAGATTACTTTTTCTTAATGGCACAGTTTGCATTTTACTTTAATGCCCCATACACACAGTCGGAAATTACGACGGAAAATGTCCGATCGGACCATGTTGTCGGAAAATCCGACCGTGTGTGGGCTCCATCGGACTTTTTCCGTCGGATTTTCTGACGAAAAAATTTGAGATCCTGCTCTTAAATTTTCCGACAACAAAATCCGATCTGACTTTTTCCGATCGTGTGTAGAGAATTCCGACGGACAAAGTGCCACGCATGCTCAGATCAAATTACGAGACCAAACCTATTGGCTAATAGCCTCTACGTAGTTCCGTCGTATGCAACGAATGTCACCACGTTCAGAATGATCGGATTTTCCGACAACTTTGTCCGGCCGTGTGTATGCAACACCAGTGTCGGACAAAATCCATCGGAAAAAATCAGACGGATTTTGTGGTAGGAATTTCCGACCGGGTGTACAGGGCATAAGAAGTCCAACACCTGTTTATAGAAGATACTGCTAAACATTAAAAGTTATACCCATGTTTTGGAAAGAAGATCATTAATTAATAGTAGAATTTGGACTGTTTAAGTAAACCTGTTGGGCTATTTAAACTGACCATATGGTAAAAAAAAATGCAAAATTGTTGGGATATAATCCCTCTGTCCTCCCTTATTCTAAGGGCAGCGTAATTAGTGTAAGTCTATCTATTTATCTATTTGATAAAAAATATCTGATATGTATTCTAGATTGTAATAAATAAATCATGTATTGTAATTTCATTTTTATGCTGTCATTTTCTCTTAACATGGCGTTCCCTCATTTAAAGTCCCACAAACTCTTCCTTTTTACCTACCAAATCAGGGATGGAGGCCGCCATGTGCTTCACATAGTGTGTGTGTCAGGTCATGCTCATTTACTGTAAGCTGGAGCATAATATTAATTTGCTATTGTCGCAAGTGGGTAGGTTAGGGGTGCAATGCTCTTTGCCCCCGAGCCCAACCTTTTTCAAGCAAATTAGAGCCTCAGGATCTAATCACGTGGCTTGAAAAAAAAAACATACAAACGTATGAGTTCGGCGCCCCCGAAGGGGGAGCTGCACTCCTGTGCCCCTAATGGACCGGCTCCTGGTAAGACCCCTTTCACATGGAGCGGACTCTGTCAAGCAGATCCACCTGCTCAGTGGGGGATCTGTCTGCTGATCCCCGCTGAGCGGGCAGATGACAAGTCTGTGTCAGCTCCGCTGATGCAGAGCGGACACAGAGACAGCCAGCTGTTCTCAATGGGGCGATCGCATGGAAACGGAGCACCTGTCCATTTCCATTGTATACCATCTGATCCAATCTGCTAGATGGATGGGGAATGGAATCCCCATCCATCTGTTTTTAGCGGACTGGATCGGAAGCAGGCGGGTGTAAACGGACACATGTCCATTTACATCATCCTCTCCATAGAGAACAATGGGTGATCCGATTGGGCCCACCTGAAAAATGGACAGGCAGACCCAATTCGGTCTGCTTGTGTGAAAGGGGCCTAATTCCTTGTTCACATAGGGCATAAACAGCGTACCTTTATAGGGATGAACGGGTGTTCCGTGCATTTCTGTGCAGGCCGTCCCATTGATGTCATTTGAGATGTAGCACCTGGACCAACAGAGCCGTTGCTCCCAATTTTTTATCCATGTAGGTCCACATGCATGTCCCTGAGCTCACACTGTCTCCGTTTGGGGTCATGTACCCACACGGATGTCAGATTGGGAACAGCAGCTATGCCTGTGCAGCCTCTGCATCCCAATTGACATAAATGGTACTGCCTGTACGGGGATGCATGGAACACCTGTGCATCCCTGTGCGGGTAAACATGGACCCCCATGGGCGTACACTTTAGTATGCCACATGTGAACGAGGCTTTAGTAGCAATTTAGCAGGAATTTTGTAAGTTACGTTGTGTTTATGTACACTATTAATGATTTTTGTGTATTTTTAGTAAAAACAGCGATATGATGAACATTTGCACAATTATTGCAGGGCCCAAAAAAACAGTAGCACTTTTTTTTTATTCTACAGGTCATGTGCTTTTAACCACTTCAATACCAAGCACTTAACCACCTTGCATCCAGGCCAATTCTGACATTTCTCTCCTACATGTAAAATTCCAAATTTTTTTGCTAGAAAATTACATAGAACCCCCAAACATTATATATGTTTTTTTTAGCAAAGACCCTAGGTAATACAATGGCGGTTTTTGCCACTTTTTATCTTGCACGGTATTTGCAGCAATTTTTCGAACGCGTTTTTTTCAGAAAAAAACTGTTTCATGTTTAAAAAAAAAACAAAACAGTAAAGTTAGCCCAATTTTTTTGACATAATGTGAAAGATGAATATACGCCGAGTAAATAGATACCCAACATGTCACTCTTCAAAATTGTACGAGCTTGTGGAATGGCGCCAAACTTTGGTATTTAAAAATTCCCATAGGCGACGCTTTAAATTTTTTTTACTGGTTACATATTTTGAGTTACAGAGGAGGTCTAGGGCTAGAATTATTGCTCTCGCTCTAACGTTCGCGGCAGTACCTCACATGTGTGGTTTGAACACCGTTTTCATATGTGGGCGGGACTTACGTATGCGTTCGCTTCTGCGTACGAGCTAACAGGGACAGGGGCGCTTTAAAAATTTTTTTTTTTTTTTTGTTATTGTTAATTTTACTTTTTTTTTTTGTTTGACACTTTAAAAAAAAATAAAAAAACATTTTATTACTTTTATTCCTATTACAAGATTACAACATCCCTTGTAATAGGAATATGGCACGAACGGACCTATTTACAGTGAGATATGGGGTCAATAAGACCCCACATTTCACCTCTAGGCTGGGAAGTCTAAAATCAAAAAAAAAAAAAAAAACGATCACAGCTTCCCAGCCGAGGTGCTGCCGTTATTTGAACACAGAGGCCAGGCGTGACGTCATAACATCGCGCCCGGCCTCCGAACGATCATAGAGACTCCGGCGACCATCTGCTCCGCCGGAAAGCTCTATGATCACCATCCGGGGGCCGGCGGATCCTGTGTCCGACTCACCGATGGAAGTGGTGAGTCGGTAGAAGCACCGATGTAGATGTCCCCTCCGCCGCCCGTAAGAATGATCAAGTGGCGGAACAGCCGCTATGATTGTTCTTATGGTGCAGGGAATCGCCAGCTGAAAACGGCAATATCTGAATGATGTCTGTAGCTACAGGCATCATTCAGATATACCCCCGGAAAGTAAAGGACTTCATATGACGTATAGTGGGCGCCAGGTAAACACCTTCCTGCCCAGACCAATTTTCAACTTTCAACGCTGTCACACTTTGACAATTGCACGGTCATACTACACTGTACCCAAACTAAATTTTTATCATTTTTTTCCCACAAATAGAGCTTTCTTTTGGTGGTATTTGATCACCTCTGGGATTTTTATTTTCTGCTAAACAAATAAAAAAAGACAATGTTTTTTTTAGTTTCAAAACTTTGTAAATAAGTACGTTTTCTCCTTCACTGATGGGCACTGATGGGGCTGCACTGACGGCACTGATATGGCGGCACTGATGGGCACCAATGAGGTGGCACCAATGAAGTGGCACTGATGAGATGGCACTGATATGTGGCACTGATGGGCACTGATGGGCGACACGGATGGGCACTGATAGGTGGCACAAATTGGCACTGATAGGTGGCACGGATTGGCATGGATAGGCAGCATGGATAGGCGGCACGGATGGGCATGGATAGGTAGCACGGATGGGCATTGATAGGCGGCACGGATGGGCATGGATGGGCACTGATAGGCAGCATGGATGGGCACTGATAGGCGGCACGGATGGGCAATGTTAGGTGGCACAGATGGGCACTGATAGGCGGCATTGCAGTGTAATGTATTGTACTGATGGATGCCAATCATTGCCAAACAATAATGCATGCCAATCAGTGATGCCCATTGTGGGCACTGATTGGCATCCATTGTGGGCACTGACTGGCATCCCTGGTGGTCTAGGGTGGCATACCTGGTGCTGGGCATCCCTGGTGGTCCAGTGTGGGCATCCTCCGGGGGGGGGGGGCTGCGCTGATAATCGATCAGCACAGACCCCCCTGTCAAAGGAGCAGCCGATCGGCTCTCCTCTACTCGCGTCTGACAGATGCAAGTGAGGAAAAGCCGATCAACGGCATTTCCTATTTACACTGTGATCAGCCCTGATTGGACATGGCTGATCACGTGGTAAAGAGTCTCCATCGGAGACCGAGATCGTAGTTGCGGGGTGTCAGACTGACACACCGCATCAACGATCACCAAGATGCAAGCCCCCGAGGGCACGCAGTGGCTCAAAATCCTGATCACGTCATATGACGTGAGGTCAGGATTTTGAAACCTCTTTGCCACCGTCATTCTGCTATATGGCGGACGTCAAGTGGGTAAAAAAATTGTCTAATTTGAGGGGTCTTTTCAAATTCTGAAAGCTGTAAGTGAAAAATGGTAGCCTCTAGATATTTAGAGTAAATTGTTATTTACAAGTTTTGCGTACCTTTAGTTTTCACCATTTAACAAAAAGGTGCAATTTAAAATGTACAAATATTTGTTATTTATTAACTCAATACAGTTTTAACTTTTATATTTACTAGGACTTTAGCAGGAATTTTGTACATTTTGCCATGTATGAATCCACTATTAATGATTTTAGAGTATTTTTATCAAAAATATTGCTTTGTTAAACATTTGCGCAAATATCATGGGGCCTTAAAAATAAATAGAACCTTCTTTTTATTCTACTGGTCCCATGCTTTCAGAAAATATATGGTTTGGGGGGGTCTTTCACAAATTCGGAAAGCTGTAAGTGAAAAATGAAGACCTCCATATAGTTTAAGCTTTTATATTTAGTAGGGATTTAGCAGGAATTTTGCTAAATTAGCTGTGTTTTTATTCGCCAATAATGGTTTTAGTGTATTTTTTGCGAATATATTGGTTTAATAAACATTTGCGCAAATACCGCTGGGTCTAAAAAATAAGTAGCACCTTACTTTTCTTTTGGAGGTCATATGCTTTCAGAAAATATATGGTTTTGGGAGTCTTTCACAAATTCTCAAAGCTGTAAGGCAAAAATTAAAACCTTCAGATTTTTTGAGAAATTCGGATATTTACATTTTTGTCTACGTTCGATTTTTCACCATTTTGCAAAAAGACGCAATGTAAAAATGTATTATTTTTATTCTTTATTAACTCCATACAGGTTAAGCTTTTATATTTAGTAGGGATTTAGCAGGAATTTTGTAAAATTAACTGTGTTTTTATCTGCTAATAATGGTTTAGTGTATTTTTGGAAAATATATTGGTTTGATAAATATTTGCGCAAATACCGCAGGGTATAAAAAAATTAGTAGCACCTCCTCTTTTATTCTAGAGGTCATATGCTTTCAGAAAATATATGGTTTTGGGGGGTCTTTCACAAATTCTGAAAGCTGTAATGGAAAAATTAAAACTTTCAGATTTTTTGAGAAATTTGTATATTTACACTTTTGCGTCTGTCAAATGACAAATATTTGTTATTTATTAACTCAATACAGGTTAAGCTTTTATATTTAGTAGACATTTTGTAAAAGTTGCTGTGTTTTTATCTGCTAATAATTGTTTTAGTATATTTTTTGCAAATATATTGATTTGATAAACATTTACACAAATACTGCGGGGTCTAAAAAATTTGTAGTACCTTCTTTTTTATTCTACTGATCATGTGCATTCAGAAAATGTATGGTTTTGGGGGGCTTTTACAAACTCAGAAAGCTATAAGTGAAAAATAAAAAAGCAAAGGAAAAGATGCAAAAATGGTCTGGCCACCTGAGTGTATAACATAGAGCACAGGACCTGGCAGTGAAAGGGTTAAATATAAGCTGGCACACTTTGTTTGCAGCAGACTGAGAGGTTAAGCTCACAGTGTCTCTTATCACTTCTTGTCAGAGGCACTGAGTTCAATGGACAGCTTGGAGCCTTGGACAAATGGTAAAGTTCCATTAGCCCCAGCTGTCCAATAAAATGCTGCAGTGGAGGTACACCTCTCACTGCAGTGTCATAGAAGGGGAATGTGTCTAAAAGACAAAATGCTCCCTTACAGCCCAGCCCTCTTAACTACAAAAATAAGATTTACCCACAATCCCATGTTTTTCTCACACAGTTAAGAGGGAGAATGAGAATCTGCTGCTGTTGAAAAGGCACTGTTGTAATCAAGTTAAATCATATATTATTATGCTATATGTTATAAGATAATCATTTATTATTTATCTATTTACTGTGAAATTACTGGTTGGAAGTTATAGCTTCAAACTTCAGTAATTTGCCCGTTAAGCCACCTGCTTGAGTGCAGTTTTTTAAAGTATAGTAAATTACATTAAAAACAATATATAATAATTATTTGTATATTACCTATGGTAATTAACCTCTTGACACCCAGGCTAATTCGGAAACTTCTCTCCTACGTGTAATAATCATAATTTTTTTGCTAGAAAATTACTCAGAACCCCCAAACATTATATATATATATATATATATATATATATATATATATATATATATATAGTTTTAGCAGACACCCTAGGGAATAAAATGGTGGCCGTTGCAACTTTTTATGTTACACGGTATTTGCGCAGCAATTTTTCAAATGCTTTTTTTGGTGGAAAAAAACAGTTCCATGAATATAGCGTGTTGGAGTGAACGGAGCTAGAGCTAACTTGAGCTAAATTAGGCAGTTAGTTAGTGGCTTGCAGGCAGTGTATTAATATATACTGTGTGTGTATATATATATATATATATATATATATATATATATATATATATATATACACTCTGCGTTCAGTGTAGACTATATATACAGTGCATTCGGCGGTGTACACTGAGGCTGAGTTATTCAGGGTGGCTTTTTTGGGGCTCTTAGGATCGGGAAGCTGGTCAGCCCATCTAGAGTGGTGCATGGGGGTATGTTGGCTTATGAGGTTTGCTGTATGGAAGATAAGGTATCCCTCATTCTGCGCCAATCCAAAACGGATCGAGGGGGTAAGGGTAGGAAGGTTCAGAAGGTCCAGTAGGGGCGGTGAAGGGGTTTCTGAAAATACGCCCGGGGTCGGCGGGGGCCTTTCTGATACACGCGGAGGGGTCCCCTCTGTCTCGATTCCAATTTGTTGCAGTGTTCCAAAAATGTTTATGGGCATTGGGCTTGGAGGAGGAGTTCTCCTCGCACTCCTTTCGAATAGGGGCAGCTACGGAGGCGGCGAGATGTGGGATGGATGCTGAGGCGGTCAAGCGCATCAGCAAGTTGGAATCACAGAGGTTCCAAATTTATGTTAGGCCCCACCTGTTGGTTGAGTAATGATGTGGGGCAGCAGGGACATGTTGGGTAGATGAGATGGTAAGAAGCTGTGGTTTTATTTGGAGTTTGTTTTCTTCTCTTTCAGATGAAGGCAAGGCTTGGTCTGGATACTAGGCCATGTGTTTTGGGGGGCAAAGCGGGCTGATTAGGTTCTGAAGGGAGACATTTGGGCATTTCAAGGCAAGAAGCTTGTGTCTGCTGGTTTGGGGTGCGGGGCATGCTATGGAGTAGAATGGTTCCAGAAGTGCAAAAATTTGCGCGATTGGACAGACCACCGGACGTCTTAGAGCTGCACATAGGCGACAATGATTTGGGGGTGCGGTCCATGTTGGACATCACGAGAGATATCAAGTTTGATTTCATACGTCTCCCCATGGCCTTCCCGGACATGCTGATTGTGTGGTCAGACATCATCCCTCGGATGACTTGGCGATTAGCTAGATCGTGGAGAGAATTAATAAAGTGCATAGGAAAGTTAACAGGGATATTAGCAGATTTGTGGGTCCGAATGGGGGGTTGGCTATCAGGTACTTGGAATTGGAGGTGGACAATTGGAGATACCTGAGAGGGGGCAGGGGACACCTGAATGCAGTAGGAATTGACATGTGGGCCTTGGGTTTGCAAGATGGTGTCGAGAGAACATTGAGGGTGTGGAGGAGCACCCAAGGGTAATGTTTTCCCCTTGTGCGCTGTGCCGGGTGTTGGTCTTTGCGAGAGAAAGAAGACACCTCGGAAGGATGAGTTTGGGACCCATCGTGGTATGGGTCCTGATGGTGGTATTCCAGTTAAGAGTGGTTTAACTGGAAGTTGGTTAACGGGGGCACTGCGGTCAGTGGGTTGTCTCAGCATGTCGGCTAGAGGCCTATTAACATATTTAAAGATACCGCAGTGGCAGATTGAACAGATGGTATGTGGAGGTGTAAGGAATATGGGTTTTTATTGGTAACAGATGTTTTAAGAATATGTTAAAGTTGTTAAAATTTTATTGGTTAATAAAAGAGGCTGCTACAGCCAATGTTTACTCCAAATTGGTGTGGTCTAATTTAATGGGGCAATGGTAAGGGTTATTGGAGTAATAAGGTGGGTCTGGCAGTATGGCATAGTACATCTGTTATACAATGTCATGAAGCCAGATGTTTACTAGCAGGCACTCCAGTTTCTGCATACTTCAGTAGGCTAGCCGGATAGACTCCGGGAACAGTACCATGAACAAAAGCAATGAATAACCAACTGCAGCGACTGCTCTATCGGGTCCGGACCCCTGTCCCTTTTATAATACACAGAACTAGTAGGTCAGACCCAAAAAAGACCACCAAGAAAGAAACCAAAATTCATATAACTCTCCTCTATATAACATTATAGTACGTAATACCTAATAAAATATTCATGTAGTTAAATATGGCAGTAAATTCAATTAGTCTGACAATCAAGGTGAATCAATGTTTGTTTAAATATTATGTTCTTATCAATAAGGATGAACCGAACACCCCCCCCCCCCCGGTTCGGTTCACACCAGAACATGCGAACAGGTAAAACATTTGGACGAACACGCGAACACCATTAACCACTTCCCGACCGCCCCATGTACATATACGTCGGCAGAATGGCACGTACAGGCAGAATCACGTACCTGTACGTGCCATTCTTCAGGCGCGTGGGGGGTCCGATCGGACCCCCCCCCGGCCGGCGGGGACGGTCGGGATCGCTTCAGGAGCGATCCGGGATGAGGGGACGGCCAGTGGTTTCTGGCCACCCCCTCGCGATCGCTCCTGGCGAATCAGATGCTTCCTCTGTCTGTGTCAATCAAAACACAGGCAGAGGAAGTGATGTCACGCTCGGTGCGCCGGTCTATGTGACCGGAACGCCGAGCTGTCAACATGTACAGGTTAGTGCACCAACAGTACACTGACACCAGTACACATAGGCACACAAAACACCCCCCTGTCACCCCCAGATCACCCCCCAGATCACCCCCTCCCCCCCCAGTCACAGTGTCACTAATTGCAGTGATCATTTTTTTACTGATCACTGCATTTAGTGTCAGTGTGACTGTAATAACTGTCAGTGCAGTTAGTTTTAGGTCCAAGGTAGCCCCCTACCCCCCCTAATAAAGGTTTAACCCCTTGATTGCCCCCCAGGTAACCCTTTCACCCCCTTTTGCCAGTGTCACTAAGCGATCGTTTTTCTGATCGCTGTATTGTCACTGCTGTCGCTAGGTAACCATTTTTTTTTTTAGGTAACCGCCATGTTTTATATAGGTTCATAAATAGGTTTATAGGTCAGGTACCCCATATTACAACCTAAATAAAGGTTTTAACCCCTTGATTGCCCCTAGAGTTAACCCTTTCACCAGTGATCACTGTATAACTGTCACTGGTGACGCTGGTTAGCCAGTTAGTTATTTCGTTATTTAGGTTCCCCGTCAGGTTTTTATATAGCGTCAGGTACCCCCATATATTACCTAATAAAGGTTTTAACCCCCTGATTGCCCCTAGTTAACCCTTTCACCCCCTTTTGCCAGTGTCACTAAGCGATCGTTTTTCTGATCGCTGCATTAGTGTCGCTAGGTAACCAGTTTTTTTTTGTATTACTGTTACGGGTGACGCTGGTTAGTTAGCTTGTTTTTTATACTGTCAGGGCACCCGCCATTTATTACCCAATAACGGTTTAACCCCCTGATCGCCCGGCGGGTGATATCAATTAGGTTTTAGGGTCAAATAAGGTCTGCGTCGCCCCAGGTTAGTGCCAGTACCGCAAACACCCACGCGCAAAGCATACACCTCCCTTAGTGGCACAGTATCTGAACAGATCAATATCTGATCTGATCAGATCTATACTAGCGTCCCAGCAGTTTAGGGTTCCAAAAAAAAACGCATTGTTAGCGGGATCAGCCCAGATACCTGCTAGCACCTGCGTTTTCCCCCTCCGCCCAGCCCAGCCCAGCCCACCCAAGTGCAGTATCGATCGATCACTGTCACTTACAAAACACTAAGCACACATAACTGCAGCGTTCGCAGAGTCAGGCCTGATCCCTGCGATCGCTAACATTTTTTTTGTGGTAGCGTTTTGATTCAGTCGCTTCAGTCAGGAGCTTTTTTACCTGTGAATCTCAAAAAAATAAAAAAAAATAAAATAGTTGTCGTTTTATTGTTCTCTCTCTCACTCTATTCTCTCTCTATTGTTGCTCTTTTTTTACTCCATTCTATTCTGCAATGTTTTATTATGTTTTATCATGTTTTATCATGCTTGCTTTTCAGGTATGTAATTTTGTTTACTGTGTTTTAGTGTTAAGCATTTTTTTGTTTTCAGGTGCGCCATTCAGTTGCAACGCGGATTTATTTATCTTGACAGCAACAGCGTTTGCTCCCACGATACATAAAGCCGCGACTCCAACGCTGTAGGAGGTGATTTCACCACCACAGTTAAAAAAAAGAGCATATATGCCGAAGCATGGGGGCAGCAGGGGGGGGAGGAGCGATTGGCTCCTAATGCCACGTACATACGGTCGAAATTCCGACCGTGTGTACACGGCATAACTTTTGCGGGAGGATGCCCCCATGCATTGGCATATATAAATGGTGCATGTATGCCCATCATTAGAAGTGGGTGGATGAAGGGAGGTATTCTAATGGTGGGCATACCCACCAATCAATCTCTTTTTTTCGTTCAGCCAAGAGGCTGCATGAAAAAAAAAAGATTACAATATATGTCCAGTATGTTGCTGGACTTTGAATGGTTATACCAGAATGATGCCTGCAGGTTTAGGTATCATCTTGGTATCATTCTTTTCAGCCAGTGATCGGCTTTCATGTAAAAGCAATTCTAGCGGGTAATTAGCCTCTAGACTGCTTTTACAAGCAGTGGGAGGGAATGTCCCCCCTCCCGGATATAAACCGCGCCATTGGGAAATTGGGAAAGCATTTTATCACACCAATCTTGGTGTGGTCAGATGCTTTGAGGGCAGAGGAAAGATCTAGGGTCTAATAGACCCCAATTTTTTCAAAAAAAGAGTACCTGTCACTGCCTATTGCTATCATAGGGGATATTTACATTCCCTGAGATAACAATAAAAATCATAACAAAGAAAAAAAATGGAAGGAACAGTTTAAAAATAAAATAAAAAAGCTAAATAAATAAAAAAAAAAACAAAAAAAAAAAAAAAAAGCACCCCTGCCCCCCCTTCTCTTGCGCAAAGGCGTACACAAGCGTTGGTCTGGCGTCATATGTAAACAGCAATTGCACCATGCATGTGAGGTATCACCGCGAAGGTCAGATCGAGGGCAGTAATTTTAGCAGTAGACCTCCTCCGTGAATCTAATTTGGTATCATGTAAAGGCTTTTAAAGGCTTTTAAAAATGTATGTAGTTTGTCGCCACTGCGTGTTTGTGCGCAATTTTAAAGCATGTCGTGTTTGGTATCCATGTACTCGGCCTAAGATCATATTTTTTATTTCATCAAAAATTTGAGCAATATAGTGTGTTTTAGTGCATTAAAATAAAAAAAAGTGTATTTTTTCCACAAAAAATGCGTTTGAAAAATCGCTGCGCAAATACTGTGTGGAAAAAAAAATGCAACACCCACCATTTTAATCTGTAGGGCCTTTGCTTTAACATTATATATAGTGTTTGGGGGTTCAACGTAATTTTCTTGCAAAAAAAAAAATATGTTTTCATGTAAACAAAAAGTGTCAGAAAGGGCTTTGTCTACAAGTGGTTAGAAGAGTGGGTGACGTGTGACATAGGCTTCTAAATGTTGTGCATAAAATGCCAGGACAGTTCAAACCCCCCCCAAATGACCCCATTTTGGAAAGTAGACACCCCAAGCTATTTGATGAGAGCAATGTTGAGCCCATTAAATTTTTTTTTTTTTTGTCCCAAGAGATTGAATAATGAAAAAAAAAAAATATATATATTTTTTTTACAAAAAGTTGTCACTAAATGATATATTGCTCAAACATGTCATGGGCATATGTGGAAATACACCCCAAAATACATTCTGTTGCTTCTCCTGAGTACGGGGATACCACATGTGTGGGACTTTTTGGGAGCCTAGCTGCGTACGGAACCCCAAAAACCAATCACCGCCTTCAGGCTTTCTAAGGGTGTAATTTTTTTATTTCACTTCTCACTGCCAATCACAGTTTCGGAGGCCATGGAATGCCCAGATGGCATAAAACCCCCCAAAATGACCCCATTTTGGAAAGTAGACACCCCAAGCTATTTGCTGAGAGGTATGGTGAGTATTTTGCAGATCTCGCTTTTTGTCACAAAGTTTTGAAAATTGAAAAAAAGAAAAAAAAAAAATGTTTTTTTCTTTACTTTCTTCATTTTCAAAAACAAATGAGAGCTGTAAAATTCTCACCATGCCTCTCAACAAATAGCTTGGGGTGTCTACTTTCCAAAATGGGGTCATTTGGGGGGGTTTTGTGCTATTTTGGCATTTTATGGCCTTCGAAACGGTGATAGGTAGTGAGGAGTGAAATCAAAAATTTGCACCCTTAGAAATCCTGAAGGCGGTGCTTGGGTTTCGGGGCCCCGTACGCGGCTAGGCTCCCAAAAAGTCCCACACATGTGGTATCCCCATACTCAGGAGAAGCAGCAAAATGTATTTTGGGGTGCAATTCCACATATAACTATGGCATGTGTGAGCAATATATCATTTAGTGACAACTTTTTGAAAAAAAAAAAAAATCTTTTTTATTTTTGTCTTTATTCACTCACTTGGGACTAAAAAAAAAAATATTCAATGGGCTCAACATGCCTCTCAGCAAATAGCTTGGGGTGTCTACTTTCCAAAATGGGGTCATTTGGGGGGGGTTTGTACTTCTCTGCCATTTTAGCACCTCAAGAAATGAAATAGGCAGTCATAAATTAAAAGCGGTGTAAATTCCAGAAAATGTACTCTAGTTTGTAGACGCTATAACTTTTGCGCAAACCAATAAATATACGCTTATTGGCATTTTTTTTTACTAAAGACATGTGGCTGAATACATTTTGGCCCAAATGTTTGACTAAAATTGAGTTTATTAGATTTTTTTTATAACAAAAAGTAGAAAATCTCTTTTTTTTTCAAAATTTTCGCTCTTTTTTTCGTTTATATCGCAAAAAATAAAAATCACAGAGGCAATCAAATACCATCAAAAGAAAGCTCTATTTGTGGGAAGAAAAGGACGCAAATTTCGTTTGGTTACAAAATTGCATGACCGCGCAATTACCAGTTAAAGTAGTGCAGTGCGAAATTGAAAAAAGACCTCTGGTCCTTTGGCTGCCAAATGGTCCGGGGCTGAAGTGGTTAAAGTCTATGTCATAAAAAGTGTTTGGGGACCCGAGTCTTGCCCCAGGGGACATGTATCAATGCAAAAAAAAAGTTTTAAAAACAGGAGCAGTGATTTTAATAATGCTTAAAGTTAAACAATAAACATGAAATATTCCTTTAAATATCGTGCCTGGGGGTGTCCAAAGTATGCCTGTAAAGTGGCGCAGTTTTCCCATGTTTAGAACGGTACCACAGCAAAATGACATTTCTAAAGGAAAAAAGTCAGTTAAAACTGATCGCGGCTGCAATTAATTGTCGGGTCTCGGCAATATAGATAAAACTTATTAAAAAAAACAGCATGGGTCCCCTCACCAGTCCATTACCAGGCCCTTTGGGTCTGGTATAAATATTAAGGGGAACCCCAAAACAAAAATTGAGAAAAAAATTGTGTGGGGAGTCCCCCAAAATACATACCAGGTCCTTCAGGTCTGGTATGGAAATTAAGGGGAACTCCGAGAAGAAGCGGCACTCGGTGGGAGCCTCCCATGGAGGCGGAGCTGTTGCAGCTTTTTTTTTTTTCTTTATTTCGGCTCGTTGGGCGGCATGAGATGAATTTACATTGTGGGACATTTTTCTTTTTTTATCTTTTAATAAAGGACTTGTCCCAAAGTGTCTCCTGTCTTTTTTTTACTATTTTTTACACTTTTTTTGTGAAATGTTAGGGGTACAATGTACACAATACCAATTCACATAGGGGGGGGCTGGATCTGGGGTTCCCCTTACTAAAAGGGGCTTCCAGATTTCGATAAGCCCCCACAACCACCGGGCAAGGGTGGGGAGGATGAGGCCCTTGTCCCCAACATGGGGCCAAGTTGCTTTGGGGGGCTACTCCAAAGCACCCTCTGTATGTTGAGGGCATGTAGCCTGGTATGGTTCAGGAGGGGGGCGCTCTCTCGTCCCCCCCCCCCTCTTTCCCTGTGGCCTGCCAGGTTGCGTGCTCGGATAAGGGTCTGGTATGGATTTTGGGGGGACCCCTACGTCCATACCAGACCTGAAGGGGGGACCCTTACACCATTTTCTTTTTTAATTTCGTACAGGGTCCCCCTTCATATTAATACCAGACTTAAAGGGCCTGGTATGCAATTTATTTTTATATTTTTGGTTCGGGGTTCCCCTTACTGGGGGGGGGGGGGAACCCATGCCATATTTTTAAATGAGTTTTATCTATATTGCCGAGACCCGACAATTCATTACAGCCGCAATCAGTTTTAAATGACAATTTTTCCTTTAGAAATGCCATTTTGCTGTGGTACTGTTCTAAACACGGGAAAACTGCGCCACTTTACAGGCATACTATAGACACCCCAGGCATGATATTTAAAGGAATATGTATTGTTAAATATTCTTTAACTTTAAGCATTATTAAAATCACTGCTCCCGAAAAAACTGCAGTTTTAAAAACTTTTTTTTTGCATTGATACATGTCCCCTGCGGCAGGACCCGGGTCCCCAAACGCTTTTTATGGCAATAAATTGCATATAAGCCTTTAGAATGAGCACTTTTGGTTTTTCATGTTAGTGTCCCATAGACTTTTTAACGGCATTCTGCGGCCTTCGAATTTGCCCTGAACACAGCATAATGTTCGCCGAACCTCCGAACAACCAAAGTTCGGCCCGAACTTATGCTCGGGGCGAACCGTTCACCCAGCCCTACTTATCATCAGTAGAGCCCATATTTATGTCCAGTATAAGGTTATATTATATTAGACTGAAAGTGGTATTAAACCCACATCCAAAAATGTTATATATTGCAGCTTACCAATCATTAGATGTAGGGGCTTCACTGGTTTTCTTTTTTTAGGCTTTTTTCCTCTCTCTGTTTTCTCCTGGTGATTCGGCCACTAAAACATTGTATACCTCCTGTATTAAGCTGGCCATACATGGTTTGAAAATTGTCCGTTTCAGCAGTAACCAGACGAATTTCGATCCATGTATGGTCGTTCCTGTTTGGAAGGAATTAATCTCCTCCCAAATGGGACTGTTGGTATATATTTGTTTGATCAATGCTTGCAGCCAATCGGCTGCAGCACTGATCAGTGTATTCTAGCAGTAGAGGAGTCCCACTGCTAGAATGCAATAGTGCAGCAATGGATTCCTCCATCCACCTTGAATGCGTTTAGTTTTTTTGATCAGCTGGCTGGTTGATATAGCTCATATTGTATATAGCAGCAACTTTCATCAGAACTTAAATTTTTTTTAAGGTAATTAAAAAAAAAGTTGAGTGTAATATATCAGCTGCCTTTTCTCTGGATCTGTAAATTTGTCCCACCCCAGCCGCTTTAAAATTGTGCATGCCCATGCAACGGCAACAAACAACGTAAATTTTGCTCTCTATAGGGAACGCTTTAAAAGCTTTTACAGGTTACTACTTTAGATTTACAGAGGTGGTCTGGTGCTAGAATTACTGCCCATGATCTGATGTTTGTGGTGATACCTCCCATGTGTGGGACGATTGAGGTTTGCATGCATTCGGGACCGACACATGTGTCCGCCTTGGCGTGCAAGCATGGGAGGACAGAGGAACTTAAATATTTTTTTTAATTATTCATGTTTTATTTTTGTTTTACACTGCTCCAATTGTTTTTACAAGATTGCTCTGATTGCTATTATAAGAGAGCCGACTGGCAGCTCTAAAAAATTATACTGGGGTGATGCCTGCAGCTGCAGACATCATCCCGGTACAGATGCCGACCCCCCAAAAAATGCTGACTTGTTTGCCTCGTGGTAAATACACCTCTGGTTTTGATATGTGTTTTTTTTATTGAAGATAACTTCTACTTATACATTATTATTATACATTATTTAATGTATATTATTATACATTATTATTATATATTATACATTATTATACATGGTTTCATCATACTGTCCTATGTTTGCCTTAAAGGACAGATTCATTTTAGAATTCATTCTTCGTACCGCTCTCCTTCCCCCTTCCCAACCCTATTAACACAGAATGCGCACTGCTATTTTGCCACAATCGTCGCACAATGCGACTGGGGGAAAATGTGAATTTTAAACATGCTACACTTGTCACCCAAAAAAGAAGCATGAGCTTTTTTTCGGCCAACAAACACACATAGGGCAGCCCACCATGTGCCCTATGTGTGACATTCGAAATCGAGTGCAAATCGCTCGCTTGTTTCCACTACGTAAAAGTGTGAATGCAGTTCAAGTGAGACAACTTACCCCTGTTGGCCCTAACTGGGCTTCCCTCTGCCCCGGGCCCCATAGAGGCTGTGTGGCTGGCTAATGTTGTACAACGTGAAGGTCCACCACTGGTTTGGGGCCAAGGGCGTAGAGATGAGAAGATTTTTTTTTTTTAACTGAACCTGTCCTTTAATGTCTACATCCAAGAACAAAAAAGTAATATACTGCAGTTTACAAGTCTTCAGATCTGCTGGCAACAATATTTGAATTTTTTAGGCTAAAAACATTTTAGGCAAGTTCAGAATATACTTGTTGATCCTGCTAGGAATCTATTGTGCTTATACCTTCCTGTGCACTGAATAGAAGTCTCATTATGGGTTATCTTCCGTAAACTATAAGACCCTCCCCTTTTCTAATGGAGATAGGAGGTGTCTGTAGTCTGTATCAGGAGAGCAGCCTAGGACAGGAAGTGTGTTACTGGCAGGTTTACCAGGTGGAAAAAAAAAATACTATAAAAAGGGAAACGAATGCTGCCACAACATATAATGACCAGTAAGCTGCAAAATATTAAATTTTCTCTCCTTGGTTCAGATAAACCTTTTTTTGGGGGGGATGGACCACATAAAACAATGAAAGGATATCAGCACCACTGAAATACTAAATGTATTCTTGTTTTTCAATTATTTATAATTAAAGGTCCAAAATTGGCATAGAAATTCCCAAACAAGTTGGAAGTATTGACGTTTTAAAATGCCCAAGTAAGTTTAAATTTCTATATTATTTTTATTGTTTGTAAATCCAAAGGAGATTGTAAAGCCAGATGTAATGAAGAGGAGTGCCACGATAATATTAAAATATTATGGTACTTTGTCCCAGCTATATCATAGTCGCCAACATTGTAAAAACATTTATAGGGACACTTTTTTGTCTGTGGGTGGATTCTTATTATAACTAGGGGGTGGGGCATTCGTTTGTATGTGTGACATAGCTGGGGAAAAAATGTGGCACGCACACCACAATAGAAATATGTGTATTAGCGTGTGGTGTTAGCGCTTCAATCATCCTGGCACCATGGTTGTTTTGGTGTCAGGATGATTGAAGCGCATAATTTCTATTATTACATTGTAATATAAAATTAAATCATTCATCTCACCATAATGTAGAATCAGAGGGAGCCCTGAGTGTGTCACTTGCCACGTCGCCTGCCACCAGATGCCATCAGGTGTTCCCAGCAGAGTCCCTCCTTACGTCAGGCATTTCCAGCGGAGTGCCTCCTTACATCAGGCATTCCCAGCAGAGTGCCTCCTTACATCAGGCATTCCCAGCGGAGTCTCTCGTTACATCAGGTGTCCCCAGTAGAGTCTCTCCTTACATCAGGTGTCCCCAGCAGAATGCCTCCTTACATCAGGCATTCCCAGCAGAGTCCCTCCTTACATCAGGTGTCCCCAGCAGAGTCTCTCCTTATATCAGGTGTCCCCAGCAAAGTCCCTCCTTACGTCAGGCATTCCCAGCGGAGTGCCTCCTTACATCAGGCATTCCCAGCAGAGTCCTTCTATACATCAGGTGTCCCCAATAGAGTCCCTCTTTACATTAGATGTCCCCAGTAGAGTCCCTCCTTACACCAGGTGTCCCCAGCAGAGTCTCTCCTTACATCAGGTGTCCCCAGCAGAGTCCCTCCTTACATCAGGTGTCCCCAGCATAGTCCCTCCTTACATCAGGTGTCCCCAACGGGGTCCCTCTTTACATCAGGTGTCCCCAGCGGGGTCCCTCCTTATATCAGGTGTCCCCAGTGGAGTCCCTCCTTACATCAGGTGTCCCCCCCATTGGAGCCCCCCTTACATCAGGTGTCCCCCCATTGGAGCCCCCCTTACATCAGGTGTCCCCCCCATTGGAGCCCCCCTTACATCAGGTATCCCACCATTGGAGCCCCCCTTACATCAGGTATCCCCCATTGGAGCCCCCCTTACATCAGGTATCTCCCCATTGGAACCCCCTTACATCAGGTATCCCCCTATTGGAGCCCCCTTACATCAGGTATCCCTCCATTGGAGCCCCCTTACGTCAGGTATCCCCCCATTGGAGCCCCCCTTACATCAGGTATCCCCCCCATTGGAGCCCTTCTTACATTAGGTATCCCAGCAGCGGTGTCTCCGCCATTACAGATTTGCAGAAGTAACAGAGGCCGAGGGGGAACATAATAGAGGCAGAACCGGATGGGTGGCTACAATAGAAATTGAGCTGCAGCGCCACCCACTCTCGGGGGCGGGGTGGTATGCGCCGCTGCTCAGTTTCTATTGTAGCCATCCAGTGGGCTCCGCTTCTTGTTTTGTTCTGTTACTTCTTCTGGTCTTCTGTAAAATGGCGGCCGCGGGCCTCTAACATCGGTGGCGAAAAATCAGGAAAAAAAGGGATTTCCCAGGAAACTCTAAAATCGGGAAAAGGGTCTAAATCCCAGGAATGTCCCGGGAAATTCGGGACAGTTGGCAGTATGCTATTCCAGACCGCTGGAGTGCAGGGGTGCCAGATCTGTCTTGTGCTGGTAGGATGCTCTCCGCTTCTCTATAAAAAAAAACAAGCAGTTAACTTGTGCAGTGCCGGAACAGCCCTACTGCAGTTTCCAGGGTTGCATTTGTCAGACTTCAGGTGACCTCTGACATTCAGATTGACTCTGCAGTTCTACCCTGGCCTTTGCAGTGGCAGTTCCCAGAGTTTTATCCCGGTCCTTGCAGTGGCAGTTCCCAGAGTTCTACCCTAGCCTTTGCAGTAGCAGTTGCCAGATTTCTATCCTGGCCTTTGCCGTGGCAGTTTTTAGAATTCTATCATGGCCTTTGCAGTGTGGGCACAGTGGAGAATCTGGAAACTTCAGGAAACCCGGACACATCAGTGGCAGCCCTGCAGCACCAGTCCTCCTATCTCTCTCTCTCCTCTCCCATTGGCTTCCAGTGATTTTAATTATATTGGTGGGGGTGCTTTAACTGGGGTACAGAGTGGCCTGGGGGGGGATGTACTGGGGTACAGACTGACCTGGGGGGATGTACTGGGGGACAGATTGACCAGGGGGGGTCTGTACTGGGGGACAGACTAACCTTGTTTGATTTAACTACGCTCCTTAAGCTTCTTCCATCAGTAACACAATTTGGCCACACCCACTGTTCATTACAGGACACTACATGCTTTGCAACACTACTCTTATTGGGGCACCCAAAGGTGTCCCAGGTCTTTTACAATCCTATAGTGTAAACTGCAAAAAATTGCTCTGCTCGCCACTGAAGTGTTCGGGGTTTGGCTTGATGAAAAGGTGGCAACCCTAGGCGGTGATCAAGTCAGCTGAGATCAGCCAGCCGAGGCGACGCTTGCAGAGCAGCCTTGTGCGTCAAGCCAGGGACCGAGCAGGCCAGTGGGGCGAAGCTTGAGAAGTATCTTGAGTGGCAAGCTAGGAACCCAGCAGAGAGGCGGGGTGGCGCTTGAAGAAGATACCACCATGAAGATTGGAGGAGCTCAAGGTATTCAGTGACAGTAAATCAAAGGGTCTAGTGAGAGACCAGGGAGCTTAGTGGCCTGAAAAACTACAAGGAGACGTTGTAGTGAAGGTGAAAGAACGTTACGTTTTGAACTGTTAAAGACATGTTGCCATAGGAGACAGCATTCCTGCACGTTCAGATGTGGCGTCTTGCTGGAAGCCTTTCCCTGCACGCTGTCCTCCTATTGAAGTCTCGGAGTCTACTAATTGAACTTGCAACTACTCAAGGGTTTCCTGGCCCTAATATATATGTCACCTATTACCCATACATAAGAAATGTCTATTAATAAGTGATAAGAATCTGTATAATCAATATTGTGATCCAATAGAGTGAGGAGTGAATGGAAATCCTGAATGCACAGACACCATCAACACGTGATCCACCACCACATAGATGTAGCGCTTACCAGAGGGCAAGCTTAACCACTTCAATACCGGGCCTATTCTGGCACTTCTCTCCTTCATGTAAAAATCATAATTTTTTTGCTAGAAAATTACTCAGAACCCCCAAACATTATATATGTTTTTTTTAGCAGACACCCTAGGGAATAAAATGGCGGTCATTGTAACTTTTTATCTCACACGGTATTTGCGCAATAATTTTTAAAACGCCTTTTTTTGGAAAAGAAAATGGTTTCATGAATTAAAAAATAACAAAACAAGTTAGCCCAATTTTTTTATATAATATGAAAGATGATGTTATGCCGAGTAAAAAGATACCTAACATGTCACGCTTTAAAATTGCGCACAATCATTGAAATTTTTTTTACAGGTTACCAGTTTAGAGTTACAGAGAAGGGCTAGTGCTAGAATTGTTGCACACGCTCTAATGCACGCGGCAATACCTCACATGTGTGGTTTGAGCGGCGTTTACATATGTGGGCGGGACTTACGTGTGCGTTCGCTTCTGATCGCGAGCTACCGGGGACAGGGGCGTTTTAAAATTTTTTTTTTTTTTTTTACTTAATTTTTTTTATTTTTACACTTTTAAAAAAAACATTTTTGGATCACTTTTATTCCTATTACAAGGAATGTAAACATCCCTTGTAATAGGAATGTATGTGACAGGTCCTCTTTATGGAGAGATGTGGGGTCAATAAGACCCCACATCTCTCTTCCAGGCTGGAAAGCATGAGATTGGTAAAATAAATTCACGATCTCATGCTGACAGCCGCAAAGCCCCGTTGCTTTGTTTACTTCAGGGTACCGGGCGTGACGTCATAACATTGCGCCCGGGCCTCTGACAGTCATAGAGATGACTGGTGACCATCTGGTCACCGGAAATCTCTATGCTCGTCATCCGGAGGTGGGCGATTCTTTCTCCGGGCCCCCGATGGCACGGGAGAGCCCGTAGAAGCACCGGATGGTGGCGGGAGGGGGGGACATCTCCTCCCGTTGCCTATAAGAATGATCAAGTGGCGGAACTGCCGCTAGGATCATTCTTATCGTGCACAGAATCGTCGGCTGGAAAGATTGATATCTGAATGATGCCTGTAGCTGCACCCATCATTCAGATATCCTTACTCAATGTCAAGGACATCATATGACGTCCTAAGTATTGAAGTGGTTAATAAAGCCTGTATGATGAATGACCTTCCAGATATCATCCCAGCAGCGTCACCTCAGAGGACAGGCTTAATAAAGCCTGTATGGAGAATAACCTTCCAGATATCAATCCAGCAGCGTCACCTCTCCGTGGCCAAATACCAATGGTAAACCAGGAAACACAGCAGCCGTATGGAACACACATCAATCACACATCAATCACGGGTTCATAAGAATGAAAAGAGGCCAACCATAGTGTGAATCCATATAATTCATTTAATAAACAATTAAAAATACACTTACATGAAAATCTGTAAAGGTAAGCATCCATAAAAACTTTTCGCCGGCCAGCTAGCATACAGCCATTCACAAACTAGTCGCGATGACGTCAGCGCGTCAACCCCTGACGCACGTTTCGTCTATAATTGACGTAGTCTTGGGAACGGGCAAGGAACTGGTTCATCGCCTTAAATATACATATGAGTATCCACGCCTCGTTGTGAGTCCTCAATGGCGGAAACCCATTATGTTATTATAAAATAAAATAGATAAACAATTAAAATAATAGACATTACAAATTTCAGGAGCAGTGATTTTAATAATGCTTAATGTGAAACAATAAAAGTGTAATATTCCTTTAAATTTCGTACCTGGGGGGTGTGTATAGTATGCCTGTGAAGGGGCGCATGTTTCCCGTGCTTAGAACTGTCCCTGCACAAAGTGTCATTTTTGCAGGAAAAAAAGCTATTTTAAATCACTCGCGGCTAATGAATTGCCGGCTCCCGTAACACGGAGAACAGTCATTCAAATTCAAATTTTAAAAAAAAATTACGTAGGGGTCCCCCTAAATATCCATACCAGACCATTCAGGTCTGGGATGGATTTTAAGGGGAACCCCGACCAAAAAAAAAAAAAATGGCGTGGGGTCCCCCTCAAAATCCATACCAGACCCTTATCCGAGCACGCAACCTGGCAGGCCGCAGGAAAAGAGGGGGGATGAGAGCGGCCCCCCTCCCTCCTGAACCGTACCAGGCCACATGCCCTCAACATTGGGAGGGTGCTTTGGGGGTCTGTGACCCCTCAAAGCACCATGTCCCCATGTTGATGGGGACAAGGGCCTCGTCCCCACAACCCTGGCCATTGGTTGGGGTCTGCGGGCGAGGGGCTTATCGGAATCTGGAAGCCCCCTTTAACAAGGGGACCCCCAGATCCCGCCCCCCCCTGTGTGAAATGGTAAGGGGGTACAAAACCCCTACCATTTCACCAAAAAAGTGACAAAAATGTTAAAAATGACAGGTCTTTGACAATTCCTTTATTAAAATCTTCTTTCTTCTGGTCTTCCTTCTTCCTTTCTTCATCCTTCTTCTGTCTTCTACTTCCATCTTCTTCTTCCTCCGATCCGCTTCTTCTTGCTCTGGTCTTCTTGCTCTGGTCCGTCCCCTGCCCCCCTCTGACGTCGTGGTGAAAGCCATAGGGAAGTCCCCATGATGTCCCCGTACATCAGAGGGGGGCGGGGTCACGTAGCTGTCAGACGTAGCGAAGCCTCACACAGCGGGAGCCTCCCCATGCGCGCAGCGGCCTAAGAAGAGACGCCGACGCCTTGGAAGAAGATGCCGGACGAGAAGACCAGAGCAAGAAGAAGCGGATTGGAGGAAGAAGAAGATGGGAGAAGAAGATGGAAGAAGATGGTAGAAGAAGGAAGAAGAAGATGAAGAAACCGAAGGATGAAGAAAGGAAGAAGGAAGACCAGAAGAAAGTAGATTTTAATAAAGGAATTGTCAAAGACCGTCTCCTGTCATTTTTAACATTGTTGTCACTTTTTTTGTGAAATGGTAGGGGTACCCCCCTTACCATTTCACACAGGTGGGGGGCCAGGATCTGGGGGTCCTCCTGCGGCCTTCCAGGTTGCGTGCTGGGATAAGGGTCTGGTATGGATTTTGAGGGGGACCCCACGCCATTTTTTTTTATTTTTTGGCCGGGGTTCCCCTTAAAATCCATCCCAGACCTGAAGGGTCTGGTATGGATATTTAGGGGGACCCCTACGTAATTTTTTTTTTTATTTGAAGCGGGGTTCCCCTTAATATCCATAGCAGACCTGAAGGGCCTGGTAATTGAATTTGGGGGAACCCCCACGCTTTTTTTTTATCAATGACTTTTTTTTTATCAATGACTTTCAATGAATGACTGTTCTCTGTGTTACGGGAGCTGGCAATTCATTGGCCACGAGTGACTTTTTTTCCTGCAAAAATTACACTTTGTGCAGGGACAGTTCTAAGCACGGGAAACATGCGCCCCTTCACAGGCATACTATAGACACCCCCCCAGTACAAAATTTAAAGGAATATTACACTTTTATTGTTTCACTTTAAGCATTATTTAAATCACTGCTCCTGAAAAAATGTCAGTTTTTAAAAAAAAAATTAGCATTGATACATGTCCCATGGGGCAGGACCCAGGTCCCCAAACACTTTTTATCACAATTACTTGCATATAGGCTTTTAAAATTAGCACTTGAGATTTCTCCCCTAGACTTTTACAGGGTGCTCGCGGCTTTTCGAATTTGCCGCGAACACCCCAAATTGTTCGCTGTTCGCTGAACAGGCGAACAGGCAATGTCAAACTCTAAGCTCATCCCTAATGGTGGACTGCTGCTGCGTCATTAGCTGCCTCCCTTTTACCCCACAGAGTGACCTAGTGCTCCTGATTATAGACACAAAGGACACTAAGACAACAAGTGGGCGCTTCCACCTGGGTGGGTTCCCGCCCAGGAGACGTGCCACTGACAACAATTACTTCTCTCACCTATATACTTGAATTCTCTCTTTTCTTCTACCTATCCACCCCCCCCCCCCCTTCTTCCCACCTTCCCTACTTCCACCCCATGTATGTAGGAATAAACATTGCTTGCTTTAATTTAGCTTTAGCACAAGTGTTACTCTGCATCTGTCAGTTTTGTTTCTCACAGTGGGACCCTCGGAGCATCTCCTCCTGTGCCGACCAAATGGCCTACTCATCATTGGGACACAACCCTTCGGTGATATCGCACAACATCAGAGGTCTGAACATCCCAGAATGTCGCTCCACTTTACTACGTGAGCTCAAAAAAGGTAGACCCCATTTTGTGTTTCTTCAAGAGACACATTTCAAAACAGACCATATACCCAAACTTACAAATCAATATTTTACAAGAGCCTTTGATGCCACCAACAGTGACTCCAGGTCAAAAGGGGTCTCAATTTTAGTAAGCAAGGATGCACCGTTCAAGTTGCTAGAACAAAAGACGGACCCGGAAGGAAGATTTTTATTCCTAAAGGGAACATACGGGAACACACCAGTGACCCTTGTGAACGTATATTTCCCAAACAGGGCACATGTCACGTTCTGCCAGCGAATTACTAGAGAACTCCAGGGGTTCTCCACAGGCTGCTTAATACTAGGTGGTGACTTCAACGTCCCACTAAATCCACTGACAGACACCTCAAATGGCAAATCATGCATCACCTATAGAATACTCAAAAAAATAAAACTCATGCTATAATCTTTACACTTGACAGACACATGGTGTTTCCTTAACCCAGAAGGCCGGGGCTTTACACATTATTCCAATCCTCATTCCAGATATGCCCGCTTAGACTATTTATTCATCACGCAACGGGACCTAACCTCGGAGGAAGCAGCACATATAGGAATTCAGTCAATCTCAGATCACTCTCCAATTTCACAAAAAATTGACCTAATGGCCCCCCCACCCAGACAACCAACATGGAGACTTAATGCGTCTCTGCTGACAGACCCAACCTTACTGCCTTCAATTACCCAAGCTCTGAAATGATTTTTTAACCACAACTCAACACCAGAAGCTGAACGGCTCATGGTATGGGAAGCCCATAAGTGTACAATTAGAGGAGAACTGATCAGATGGGGCTCTAAACGCAAAAAAAGAGAGGGAGAACAACATTTGTAAGCTAGCAACACAAATAAACACCTTAGAATCCCACCACAAGCAATCGCTTTCAGTGCAGTCAGCCCGAAAAATTACTTGAAGCTAGAAAGGAACTCCAACACATTTTTCACTCCAAAACTTTGCTTTTCTTCAGGAAGAAGTTATATTACGAGTCAGGTTAGAAGCCGGGCAAATTTTTAGCCAGGGCGTTAAAGGACCACACATGCTCAAACAACATAGCAGGCATAAAGAAAAAATCGGTAACTTAGATGTGACCACAGAAGCGATAGCGGCACACTTCCACGAGTTCTACACTAAGCTATATAATCTCCCACCCCAACATAAACCACAGGGCTTGTAAGGCGATAGGACATGTATCATCCAAGACTTTTTGAACAAAAGCGGACTACCGAGACTACAGGACCTAGACTTATCCTTATTAGAAGCGCCGATAACCCAGCTAGAAATCAGACGGGTTATCAAATTACTGAAGTCTGGGAAAAGTCCAGGTCCAGACGACTTCTCCGCCACTTATTACAAAACCTTTATAAACATTCTTACTGAACCATTCACTTTCCGCCCATATTGCAGTGATTCCTAAAGCTGGCAAGGACCCTACGGACTGCGCCAGCTACCGTCCCATTTCTTTACTAAATTTAGATGCCAAACTTTTTTCTAAAATTATGGCACTCCGCCTGGGACCCATTCTTCGGATCTCATTGGTCTGGAACAGGTGGGCTTCTTACCGGGAAGGGAGGCAAAAGATAATGTCACCAAAGCCCTGCCTCTCATTCAGCCGACGCAGGACATGGACATCGAAGGCCATGTCCCCTCCACGGATGCGGAGAAGGCCTTCGATAGGGTGGCTTGGGATTTCATGATGGCGGTATGCAGTAATGTGGGCTTAGGTCCTCGCATGCTATTGTGGATTTCTGCTCTATACCACAATCCCACGGCAAAATTGAAAATTAATGGCTCCTTATCTGAGAAGGTCCACATAAAAAATGGCACTTGCCCTTTGTCCTCCTTGCTATTCATCTTGACCTTAGAACCTTTCATTTGAATAATAAAATGTAATGCAGCGATTAAAGGATTCACAGTACAGGGCAGGGAGTTCAAGCTGGCAGCGGACGACCTTCTGTTTTTCTTAACAAACCCAACAACTAGCATCCCTAACTTACTAAAAGATTTCGCTCACTACGGCTATGTATCAAATTTAAAAATAAATGACACAAAGTCTGAAGAATTGAATATTTCTCTTCCAGGCAACTTACTAACATTGACCAAATCCAATTCAAACTTGAGGTGGGACACCAGAGCGATTAAATATCTGGGAACTTGGTTAACCCCACAAATTCAGACCATATATGAGCACAATCTCCCACAACTACTAAAAAGCTGTACAGAAGACATCACAAATTGGCAGAAAGGATCATTTTCATGGTTTGGGTGGGCAAAATAGTAATCTTACCCAAATTCCTATACCTAATGAGAACCTTACCCATTAAAATACCTTCACATTTCTTTAGAACACTCAACTCAATCCTACTAACGTTCCTTTGGAACCAGCAAAAACCCAGAATAAAACTAGATAGGTTGACCAACTCTAAAGAAACGGGTGGGATAGGGTTACCGCAGTTCAAACAATACTACTACGCCTCCCATTTATCAAGAATAATTGACTGGCATTGCCATGGTCAAGCGAAGGACTGGATAGCACTGGAGGAATCTCTATACGCAGCTCCGCTGAGATTCTCCCCATAGACCCCAAGGCCCGACAAACCCCTTAATAACCGTACTCACCCCATCACAGGCAACACCTTAGAGATCATACGCTACATAGCCAACCACAAAATGATTACCTCCCCTCTTAACCCCCTGACATCGTTGAAGGACAATGCTGCTTTCCCCCCAGGTATAAACAACACAATATTTCAACCCTTCCAACACGACACCCCACTACTAGGGGGCAATTGCTACACTGAAGGCAAATTCATAGAATTACTTGCATTAAAACTTGACAGAAACTTACCACAATTGCGCTGGTGGTCATACTTTCAACTAAGAGGCTGCCTGACTAAACTAAAACACACACAAGTCTTCTATAGACCCCTAACTGACTTGAAGTCGGTGTGCCATGGAGGCTCTCCACTTGCTAAATCCACCTCGATAGCATACTCATGGCTGCAAGCCTTCAGAAACATGGGAGTGGACGGGCACAAGAGGAGATGGTCGGAGGAGCTGCAGGAGGAGATCACAGACAAGCAATGGAGGTATGCTTGCATTCTAGCACACAAAAGCACTATAAGTTAATACAGGAAACAGGCTACAAGCTGCTAACACATTGGTATAACACACCTGAAAAACTCCAGATGGGATCCCCAAAAATCAGCATTATGCTGGAGATGCCAAACAAATAAAGGCACACTACTCCACATTTGGTGGCAATGCCCCCTAATTATCCCATACTTGAATAATGTAAAAAAACTGATCCAAAAAATAACAGAGACCACACTGAATTTGAATGCATCTTGTTGCCTGTTGCATATCACTCACTTTACTCTCAAAAAATACAAAAACTCATTATCCAAGCACCTCCTTACTGCGGCTAAAACATTGATCCCACTACACTGGAGATCTACACAGGTACCCTCCATCTCAGATTGGCTAAATAAAGTCAGAGACATATGTGAGATGGAGGACACTCTGGCTCAAGACAACGGCAGAACAGGAAGATTCCAAAAAACTAGGCAACCTTGGTTTGCATTCCGTTACTCTCAGGACCATGAAGACGCCAAATCCATACATTATTCATGAAGATTAGCCTATAAACACTCATAAAAGTATGTAACTACTTCCTTTATAATCCCTTGATGATATAATAGCAAGCATTGTTCCGACCTTATCTACTTATATGTACCAAATTGAAACGAATTTGAAATAACATTAAAAAAAAATTGACAAAATTCAAATTCAAATCTTTTCAAATTATTATTATTTTTTTTTTTTAATTCAATACTTTTTTATTTAGTTTCCTTTCAAAAGACAAATACAAAATACACATTACATATACATACTTTCCAGATACAGTTGACTTGCATATTTACATCCACACTATCCAAGGAGAAAAAAAAATTCTAATTATTTTCAAATCAATTTCGAATCGTTTTTGAATAGTTTTCAAATTTAAATTTGAAAAGTTTTCAATTTGTTTTCCAATTCCAAAGAGAGTAAAATAGAATGGAAAACAAAGGAATATAATAGAAAAAATATATAAAATATATAAAAGAATAAAATAGAATAGAATAGAGAAAAAAGAATAGAATAAAAGAAAATATAACCATCTTCTGAAATTCAAATTGAAATAGAATACATTTGAATTTGAATACATAGGAAAATAATAGAATAGAATAGAAAAGAAAAGAATAGAATAGAAAAAAATAATAAAATAGAACAAAAAAGAATAAAATAGAAAAAAAAAGGAATACAATAGAATACATTATAATGGAATAGAAAAGAATAGAAAGAATATAACCAATTCCCAAAATTCAAATCGAATCAATTCACATTTGAATAGAATAGAAAATAATGTCTTAGAATATAAAATAACAGAATAGAGTAGAAAAAAACAACAGAATTGAATAGAATGAATATAACTATCTTCCGAAATTGTAATTTTGAATAGAATAAAATAAACAAATAGAAAAAGAATAGAATTAAAAAAATAAAAGAAAATAATAGAAAGAACATAACAATTTCCAAAATTCTAATAGAATCAATTCAAATTTGAATAGAATAGAAAGGAATAGATTAGAATAGGAAGATGGTTATATTCTTTCTATTCTATTCAGTTTTTTCTATACTATTCTGTTATTTTCTATTCTATTCTAATCTATTCTTTTCTATTCTATGCAAATTTGAATTGATTCTATTTGAATTTTGGGAAATGGTTTTATTCTTTCTATTCTATTCTTTTCTATTTTATTTTAATTATATTCTTTTCTATACTATATATTTTATTCAAATTTCAGAAGACGGTTATATTCTTTCTATTTTATTCTTTTCTTTTTAAAATTATATTCAATTCTATTTGTTTCTATTCTATTTTATTATGTTCTTTTATTTTCCATTCTAGTTTGTTCTGTTTTACTCTATTATATTCTAATCTTTTATTTTCTGTTATATTCTTTTCTATTCTATTCCTTCATCTTATTTTCTATTTTTGTCCCTTTGGAAATTGGAAAACAATCGAAAACTTTTCGAATTCGGAAACTTTTCGTATTCGGAAACTTTTCGAATTCGGAAACTTTTCAACTTTTCAAATACGAATTTGAAAACTTTTCGAATTTGAAAACTATTCGAATGGGAAAACTTTTCAATTTCGAATTCGGAAAAATTTAAATTTATTTGAATACCAATAAACTAAACAAATTCAGAAAACGAATTGAACAAATTAATGTAAATAACGAATCTAAATGAAACAAGTTTTGTTTCGTTCTAATGAAAAACAACAATTTGTTCTGCCACCAGAACAAGCGTAGATGAGAACTTATAGATGTCAAAGGTCATATCCCCTCACCAGTGGCGTAGTGCATTCACCCCGGTACAGTCACCCCAGGTGCAACATTTTGAGGGGTTTAGAAATAAGTCCTGGGACCACGCCGTCCCTGGGTCTGATGCCCCAGCCAACCGCGAGACTTTACTAACAGCACTGCCACTGCCTGCACTAAACAGTGAGGGGGATCAGTGCATCAGGGAACAATTACAGGAACCATGCTCTGTATCTGTGTCTCTCCCTCCAGCAGCTGAAAGCCACCCCCCTCCAGCTTTCAGCTGCTGGAGGGAAATACACAGATACAGAGCATGGTTCCCGCAATTGTTCCCCAATTCCATGGGTTGCCCAGTTCACTCCTGCAAATGGCACTATATTATAGTCTCTGTCAGGCGGATTCAGCTCCGCCCGACACATCACATCAAGTGCTGGACCTGCGGGAAGATGTAGCGGGACTTGGGCATAGCCCTGGAAGAAGTACATGCTTGGTGAGGGGAAGGCTGTGTGTGATGAAGGTGGAGGCTGTACTGGATTGCCGTGTGCTCCATTGTAGAGGATGTAGAGATTGTTCTCTCCCCTCTCTCAAACATCTCCTCCCCCATCCCTCTCTCTGTCCTCTCTACATCCTCTCTACTCCCCTCCCTCTTTCCCTGGATGGCCTTCTTACAAGTAGGGTGGAGAAGGTGGGCCCAAGCGTTCTACTACAGTGACTGGTCAAGGTTTAGGGGTTCTGAGGGTTCTGAGGTATGTGACCATACAACCACCTACAACAGATGGGACATGGGAACCTATGAGTGATGTAACCAATCCAGGCTTTACCGGTCATTGTCAAGTGATCTCTCCTCTCTCTTGCAGCCACCGCTGACTGACACAGGGGATGATGTGACCAGACCATAGCTAAAAGCCCACAGGTTAGAAGGCGCAAATCATTAGCCTCTGCCCCTCGCTTCATAAAGATGTCCACTCACTTCTTGTGTCTTTGGAGCAGGAAGTTCGGAGAACTCTGACCAATGGGGAGCAATCAGAATCTATCAGAGGTTCTAACTTTTCTCTACACTATCTGAAACAAACAAAAATAAATGCCTGGAGTTCCACAGTTCCACCTTGTTATTTCATTTTAAATGTGAAATAATACGAAGGTGTACTAAAAAAAGACCAAAAAAGCTATTTGAATTTAACAAAAATAAAAGAAAAAAAACATATTGTGTTAATGTAATTCTTTTTCAGAAACTTCTATGAATGTGACTTCAAAATGCCAAATTGGGACCTCTCTTCCCTTCCCTAGTGGTTATTTCCTGAAGAACCAATGGTTCCCCTCACATTGCAATCTTTCTTCTTTTGAGCCCTTGTTAAATATCAATAAATGTTTGGCTGGCAAAATGATATATTTGATGGGTGATTCAACAATTCGCCAATGGATAGAATTCTTCCCAAAAGTCATGAAGAGTAAGTATCCATTTTGCTTTTGAAAATTTAACGCGTAACCCCAGGCAACACATGACTTAGCAAGCTTTTAATGGTCTCCAGGTGACACATTGTTAACCACTTAAGCTTTGGAAGGTTTTACCCCCTTCATGACCAGGCCATTTTTTTCTATTTAGCACTGAGCTACTTTAACTGATAATTGCGTGGCCATGCATCACTGTACCCAAAAAAAAAATGTATGTCATTTTTTTCACATAAATAGAGCTTTCTTTTGGTGGTATTTGCTCACCACTGGGTTTTTTTTTCTATTTTATAAACTATCAAAGAATAATATTTTTTTTTTTTACCTTATTTTATAAAACATACATATAAAAAATAATACACTTCGTCATGAATTTAGACCAAAATTTGTACTGCTACATGTCTTTGGTAGACAATAAAAAAAATACCAATAAGTGTATATTGATTGGTTTGTGTGAAAGTTATAGCATCTACAAACTATGGTATATATGCTGGAATTTTTATTTAGTTATTTCTTTATTCATTTTTTTAGTAGTAATGGTGATCAGCTACTTACCGTGCAGTGGGAAATCTGACACTGGTTAGGAACTGACTAACTAGCATTGACATCACCAGTGACACTAATACAGTGATCAGTGATAATACTTTAGCTTACTAACTATGAAACTATGAAACTATGAAAAGATAGAATAAAATATTTACAAAAATGTGAGGGGTATACTCACTTTTGTGAGATACTGTATCAGTGAAAAAAAAGTTTGTAAAAAACATCATTAAATGAGCAGTGATTTATTGATGCTTAAAAGGAAAGCATAAAAAAAATCCTTTTAATAAAGTGCCTGGAGGTCCCCTTAGTGTACCTGTAAAGTGGCACATATGTGCTGTGTATAGAAGCTGCTGCAGCAATAATTGCATTTATAAAGCCCAAAAAATTAAATTTTCCCTGCACGCTTTCTTTATTTTGTAAGCAACGGCGTGGGGAGCCAGTCTGTATGATGAGGCCACAATGTAGTGCACTGAGAATAAGCGTAGATATTTTTTGGATAAATTATACAATTATTTGTTTCTTCCACAAACTTTGGATAGAAGTTACAGGTGCGGAAAAATTGGTCTTTGGGTGTCTGTGGCGCATTCACACCCTAACCCCATAGAGATACCCTTGATGAAAGCAAGAATTGGCCTTGCTGTCAAAAATTTTAATAATATGCACCTGTTAAACAGGTGTGGAAAAATTGGTCTTTGGGTGTTGGTGGCACCTTCACATCATAACCCTATAGAGGTACTTTTGATTAAAGCAAGAATTGGCATTGCTATCAAAAATTTTAATGATACGCACCTGTCAATTAGGTGCGGAAAATGTGGTCTTTGTCTGTTAATTGTGCCCATTAAACCTACACCAAAGAAATTCTTCCAGATTACATCATTACCCACAACGCTAGGCAGCCTAGAAGTCCTGCAGAGATTTCACATCCCAAAAACACGTAATCAGTGACATCGGCATCAGGGGCTTCATAGCTGCTGGCAATCCAGGACTGATTCATTTTGATAAATGTCAGACAGTCCACGGAGTTTGTGGACAGAAGCGTTCTATTATGAGTAACCAAACTTCCAGCATCACTGAATGCCCGTTCAGAAAGAACGCTGGATGCAGAACAGCCCAGCAGCTCAATGGCATACTGGGCAAGTTCTGGCCAGTGGTCTATTCTCATGACCCAGTAAGTCAGTGGATCGTCAACTGGAAGGCTCTCCATATCTGTTTTCCCCCTAGATTATCATCCACCATGTGATGCAAACGCTGCAGATGGGATGTGGAAGCTGACAGCCCTGGGCAGTGAGGACTAAATAAATTGTGAAATGCATCACTGAGGTGGCTGCCTTCTCCAGCGTTCCTCTCTTGTCCAACAGAAACCTCAAAACTACGTTTTCCGCGACACTGTAACCTACCAGAGTCGGTTTCCTCAAGAGATTTCATCTTCTGCACTCTCTGTGGGGACGGGATGAGTTCTGAGACTTCCCCCCTTGTAACGGTGATCAAGGAGGGTTGCCCAGCAATAGTGATCCTTCTCCTTTACACCACGGATTTATGGGTCCTTTTGCAGGCTTTGAAGCATGAGGGATCCCATGCACCACAAACTTGCAGAGGCACGAGAAGCAGACTGCTCAGGGGCACTGAGGATTATAGTTTCTGGAACTGCTACCTCCCAGCCATGTACTACTCCCAAGGGTTCTGGGGATGGAAAACCATCTCTTACTGTTTGACGTATGTCTTCCTCTGCTCCCTCTCCTCTTGTGTGCTCTGTGGCATAGGAACAATAGTGTCTGCATAAAGTGGGCCTCGAGAGGAACGGAAGTCCCTTCTCTTCCTCCCGCTGCTCTGCCTCGAGTGCCCTCTGCATAATACCACGCAGAGTCTGCTCCAGCAGGAACACAACAGGGATTGTATCACTGATGCATACATTGTCACGGCTCACCATCCTTGTTGCCTCCTCAAATGGTGACAGTACAGTGCGTGCATCCTTTCGAGCAGCCATTGGCGTGGGGGGAAAAAAAGCAGAGCCACCTGCCATTGTGCCATACTCACACGTAGACTCATTAACGGCCCTCTGCTGCATGTGCAGCCGCTGCATTGCCAATTTTGAGTTCCACCTGGTGGGCATGTCACAAATTAGGCGGTTTACTGGCAGGTGGAATTCTCGCTGAAATTCAGCAAACCGAGCTTCTTCACAGTATGGGTTACTAAGCATGACGGGTGTAATGCAAGTTGAAAACCTGGGCGCCAGTAACTTTTTGGATGAGAACAAAATAGATTTATTGTCTCGTAACAAGAACTGAGGGAGAGAGGGTTTAGGGCCAGCAAACCCTTAGGCAGATGCAATGGCAATTGGCAGACTCCGAGACAAATAATAGGCAGACAGCTATACAGGTAGAGGGCCTTTTAGCTGGATGCAGCAACTGTATTTTAGAACTGCTGTCTCCTATGGCAACTGAACCTTGAATGGTCAATAGAGATCCATACACGTGACACACAGTAACCCGTTCTCTTCTAACATCTCCCAGTATCCTACTGTAGATCTTTACTCACTGAGCTCCCGGTCTCTCACTAGACTTCAATATCCCAGTCATCAATGGATCCCCTGAGCTCTTCCACAGCTAACCCACTGTATTCTCCTCAAGCTAACCCGATGGGTCCCTGGCTTGGCATTCTGCTGAAGCTTTCCCACTTCTTCACGGTCCCTGGCTAGTGAATAAGGCTGCTCTGGTACTTTTTCAGGCTTCCACAACTGGCCTCTGATAACCAGAGTGGTTGTCCCTTAATGGCAACTGTGTCTTCTTTATCTCTGACCTTGACTCTCACTTGCCTCTGGTAACAGGAGTGGTCGTCCCATGTGGCAACTGCTTCTCCCTCATCGCTGGCAACGATGTGGTTCCCCGTCCAGTGGAACCTCTGCAACTTGGTTGGGCTATCGGCTGAAAGCCCCAACCCCACGCTGCTTCTCTCAAACCTGGATAGGCCTCACATAGCCTAGCAGCCAGGTGCTCCCAGGATAGGCCTTAGGCTTCTGGCCTAGCAACCCGGAGCCGTGTGACACACGTCCACCAAGACAGCCATCCGGGTGGCACAGAACAGCAATCACATGACTCCTCATGAATAATAATGAATAAATAGGCTCTCCAAGGAGGCCAAGGGACCAAAGAAACCCCTGCCAATTGGCTGAGACAACCTATCCACTCCTAGTCCGAATTCACTATGCCCTAGTCATTCTAATGCCACAGGCAACAATGCCACCTAGTGACAGAAAAGAGAGGAGCATCAAATCCAGAGTTAGGGAAAAGCCAGTGAATCCTGTATCAATTAGCCAGGCTTGTTACCAACTACCAAGCTAAATGTGTTAGCAACCCTGCCTACTTCCAGGGTGCTACATATGTTTCTATGTTTCTAAAGTGATACAAAAGAGATACCTTTTACAATTGACATTGTCCCTTTTATTTCTGTATGTGGATGATGGCACTGTAATTATTTTAATTAAAAAAATCGAAGTACCTTTTTTCTTATCGATATACAGCTCTCAAATGACCCAGATGTTTTACAGCCTGTCTGCAGGGAAACATAAGCAAGAGAAGCTTCTAGTCCTCTGCTGCTGGTCAGATGTTCAAAAAAAATCAGTCTTTGGAATACAGAGTAAAAATAAATACATAATACCAATAAACTGTTCTAAATTGTCATACAAATATATATTGGAAAATAAATCTTTATTATTTTTTGGCAATAACATGGTGTGGGCCGATTGTGTACAATTGTGTTGTTAGTTGCGATTGGTCAAATTGATCACGTGGTACAGATTGGGCCAGTCACAGCCCATCTGTGCCATGTGATCAGATGTGGCCAATCACAGCTAAACAAAACAAGCTGAATGAATTGATTTCATTCAGTAAAATTCTTGCATATAGAAATGAAATGACTGATTTCAAAAATATTGATCACTTTCCAGAGTACTACACACTACTTCAAAAAACTTGTCATGCCTCTTACTAAACAACTTGGACTGTCTACTTTCCAAAAAGGGCTCATTTGGGGGATATTTGTACTGTCCTGACATTTTTGGGTCTCAAGAAATGAGACCATCAGTAAATCAGGATTGATACATTTTCAGATGCATACCATAGTTTTTGGACGCTATAACTTTCCTACAGACTAAATAATATACACTGGGTTATTTTCACCAAGGAAATGTAGCAGAATATATTTTGGTCTAAATTTTTGAAAAAAGATTCTTTATTTGCAAAATTTTATTACAGAAACAAAGAAAAAAACATAATTTTTTTCAAAATTTTCTGTCTTTTTTAATTTATTTAGAAAAAGATAAAAACCCCAGCGGTGATTAAATGCCACCAAAAGAAAGCTCTATTTGTGTGAAAAAAATTATAAAAATGTCATATGGGTACAGTGTTTCATGACTGTACAATTGTCATTCAAAATGTGACAGCAATGAAAGCTGAAAATTGGTCTGGGCAGGAAGGGGATAAATATGCCCAGTATTGAAGTGGTTATTAGGATTTTTTTTAGTTTAGTGATACTTTAAATTATATGATTTTTGTGATTTTTTGTGATTATATGATTTTTGTTAGTGGAAACCTGTTATGAGAGAAATATGCAGTTTGTCATTGGCCACTTTGTAAATATGGTAACTGCTTGGCTATCATGCTGATCCTTATCCTGATTTCAGATTTGTTTTTTAGATTATTCTTAATTACTAACTCCTTATCAACGAGGAAAAAGAAAGCACTATCCATTAGCTGGCTGCATACACATGTATTATAATAAAATACAGTACAAGTATAGACTGTAGGCTGGCCCTTTGACGTCATCGTGTACAATGCAGGGCTACAGATTCTGCAGTGTACATAAAGAAGGCAGGATGTAATGGGGCTGCGAGAGCCTTATGCCGATCGGAAATTCGGCCAGCAAAAGACCGATGAGAGCTTTTGGTCGGAAAATGCGACCGTGTGTATGCTCCATCGGACTTTTGCTGGCGGAATTCCAGCTCGCCTGTACCAATTCCGACGCGCAAAATTCCTACGCATGCTCGGAAACAATTTGACGCATGCTCGGAAGCATTGAACTTAATTTTCTCGACTTGTCGGAGTGTTGTACGTCACCGTGTTCTTGGCGGTCGAAAGTTCAGCGAAATTTTGTGTGACCGTGTGTATGCAAGCCAAGCTTGAGCGGAATTCCGTCGGAAAAAAACGCTTGTGTGTGTACACGGCATTATTGAAGAGGCTGCGAGTCACACTGTTGGAGGGATCCTGCTAGAGTTCAGAATAAGGCAATCATTTCTCCTTATTCTGGCACACCTAGACATACCGTAATAAGCATTTAACCTTTGCAGTAGGGGGCGGCCCCACTGCAAGAGTCATTTTATTTTTGTGCCTTGAGTTGGACTTTAACCACTTCAGCTCCGGAAGGTTTACCCCCTTCCTGACTAGGCCATTTTTTGCAATACAGTTTTTGTTACTTTAACTAACGATTGCACAGTCATACAAAGCTGTACCCAGATAAAATTGATGTCCTTTTTTTTCCCACAAATAGAACTTTCTTTTGGTGGCATTTGATCACCTCTTTGTTTTTTTTCTGCTATAAAACACACCCAATAAAAAAATATAAAAAAATCTAATTTCTTCATCAGTTTAGGCCAATATGTATTTTGCTACATATTTTTGGTAATAAAAAATCACAATAAGCGAATATTGATTGGTTTGTGCCAAAGTTATAGCATCTACAATCTATGGGATAGATTTATGGAATTTTTTTCTTTTGTTTTACTAGTAATGGCAGCGATCAGCGATTTTTAGCAGGAGTGCGACATTGCGGCAGACAAATCTGACACTAAGTGACACGTTTTGGGGATCAGTGACACCAATACAGTGATCAATGCTAAGACAATGCACTGTCATTGTACTAATGACACTGGCAGGGGATGGGTTAACATCAGGGGCAATAAAATGGTTAACTGTGCTCCTAGGGAGTGCTTTCTAACTGTGTGGGGGGTGGTTTGGCTGTGAGAAGACAAAGATCTGTGTTCCTGCTTAGTAGAAAAACAGGATCTCTGTCTCCCCTACTAGCAGAACTGCGATCGGCCACCGTTCTGCCTCTGTCGTGAGGTCCCGGGTGACATCAGCTCCACTGAACCCGCTGATTGGATCCTGCTGTGTCCAATCACATCGGGAGCTGGTCGCGGGTGGCGTGCGTACACGCTGCAAACCCGGAGGAGGCGATCGTGTACAGGTACATGATTTCGCCAATAGAAGCCTCCGCCCCGCAGGATATGTACGTGGGGTGGTCGGCAACCAGTTAACGGAGGACAGTTTACCTGTTAATAATGCTGAGCATCGCTCATTGGGCCTGATCTACTTGCTTTGCAAACCACTATTCATAAGACTTTACAGATCACCACTTCAAACAGGATACTTGATTAAAATTCTTTATTAATTTATGTTTGGAGGTTAACGTCAATGCACTTTGGCTAGTACCAGTCACACACACTATCAATTTGTAATCTTGTGAATACTTAGTGTGCATCAATATCTGGCTGTAATGAACAAACCCTGCCATATGGGTAAGGACCAGTGTCAATGGGCATTTATAGGCAAATGAGGCATGCTTTGGACATCGGTTAGTCATGCTCCTGAGATCATTCAGAGTTTATTAACAGGGGGCAGGGGGAAGGTGAGCAATAATTGTTGGGCTATTCGTATCTCTGGGCCACTTGGTGCAAATTTGGTATGCCAACTCAGTGGATATATCACTGCCACGTATCCAAATATTGGGTTCCTAGCACCAAGTGGCCCCGAATTCGGTCAACTGTGTTGATCACAGGATTTGTTATGTGGGGTAGGGGTGGATTTCTCACTTTTACACAGGATGTGCCTCTTTTAGGCTAGTGCATGAGATATGTAAATCACCTGTCACTCACAGCACGGGGGCGTTTTTGACAAAGTTTTCAGCACTTTGTCAAGATCTTTCTAACTGAACAATAAAAGAGGATTTCTCAGGGCTAGAGTAAATCTGTGTGGCAAGACTGGGCTCAAATGAAAGGAAATCTTATTCTCTACATTATGACATTTGGGTTTACATCCACTTTAACTACCAAGTTTGAAGTTTGGGGGACCTATGGCTGCAAATGGGCACAGTGAGGCATGCAAATGGGCACAGTGAGGCTGCAAATTGGCATTGTAGACCCTCTTTTCCACTTACAGTAGCTGCGCATTTCTCACCCTAGGCTTATACTCGAGTCAATAGTCAATATACTCGAGTTGTTTGTGGTAAAATTAGGTGCTTCGGCTTATATTTGGGTCGGCTTATACTCGAGTTTATATGGTACTATTGTTCTTGTTAAGGTTTTATATAATGATTTGGTACTTTTTTTGAAAATTAGTCTTCTGCCTAACAATAAATCAAAAATGATGTCATTTTGGTAGATTTTTGCCAAGGTCTAATAAAAAATATGCTTTATAAAAATACATAATCATTTGCTTTTTGATCTTTTTCTTTACCAGATCTGAAATTTTTTGAGACCCACATGCCTAGTTGGCATAAGACCCATATGGCATTTGACTTGCAAAACAGCATCTACATTCAATGGAAGAAACATGGACATCCATTTGTAACTATGAGCTTTTTCAATGTCAAAACTCACTCTTATATCACCAATGAACTCGACCAGCTTGGTGGCGGCTCCAACACAATTGTTGTGATAGCTGTAGGACACCACTTCCGGCCCTTTCCTTTTCCCGTGTTCATCAAAAGGCTTCTCAGCATACGAAGGGCCATAGAGAGCCTGTTTTTACGAAGCCCAGATACAAAAGTTATCATAAAGTCTGAGAACACCAGGGATATTAACCCTGATGTAGAGCGATTTAGTGACTTTCACGGATATATTCAGTACCTCTTAGTAAAGGACATCTTCAGTGGACTTAATGTTGGGATGATAGATGCTTGGGACATGACCACAGCATTTGGCTCTAGAAATGTCCATCCACCGGAGCATGTTGTTAAGAATCAGATCAACTTGTTTTTGTCTTATATCTGTTAAATATATGTGTAGCACTACCCCGTAGGAGCTGCTGATGTATGTTCAATTCTGCACCCTGCCTCACAACCTCAAGAACAGTCTCGAGCCCTCTGGCACACCTGTATGGTAATATGAGTGTGGGACCCAGCAGTAAAGAGAAACACAGTAATGATACACTATACAGTATATTTACCGTAATGTTTTAACCCGTCACTTCACCAGCTGTAATAATAGATAGAGACTCACACAGAATGTCAATTAACCATCTAGAAAGCTTACTGAAATGTAAATTAAACGTACATAACAATGTGTTCAGATATAAACAATACATGACAATGGATGACCATCAACATGGATGTGAGCACTGTAAATTCAATAATCAACGTATAGAGTATAGGGGTACAGTGGGACAAATGTCTAATATCCTCAAAGATCCATATCAACCACCTTCCCACTGAAGCCTCAAAGCATACACACCAAATCTGCGGTATAATCTTATGAACATGCAATAGTACAATACAATATATATATCCTGTACTCAAGGGCTCCCCCTTGGTTATAATGCAATGTTCCAAATGCAAAGTAACCTGCGATGCTTTGTAGAAGATGATAACAGTTCCTTGTCCTCAGAATCTTCAGCTAGATTATGGTATTATGCCCTGTACACACGGTCGGATTTTCCGACTAAAAATGTGCGATCGGATCGTGTGTGGGCTCCATCGGACTTTTTCCGTTGGAATTTCCGACACAAAGTTTGAGAGCTGGATCTAAAATTTTCCGACAACAAAATCCAATCGTGTAAATTCCACGCATGCTCAGAATAAATAACGAGCCGAAAGCTATTGGCTACTGGCCTCCTTTATAGTTCTGTCATACTTGTTGTACAGTACTGCGTTCCTAACGATCAGATTTTCCGACAACTTTGTGCGACCGTGTGTATGCAAGACTGCAGTATTTGTAAATCCAAACAGGGAAACAAGTAGAAAGCAAACGGCAGAATTAACATTGCGCTGGTAACTGTGTACTGGCAAATATAAGGCACTTAGAATATTTCCTCCTTATCAGTGGGTATAATTCAGCATTGACTTTATAGCATAGAGAAGGCAAACCCTGAAGTTCCACTGTATGCAGCCTATGGATAAGTGAGATCACTCCTGTGGGACTACAAGTCTCACCAGCAGTCTACAGCTAACTCACTTAGTCAACAGTACACTATACTGAAGTGGGCAGGTGCCCTTCTCACCAAGCAGACCCAGAGGCTGTGAGGCTCCGTCCAGACTCTCCTCCTGGTGGCTCAGTCTGTTGAAAGATGGCTCCATCCATGCTGTATTGCCCCTCTGGATGGCTGAGGTGCAGATGGCTTCAAATGCTCTGTAGAGCAGAACGATCCTCCTGCTCGATCAGCAGGGCCATTCACAAGGATCCCTCTGGGACGGGCGATCCACTCTCCACTGTAGGCCGCAGGCTCTCCCAGCCCTGGGCACACACAGACCTCCCGCGGTGAGTTGACTTTTACTGCTCTAAGGAAAAAGTGACTTAGGCCGCGTACACACGAAGGGACAATCTCGCGGGATTATCCTCTGGACTCAAGTCCAGCGGACAATCCCCTCGTGTGTGGGCGTCGGCTGACTTTTTGGCGCCAAAGTCCGGCGGACCAAAGTTTTAAGTTTTGTTTTAAAACTATCCGCTGGACTTGGCAGTCCGGCGGACAATCCCGCCGTTAGTAGGCTAGTCCGCCGGACTTTTTAAATGAACGGACTTGCCGCTCGTCGGCAAGTCCGTTCATTTAGCACGTGACTTCAGGTTACGTAGCTAGCGTAAGGGAGTAAATGCCGCCGCGCTAGCTCCGTAAGCTGGCATGGATTTAAAGGGACTCCCCACGCCGAAAAACGGCGTGGGGGTCCCCCCAAATCCATGTCAGACCCTTATCCGAGCACGCAGCCTGGCAGGCCAGGAAAGGGGTGGGGACGAACGAGCGCCCCCCCCCCTCCTGAGCCGTACCAGGCCGCGTGCCCTCAACATGGGGGGTGCCCTGGGGAAAGGGGGGCCATGCGGCCCCCCCCCCCAAAGCACCTTGTCCCCATGTTGATGAGGACAAGGGCCTCTTCCCGACAACCCTGGCCGTTGGTTGTCGGGGTCTGCGGGCGGGGGCTTATGGGAATCTGGGAGCCCCCTTTAATAAGGGGGCCCCCAGATACCGGCCCCCCACCCTATGTGAATGAGTATGGGGTACGATGTACCCCTACCCATTCACCTAAGGTGTAAAATGTAAAGTACAAAAACACACACACTTTTGAAAAAATATTTTATTGCACTGCTCCGGGGGTCTTCTTCCGTCTTGGGGGTCTTCTCGCCGGACTCCCCCGCCATTTACCAAGCTCTTTTACCGAGCGGGGAAGTCCGGCTACCTTCTTCGTCGTCGCCGCCGTCGTCTGGGGGTCTCGATCCGCCTTCGGGGGTCTTCCGGGGGTCTCTTCTGTTCTTGCGGCGGTCGTCGTCTTCCGCGCCGCCGGCGCCGCCTTCTTCTTCTTGTTCTTCTTCTTCTTCCGATGTTGACCCGTCGCTGTCTCTGCCCGGAATGCCAGAACCGCGCTGCGCTGGGACTTATATAGGGACATGGGGACAGGGTCACATGCTCATGTCACATGGTGACCCCGCCCCCTTGCGATGTCACAGTCCCAGCATCCTCCGTGACTGTGACAACACATTTACTGCCTACGCTAGCTACGTAACCTGAAGTTACGTTCTAAATGAACGGACTTCTCCGTGTGTGGGCAAGTCCGTTCATTTTCAAAAGTCCCGCGGACTTTGGCCGGCGGATTATCCGCCGGAGAAGTCCGTGCGTGTGTGGGCAAGTCCACACGCTCGGAAAGTCCGGCGGACTCAGCTGGAAAGTCCGGCGGATTGTCCGCTGGACTAAGTCCGCCGGCAAAAGTCCGCACGTGTGTACGCGGCATTAGTTAGCCCTCGAAGCATCTAATATTTTATTCCAGGGGGAGGGGCGTGCTGCATGGCCGACAACTGAGACAGCTTCGGCTCTCAGCAGCACCACAGGGCTCAGAGCAGGGGCAGAGATCGCTCTCACTAAGCGGTTCTACCCCACACACACCAATCGACACCAGGAGGATGTCCAAGAGAAGGAAGGAAAAGCGGCCCCTCGCATTCATCCCTCCATCTTCATGGCCATGAAACACACCCTAAGCTCTTACATATGGCAAGTAAACAACCAAGATGTCCTTACAACACTCTCATTAGACACAAAAAAGTGGGTGGGATGGGACTACTATACATGAAGGAATATCATGTGGCAGTAGTACTAGATCAGCAAAGACAATGGTTCACCCCAGCAGGTGCCAAGAATTGGCTAGCCATAGAACACTTCACCACGCAGGGGCACTTCATTTCTTTTCTTCTGGCACAATCCTTTTCTGATACTACCCCCAAGAAAACCCACCCTACTATACCCGCTGCTGTAGAAGCTTAAAGATACTTCAATAAAACTTCTCCTACCTCTGTATCCAAGTCTTCCATCCCCATCCCTCTGGAAATCTTCAAATTTTAAATACCTAATGTGCCTCACAGGCAAAGTTCCCCCCTAAACTCCTCCTTCAGGACCTAATGATTAATGGCAAACTGACACCCACCAACATCATTAAAGAGACTTATAATATTTCGTCCCTGGATCAATATGCTTTTATGCAAATTTCAGCCTACCTAATCCAAAATCAGATTCCCTCCCTTGGAGTAACCTCTTTAGTCTGGTCCTACTGGACCTCCACCTTTCCCAAAGATAAGGGTATTTCCATTCTATAGAACCTCCTTCAATCTAAAACAGAGTTTGTGAAATCTCCTTTCCTGATCGAATGTGAACAAGAGCTGTGTTCCGTATTCTCAGAGTCACGCTGGTTGAGGGTCATACAGTACAATTCAATGTACACTTATGCCGCATACACACGATCGGACATTCTGACAACAAAACCGTGGATTTTTTCCGAAGGATGTTGGCTCAAACTTGTCTTGCATACACACGGTCACACAAATGTGAGAACGCGGTGACATACAAGACGTACGACGAGCCGAGAAAAAGGAAGTTCAATAGTCAGTGCGGCTCCTTCTGCTTGATTCTGAGCATGTGTGAGCCTTTGTGCGACGGACTTGTGTACACACGATCGGACTTTCTGACAACAAGTGAAGTTGGCGGAAAATTTGAGAACCTGCTCTCAAACATTTGTGGCCAGAAATTCCGACAGCAAATGTTCGATGGAGCATACACATGGTCGCACTTTCCGACAACAAGCTCACATCGAACATTTCTCGTCGGAAAATCCGACCATGTGTACGTGGCATAAGTGTGTAAACTACTGGGAAATCTCCCAGAAAATACTTCATAGGTGGTATATAACCCCAGTACGATTAGCGAAATTCACAAATATAGATGATAACCTATGCTGGAGAGGATGTCAAAGAGTGGGTATCCTGATCCACACATTGTGGGAGTGTCTGAACCTAACAAGCTTCTGAAACAGGGTATTCACACTTCTCTCTGAGGTCACAGGATGCCCGACAAGACCTAAGAGGGCACAGATTAACGATCCTTAGAAAGTGGAGGGGCTCCTTGGTTCCTAATGTTTCGGATGTGAAGACCCAGATGAATTGTACAGTGAGCTATGAGCATTGTTTAGCACTCCAGCTCAGGAAATGAAAAACAGTTTCATAGAGCCTGGGACCAGTGGATTGTTACTCACCACAGATGAATAAGTGTTTTCTTCTGGTTTGATGATTGACTGTAACCATTGCACTTAAACTTGTTACTTAAGAGACATTGTATTTCACTCTCAGGACACTAGCCCCACAGGAGTCTTCTCCCCAGGGACCAATGCCCCACTGTAGTTCTCTAGTTTGTCTTCTACCTGTTTATATAAAGTATCTCTGCATATACAGTATCTCACAAAAGTGAGTACACCCCTCACATTTTGGTAAATATTTTATTATATCTTTTCATGGGACAACACTGAAGAAATTACACTTTGCTACAATGTAAAGTAGTGAGTGTACAGCTTGTATAACAGTGTAAATTAGCTGTCCCCTCCAAATAACTCAACACACAGCCATTAATGTCTAAACCGCTGGCAACAAAAGTGAGTACACCCCTAAGTGAAAATGTCCAAATTGGGCCCAAAATGTCAATATTTTGTGTGGCCACCATTATTTTCCAGCACTGCCTTAACCCTCTTGGGCATGGAGTTCACCAGAGCTTCACAGGTTGCCACTGGAGTCCTCTTCCACTCCACCATGATGACATCACGGAGGTGGTGGATGTTGGAGACCTTGCGCTCCTCCACCTTCCATTTGAAGATGCCCCACAGATACTCAATAGGGTTTAGGTCTGGAGACATGCTTGGCCAGTCCATCACCTTTACCCTCAGCTTCTTTAGCAAGGCAGTGGTCATCTTGGAGGTGTGTTTTTGTCATTATCATGTTGAAATACTGTCCTGTGGCCCAGTCTCTGAAGGGAGGGGATCATGCTCTACTTCAGTATGTCACAGTACATGTTGGTATTCATGGTTGCCTCAATTAACTGTGCCGGCAGCACTCATGCAGCCCCAGACTATGACACACCCACCACCATGCTTAACAGTAGGCAAGACACACTTGTCTTTGTACTCCTCACCTGGTTGCCACCACACACGCTTGACACCATCTGAACCAAAAAAGTTTATCTTGGTCTCATCAGACCAAAGGACATGGTTCCAGTAATCCATGTCCTTAGTCTGCTTGTCTTCAGCAAATGGTTTGTGGGCTTTCTTGTGCATCATCTTTAGAAGAGGCTTCCTTCTGGGATGACAACCAATTTGATGCAGTGTGCGGCATATGGTCTGAGCACTGACAGGCTGACCCCCCACCCTTCAACCTCTGCAGCAATGCTGACAGCACTCATACGTCTATTTCCCAAAGGCAATCTGTGGATATGACCAGGGCCGCTGATAGGGGGGGACCACCGGTCCTTCTGTACGGGGCCCGCGCACACACAGGGGCCCGGACAGGGAGGCAGATCGGTGCGGATTGACAAATACAGAAAAGATCCATCTAGCAGCTGAAAGCCGATTTCTCTCCCTCCTGTCGGTTTTCAGCTGCTAGATACATCTGAAAAGCAGCGCTTTTCCTCTGGTGGAAAACAGAGATGTGTCAGGACACTGAGCGGGGGAAGTGCCGGTGGATATGTAATTTACGGCCCCTTCCTAAGGCTGTCTTAAGACACGGGCATCTCTGAGAACTGCCCAGGGGTCCTTGGTGCATGGGGGGCCTAGAAGTTTCCTCCCACTGCTCCCCGCAGTACTCTGGTAACAAGTTCCCCTCACTTTGGCCGGCTATTTTCGTACAGTGCTGTAATGTATCTTGTGTCCAGCTGTCCTAATGTCTCTCTCCCTCCCAGCATCTTCCTCCCCACCTCAGCCACTATCTGGTCCTGCTTTCCTTTCATTCTCACACCATCCATCCATCTCTGCCTGTCACACTGCTCTTCTTCTCCCAGATGTTAACCCTCGCTGCTTGCTCCTTGCTCATTTTCAGCCTGGTCTCCAGCCATCCACACATTCTTTTCCTGACACTTTACAAACAATAGTCCCTCACTCCCATCCCAGTCTTCTTCTCTGCAGATACGTCACCTTCACACAGGTGTGTGCCCCCCACCTTCACACAAGTGTGTGCCCCCACCTTCACACAGGTGTGTGCCCCCCACCTTCACACAAGTGTGTGCCCCCCACCTTCACACAAGTGTGTGCCCCCCACCTTCACACAGGTGTGTGCCCCCCACCTTTACACAGGTGTGTGCCCCCCACCTTCACACAGGTGTGTGCCCCCCACCTTCACACAGGTGTGTTCCCCCCACCTTCACACAAGTGTGTGCCCCCACCTTCACACAGGTGTGTGCCCCCACCTTCACACAGGTGTGTGCCCCCACCTTCACACAAGTGTGTGCCCCCCACCTTCACACAGGTGTGTGCCCCCCACCTTCACACAGGTGTGTGCCCCCCACCTTCCTCCACACAGGTGTGTGCCCCCCACCTTCACACAAGTGTGTTCCCCCCACCTTCCTTCACACAGGTGTGTGCCCCCACCTTCCTTCACACAGGTGTGTGCCCCCCACCTTCACACAAGTGTGTGCCCCCCACCTTCACACAAGTGTGTGCCCCCAACTTCACACAGGTGTGTGCCCCCACCTTCCTTCACACAGGTGTGTGCCCCCTACCTTCACACAAGTGTGTGCCCCCCCACCTTCACACAAGTGTGTGCCCCCCACCTTCCTTCACACAGGTGTGTGCCCCCACCTTCCTTCACACAGGTGTGTGCCCCCCACCTTCACACAGGTGTGTGCCCCCCACCTTCACACAGGTGTGTGCCCCCCACCTTCCTTCACACAGGTGTGTGCCCCCCCACCTTCACACAAGTGTGTGCCCCCCCACCTTTACAAAGGTGTGTGCCCCCCACCTTCCTTCACACAGGTGTGTGCCCCCCCACCTTCCTTCACACAGGTGTGTGCCACCCCCCCTCATACACAATCACTATAACTTGCTGGAATCCCCCAGCCTGCACACCCCCAACACTGAATCTTTACTAGTTAATGGAATCTCACCCTCTACACCTCCCTGATAGACATCCTATTTGCTTTTATTATGCTGTAGCTATTCCTCACCAGCCAACAGTATTTCCCATGCCTATCCATGACCAGCCCTCTCCAGTCCCCTCCACCCCCCATCTAATCCTCCTCCTTTTTTTATCCCTATACAGACCAGAATTCCCCCAGTCTCACTCCGGTTCTTCTCTACCCACCCCCTACCCACCTCCACCCCCCCTCCTTGTTCTCCCTTACCCCATGGTTCCGATCTCCATCCCCCCCTCATTTTTTTCAGGGTTAAGGAAGAACCCCAAAGGGGAGCATCCTATTACTGCTGCTGCTTGTGTGGGTGGGATGTGTACTGTGCCAATCCCTGCTGACCCTCCTCTCCTATTCATCATATGTGATTGGCGCAGTACACATCCCACCCCCACAAGCAGCGGCAGTAATAAGATGCTCCGCCTTGGAGTTCTTCCTTAACCCCTGCAGAGCACCAGAAGAAAGCCAGAAACTCTGGAGGGGAAAGTAGAGGGGGAGTTGCTCTTCTATTTGTACATTTAGCCCAGCCTGCCGGAATCTGTGATGTCAGCTTCCCTGCACAACTCTTCTTCAGGAGGCCATATCTGTGTAATACGTTACTGCCCCTACACTGTACCCTATACTGTACCGTCCTGCCCCCTGTACTGTGTCCACTTACCCTCCCCCTGTACTGTACCCTCCTAACCACTGTACTGTGCCCTCCTGCCCCCCCCCCCCCATACTGTACCTTCCTGTCCCACTTCTTCTGTGGCTCCCTGTACTGTACCCTCCTAACTGCTGTACCGTGCCATCCTGCCCTGACTGTACCCTGCTGTTCCCCCATAAGTTTGTAAGTTATGTTGTGTTTGTGTCCACTAATGATGATTTTTGTGTATTTTTAGCGAAAACATTGTTTTGATATTTTTTAGGGGGGCCCTGTCAGGTAAGCTGTATGGGCCCTGTGATTTCTAACAGCAGCCCTGGATATGACGCTGAGCACGTGCACTCAACTTTTTTGGTCGACCATTGAGAGGCCTGTTCTGAGTGGAACCTGTCCTGTTAAACCGATGTATGGTCTTTCTCATCGTGCTGCAGCTCAGTTTCAGGGTCTTGGCAATCTTCTTATAGCCTAGGCCATCTTTATGTAGAGCAACAATTCTTTTTCAGAGAGTTCTATGCCATGAGGTGCCATGTTGAACTTCCAGTGACCAGTATGAGAGAGTAAAAATAGAGGGGGGCAAATGGTACGTGGTATGCTTGATGTGTGCCACATCCAAATTTTTGTAGTCAAAAGAAAGAGGGGGTTCCCCTGGGTGGACTTTATAGACAACACACAATGTTAGATAATATAATGATAGAGTACTTAAATAAAGAAAATTGTTATTTATTTAAACATGATAAAAAGAAAGTTGTAGATTTTCTGTAAGTTTTGCTTTTGCTTACGCAATGTCTAATCTACTTTGTACTGTTTGATAAAAAAAAATAAATCAATAAATGTTTGAAAAAAAGATATATACATTTTATTTCAGGGTTATCAATATCAGATTTTGTAGACCTGGCCCAATCTACAATCATCAAGAGGCAGTGAGTGGCATCGTTATGGGGGTGCAGACCGCACTGGGTGACCCCCGCCAGGCGGGTGACTTCATCAAGTATTACTCTGGCTAGGGGGGGAGAACTGTGCCAATGTGCTAGCCTGCTCGGTGCCATTTCAGCTGTCACTTTCAGCGGCAGGACAAAGCACTGTGGCTGGCGGGCTAGCAGGATAGGACACTGTGGCAGGCTAGTGTGTGTGTGGGGGGGGGGACACCATGTCTTACCACACCAGGTGAGGCCAACCCTAGTGATGCCACTATTAAGTGGCAATCTATGAAACCTCTTCTTCAAACCCTTAAAGACAACTACATTTATTATAAATGGATGTTCCCCAATAAAGATCCAGTTTGGTGATTTTTTTCTTAGCCATTGTTAACAGAGTCCTTTTCCTATAAAGCTGATTTATGGCCGACAATTATGTGTTTTTGTTCATATTCAGGCATCATGGGTTTGACTCATTTACTAATTCTTGTTTCATCCTGCATGAAATGATTAGGATTTCATTGACCTCCCATTCCTGTTTTGGGCCTAGGCATTACTGTTAGGCCTCATGCCCACAGGCCTTTTTACAGCTGCATTTAAGAGCTTTTTTTACAGCTTAAAAATGCCTCTCCATGTTATTCAATGGCCTCATACCCACACAGGCGTTTTGGTGCTGTAAGTGACATAGGCGTTTTTAAGCTCCAAAAAAATCCAGGACCAGCGCGTTCTGAGCCTCCAGCGCTAGAGCTGTAAAAATGATAGACGCCGGTAAAAGCTATTAAACTCGGCTTAACACTGTATACAGAGCGTTAACCCTCATCAGGCATTTCGCTGCCTTGATTCAAAATCAATGATTCCCTATGGGAGCCCATTGATTTGAATAGAAGTCGCACCAGAAGTCGGATCATGATAATCTGACTTGCGGAGCAACTTGTGTGTGGAGGATCTTGAAGGAGAACCCCCGTCAAAATAAAAAAAAATTGGCGTGGTGTCCCTTCTCCCCAAAACCCATACCAGACCCTTATCCGAGCATGCAGCCCAACAGGTCAGGAAAGGGGAGGACGAGCGAACCCCCCCCCCCCCCCTGTACCTTACCAGGCTACATGCCCTCAACATGGGGGGCGGGTGCTTTGGGGCAGACTCTTTTGCAGACTCTAACAGGTTTTCTTCTAATATTGCCCTGTATTTGGCTCCATCCATCTTCCCATCAACTCTGACCAACTTCCCTGTCCCTACTGAAGAAAAGCATCCACACAAAATGATGCTGCCACCACCATATTTTCACAGTGGGGATGGTGTGTTCAGGGTGATGTGCAGTGTTAGTTTTCCTCCACACATAGCATTTTGCTTTTCGGTCAAAAAGTAAAATTTTGGTCTCATTTGACCAGAGCACCTTCTTCCACATGTTTGCTGTGTCCCCCACATGGCTTCTCGCAAACTGCAAATTTCACTCTCTCTAGATATGCAAAGACATCCCCAAAAAGACTTGCAGCTGTAATTGCAGCGAAAGTTGGTTCTTCAAAGTATTGACTGAATACAAATGCACGCCACACTTTTTAAATATTTATTTTTAACACATTTTGAAAACCATTTATAATTTTTCTTCTACTTCACAATTATGTGCCACTTTGTGTTGGTCTATCGTGTAAAAAATCCTAATAAAATACATTTACGTTTTTGGTTGTAACATGACAAAACTAACTGGTATTGTGATGGGGATTGTCTAAAAAAAATAAAGGATCTTGGGGAGAACCAGCATTTTAAATGCTGCTATGCGTCATAGCGAGTTTAGTTCAAATTTTGAAATATGCTGGGTATCTTGAGAGATAGTTTGTATGAGTGGCTGGAAGTTGGCTCTGTAAGTGTTGTTAGTAGGGGTTGTCAGGACTATACCTAGATAGGATATCTTACCTTGTGCCCATGTATAGGGAAATTGCTTTTTCAAATGGCCTAGTAGTGGTCTAGAAATGTTTATCGGTAGGATAGTGGATTTAGTGGTATTTAATTTGTAGTATGAAATATTGCTAAATTTATCAAATAGTAGCTTGGACTGCTTTTAATTCTGGATTAGTGAGAGTAAAGGCCCATACACACGATCAGACTTTTTGACAACCAACATGCAAATTAGCTGTTTTGGACCAACATCCGACCGTGTGTACGCTCCATCGGACCAACTTTTTCCAGGTTTCATCTGACTTTTGTTGGCTGTGCGAACGGACCAACTTTCTGCCAACAAAAGTCCGATGGACCAAAGTCCGACCGTGTGTACACAAAACCAACGGACTTTTGTACAAACCAATGCAGAACCAATGCAAAAGATCAGACAACAATACAGAAGTTGACCAAAGGTGGCGGTAAAGAGCAGAAAAACCAAGTGATTTGGTGAAAGTTGGCTGAAAGTTGGCTGAAAAAGTCCTGCCGTGTGTATGCAATACCAACTTAGGGCCAACGCCCTTTGGACAAAAATCCACAGGAAAGTTGGTCCACGGTCCGATCGTGTGTATGAGGCTAAAGAACTACGTGGTCCCCAAAGAGTCCAATTTTATGTTGCTGACCAGCTACTTTAATGCCTTCGGGGTTAATTCTAATTGATTTTTGCTAGTGGTTCCATTATTAGGGTGAAAATAAGGGGAGATAATGGACATCCCTGTCTGGTGCCGTTAGAAATGTTAAAGGATTCAGAAAGTGCATTGGAGGTGTATATGTTTGCGGAAGGATACGAGTATAATGCTGATATTGCAGACAGGGCGAAACCATGAATTCCAAATTTGACCAGGTTAGCTTGCAGGTAACCCCAATGCACCCTGTCAAACGCCTTTTCGGCATCAAGGGCCAGGAATGTTGTCAGTGTTTTTGCATATATTTCTGCAATGTGAATAAGGTTAAGCATACAACGGGTGCCATCAGGGGCCTATCTACCCCTACCCTATCTACCCTGGAGAAATCCCACCTGGTCCGCCTTAATTAGATTGGGTGTTATTTTCTCTAGTTCTCTATTAGCCAAAATATTTGTATATATATATATATCTTCAGGTCTGAGTTTAACAATGAGATGGGGCGGAAATTCTGTGGACAATCTGGGGCTTTCCCTGGTTTTGGTAGTGTCACTATTGTAACTTGTAGCATCTTGGGGGGGGGGGGGGGGGATGAGGCTGTGGATGCCGACTGATTGAATAATGTGTTTAGGTGGGGTGTTAGTACGTCCTGGAAGGTTCTCCTGGTGATTTATTATTTGGCAACGACTTAATAACAGCTAGAATTTCATCATTTCTAATAGAGGAGTTCAAAGTTGCAAGTTCCTCTTTAGATACCTTTGGAAGGGATACTGAATTTAAAAACTCAGCTATTAATTGCTCAGATGGTGGAGGGGTCAGTAGGTCTTTAGATAGATTATAGAAGTCCTGGTAGTATTTGGGAAAGCCATAGCAATATGCTCAGGATGAAAGCATTTAGTTTGGGTTTCTAGGTCAATTATTGATGTCAGTTTAGATTTAAGTTGTCTTTGCCTAAGATAGGTGGCTAAAAATGTACTGGCTTTGTTACCATGGGAGTAATGTAGGGCCTTAAATCTTCTTGGGGTGTTCACATGGTTAATTTCCAGTAAGGCTTTAAATTGGTTCCTACAGGTGGTCAGTTCTTGCAGTTTATCCTCTGCCAAAGTGGTTTTATGATGAGACTCTAGCTGCTTAATTTTCAACAATGCTGACATTTCACTGAGACTACGCCTTTTTTCCCTGGCTGCCATTTGTATCAATAGGCCCCTGGCAAAGGCCAGGCACCAGACCAAGGAAAAGGGTACATCCGGTGTGATGTTATTAGAGAAAAATTCCTGAATTTTTTCCTCATGATCCTTTTTGAACGGCAGCCTGGAAAAAAGGTTTACATTATTACGCCACATATAAACAGGCCTTGAAGCATGTGCCTCTGTAACCAATATAGAAATGGGCGCATGGTCCAACCAGAGAATAGAATGAATAGTTGCTTCGGTCACTCTAGATAGTAATGAAAGCTCAGTAACAAAGAGATCAATTTGAGTATAAATCTTGTGAGGGGCAGAATAATACGTAAGGTCCTTTTCCGTAGGATTAAGACAATGCCATGCATAATACAGATCTTCATTTTGTAGAACATGTTGCAATGTAGGGCGAGTGTGTGCCTTCGCTGTAGAATCTAGAGTATTGTCCACTTTTCTTGAGCAGTTTGTGCAAAAATGCAATTTGGTGAGAGTTAAGTGCATACACATTTACTATGGTATACGTGACATTGTTAATATCACACACTAGTATGAGGTATCTCCCATTTTGATCTACTGTTGAGGAGTGGAGAGTAAAGGCAACAGAGTTCTTTATCGCAATTAAAGTTCCACGTTTTTTAACTGCCGCGTTTGCTGTGAATATGTGTGGGAACAATTTATGTGTACATTTAGAAGGAATGGAGGAGGAAAAGTGGGTCTCTTGTATACAGATGACATCCCCTTTAAGATTTTTTGCTTCCTGCCACATTGCTTTAGGCTTGTAAGGACTATTTAGCTAATGGGCATTCAATGATATGAATTTAAGAGGCATGTTTCAAGGTACGTAGAGAGAGAAGTTCTTGGAGATGATCTGCGGGTTTTCTGATGGTAAAGACATCGCAGGCAGGTTGGTTTTGAAGCTGGTGTCTTCCCGAGGGTGAGCTTGGCATCGATGGTGTCAACAGAAAACGTAAGAAAAGCAAAAAACAACAAAAAAAAGGTAAAGCGTAAAAAAATGTGCAAAGTTAACTATGGCAGTAACTACTGCTTCTTCTTGAGTGGGGGTATCAGCTCAACAGAGCCACAGGGTTCCCGTAAATGCTACTAAAGTGTAGCCTAAATAATTTTTCAACCGGGTGCCTTATTCCACAGAGGATCAACTTTCATCTGTGAGGCACCTTCTGGTTGATTTTGGTAGTCAGCTGGTAGCAGCCCCAATTGTTCCGGTTTCCACTTTAAGCACCGTGTAAGTCTTGCTTTTCCAGGTAACTATCAATTTGGCGGGGAAATCCCAGCGGTAAACCACTCCATGGTTACAGTACAGTTTAGTGAATGGAACTATGCTGTGGGCTTGCATAGTATGTTTGGACAAGTCACTAAATAGTGTAATGCCAGTATAGGGTTCCGGCAAGTTTGGTTCTTTCCTTGCCTTTTGCACGAGCACCTCTTTCACATGATAAAAATGAATACGGGCTATGACATCCCGTGGTACTTTTTCAGGCAAAAAGGGCAGTTTGGGGAGCCTATGAGCTCTGTCTCTCACAACTTCTCTTTTGGGCACCTCAGGCAGCAGAGAGGCAATCATTTGCTGCATATGGTTGCGTAATTCAGCTGGAGGGATTGTTTCAGCAACTCCCCTGAACTTGACATTGTTCCTCCTGGAACAGTCTTCCAAATCAGCTAATTTGGAATGGCTAGTCTTTCATCCTCTGCTTGATTGTGAGCGTCTACCAGTTCATTGTGCGCCACTGCAAAATTCCCCATTTTGTCCTCTACATGATGTACCCTATCTCCCAGGTCCTCTACCTCTCTTCTAATGTGAGATACCATGGACATCATGTCCTTATGGAGCGATCCCCTCAGTGATTCCAGCATGTCCTTCAGCGTTTTTATATGAGAGGGGGTGCCCCACTGCAGGGTAGTCATCAATGCACTCAATGAACTGCCAGTTAGAGTCCTCTGAAATGTCGAAAACGCTGGTGTGTGGGCCGAGTGGAATGCTGTGGCCGGAGGGAGAACGTTCCTGCTCCCGGCTGGCGCCATCTTTAGGCGAGTGGTCTTCAGCAGGCCCAAAGTAGGTCATCAGCTTGTGGGGTCCAGAGGGAGGTTTCGCTTCTCCATAGCGATCGGTGAGGTGGCGCTGGCTTGCGGGCGTTTGAGGGGCACTTTTGGGCTGTCTACTGTCGCTGGTCTGAGTAGAAACCGATGTGAGATCCCGAAGCTCCCCTCTCACGCGGCCATCTCCTACGGCTGTTGGATCCGCCCCTGAATGAATACTTTTTCAAGGCACTGTATGTGTTTGAAATATCTTATTAAAGTGGTTGTAAACCCTGTTTGGTGACTTTTACCTATAGGTAAGCCTAGAATAAGGCTTACCAATAGGTAGTGGAAATATCTCCTAAACGTTTAGGAGATATCTTGTAGTGCGCCGATGTCGTCATCGGCACATGCGCTGTGAAGAAACGGACCACCGTGCCATTTCTTCCCCCAACTTGTGCCGTGACTGACGGCTCCCGCGTGCATGCATGGGAGTGACGTCGCGCGACTCCGGCCAGTCACAGAGCTGGAGTCCGTGACCCCGGAAGAAAGAAGAGCAAAGATGGACACGGCCTGCTCAGGGGACAGCACGGGCTTCGTTTGCAGATAAGTGTCATATAATGGGCTAGTATGCGATGCATACTAGCCCATTATGCTTTTCATTTGCAGGCCTTGTGGGGAGCAAAAGAGGAAGTAAAACCCATCAGGGTTTACGTCCTCTTTAATTGACAACTTTATTTAAAAAGTTTTAATTTTTTTTTCCTGCATTTTCCAAAGACTTGTGGCAAAAATTACATTTTCAAAAGACTCACAATGCCTTTAAGAAAATACCCTGGGGTGTTGGCTTTCCAAAATGTAATAATTTTTTGGGTGTTTTTCCTGTTCTGGCAGTGCAGGGACTTAAGAAATGTGATAGGTAGCCAGGAAAATCCATTCATAGTTTATGGTTCCAGTAATCCATGTCCTTAGTCTGCTTGTCTTCAGCAAACTGTTTGTGGGCTTTCTTGTGCATCATCTTTAGAAGAGACTTCCTTCTGGGACAACAGCCATGCAGACCAATTGGTCTGAAGTTGACCAAAGGTGGCGGTAAAGAGCAGAAAAACCAAGTGATTTGGTGAAAGTTGGCTGAAAGTTGGCTGAAAAAGTCCTGCCGTGTGTATGCAATACCAACTTAGGGCCAACGCCCTTTGGACAAAAATCCACAGGAAAGTTGGTCCACGGTCCGATCGTGTGTATGAGGCTAAAGAACTACGTGGTCCCCAAAGAGTCCAATTTTATGTTGCTGACCAGCTACTTTAATGCCTTCGGGGTTAATTCTAATTGATTTTTGCTAGTGGTTCCATTATTAGGGTGAAAATAAGGGGAGATAATGGACATCCCTGTCTGGTGCCGTTAGAAATGTTAAAGGATTCAGAAAGTGCATTGGAGGTGTATATGTTTGCGGAAGGATACGAGTATAATGCTGATATTGCAGACAGGGCGAAACCATGAATTCCAAATTTGACCAGGTTAGCTTGCAGGTAACCCCAATGCACCCTGTCAAACGCCTTTTCGGCATCAAGGGCCAGGAATGTTGTCAGTGTTTTTGCATATATTTCTGCAATGTGAATAAGGTTAAGCATACAACGGGTGCCATCAGGGGCCTATCTACCCCTACCCTATCTACCCTGGAGAAATCCCACCTGGTCCGCCTTAATTAGATTGGGTGTTATTTTCTCTAGTTCTCTATTAGCCAAAATATTTGTATATATATATATATCTTCAGGTCTGAGTTTAACAATGAGATGGGGCGGAAATTCTGTGGACAATCTGGGGCTTTCCCTGGTTTTGGTAGTGTCACTATTGTAACTTGTAGCATCTTGGGGGGGGGGGGGGGATGAGGCTGTGGATGCCGACTGATTGAATAATGTGTTTAGGTGGGGTGTTAGTACGTCCTGGAAGGTTCTCCTGGTGATTTATTATTTGGCAACGACTTAATAACAGCTAGAATTTCATCATTTCTAATAGAGGAGTTCAAAGTTGCAAGTTCCTCTTTAGATACCTTTGGAAGGGATACTGAATTTAAAAACTCAGCTATTAATTGCTCAGATGGTGGAGGGGTCAGTAGGTCTTTAGATAGATTATAGAAGTCCTGGTAGTATTTGGGAAAGCCATAGCAATATGCTCAGGATGAAAGCATTTAGTTTGGGTTTCTAGGTCAATTATTGATGTCAGTTTAGATTTAAGTTGTCTTTGCCTAAGATAGGTGGCTAAAAATGTACTGGCTTTGTTACCATGGGAGTAATGTAGGGCCTTAAATCTTCTTGGGGTGTTCACATGGTTAATTTCCAGTAAGGCTTTAAATTGGTTCCTACAGGTGGTCAGTTCTTGCAGTTTATCCTCTGCCAAAGTGGTTTTATGATGAGACTCTAGCTGCTTAATTTTCAACAATGCTGACATTTCACTGAGACTACGCCTTTTTTCCCTGGCTGCCATTTGTATCAATAGGCCCCTGGCAAAGGCCAGGCACCAGACCAAGGAAAAGGGTACATCCGGTGTGATGTTATTAGAGAAAAATTCCTGAATTTTTTCCTCATGATCCTTTTTGAACGGCAGCCTGGAAAAAAGGTTTACATTATTACGCCACATATAAACAGGCCTTGAAGCATGTGCCTCTGTAACCAATATAGAAATGGGCGCATGGTCCAACCAGAGAATAGAATGAATAGTTGCTTCGGTCACTCTAGATAGTAATGAAAGCTCAGTAACAAAGAGATCAATTTGAGTATAAATCTTGTGAGGGGCAGAATAATACGTAAGGTCCTTTTCCGTAGGATTAAGACAATGCCATGCATAATACAGATCTTCATTTTGTAGAACATGTTGCAATGTAGGGCGAGTGTGTGCCTTCGCTGTAGAATCTAGAGTATTGTCCACTTTTCTTGAGCAGTTTGTGCAAAAATGCAATTTGGTGAGAGTTAAGTGCATACACATTTACTATGGTATACGTGACATTGTTAATATCACACACTAGTATGAGGTATCTCCCATTTTGATCTACTGTTGAGGAGTGGAGAGTAAAGGCAACAGAGTTCTTTATCGCAATTAAAGTTCCACGTTTTTTAACTGCCGCGTTTGCTGTGAATATGTGTGGGAACAATTTATGTGTACATTTAGAAGGAATGGAGGAGGAAAAGTGGGTCTCTTGTATACAGATGACATCCCCTTTAAGATTTTTTGCTTCCTGCCACATTGCTTTAGGCTTGTAAGGACTATTTAGCTAATGGGCATTCAATGATATGAATTTAAGAGGCATGTTTCAAGGTACGTAGAGAGAGAAGTTCTTGGAGATGAGACTGCGGGTTTTCTGATGGTAAAGACATCGCAGGCAGGTTGGTTTTGAAGCTGGTGTCTTCCCGAGGGTGAGCTTGGCATCGATGGTGTCAACAGAAAACTTAAGAAAAGCAAAAAACAACAAAAAAAAGGTAAAGCGTAAAAAAATGTGCAAAGTTAACTATGGCAGTAACTACTGCTTCTTCTTGAGTGGGGGTATCAGCTCAACAGAGCCACAGGGTTCCCGTAAATGCTACTAAAGTGTAGCCTAAATAATTTTTCAACCGGGTGCCTTATTCCACAGAGGATCAACTTTCATCTGTGAGGCACCTTCTGGTTGATTTTGGTAGTCAGCTGGTAGCAGCCCCAATTGTTCCGGTTTCCACTTTAAGCACCGTGTAAGTCTTGCTTTTCCAGGTAACTATCAATTTGGCGGGGAAATCCCAGCGGTAAACCACTCCATGGTTACAGTACAGTTTAGTGAATGGAACTAGTTTGCTGTGGGCTTGCATAGTATGTTTGGACAAGTCACTAAATAGTGTAATGCCAGTATAGGGTTCCGGCAAGTTTGGTTCTTTCCTTGCCTTTTGCACGAGCACCTCTTTCACATGATAAAAATGAATACGGGCTATGACATCCCGTGGTACTTTTTCAGGCAAAAAGGGCAGTTTGGGGAGCCTATGAGCTCTGTCTCTCACAACTTCTCTTTTGGGCACCTCAGGCAGCAGAGAGGCAATCATTTGCTGCATATGGTTGCGTAATTCAGCTGGAGGGATTGTTTCAGCAACTCCCCTGAACTTGACATTGTTCCTCCTGGAACAGTCTTCCAAATCAGCTAATTTGGAATGGCTAGTCTTTCATCCTCTGCTTGATTGTGAGCGTCTACCAGTTCATTGTGCGCCACTGCAAAATTCCCCATTTTGTCCTCTACATGATGTACCCTATCTCCCAGGTCCTCTACCTCTCTTCTAATGTGAGATACCATGGACATCATGTCCTTATGGAGCGATCCCCTCAGTGATTCCAGCATGTCCTTCAGCGTTTTTATATGAGAGGGGGTGCCCCACTGCAGGGTAGTCATCAATGCACTCAATGAACTGCCAGTTAGAGTCCTCTGAAATGTCGAAAACGCTGGTGTGTGGGCCGAGTGGAATGCTGTGGCCGGAGGGAGAACGTTCCTGCTCCCGGCTGGCGCCATCTTTAGGCGAGTGGTCTTCAGCAGGCCCAAAGTAGGTCATCAGCTTGTGGGGTCCAGAGGGAGGTTTCGCTTCTCCATAGCGATCGGTGAGGTGGCGCTGGCTTGCGGGCGTTTGAGGGGCACTTTTGGGCTGTCTACTGTCGCTGGTCTGAGTAGAAACCGATGTGAGATCCCGAAGCTCCCCTCTCACGCGGCCATCTCCTACGGCTGTTGGATCCGCCCCTGAATGAATACTTTTTCAAGGCACTGTATGTGTTTGAAATATCTTATTAAAGTGGTTGTAAACCCTGTTTGGTGACTTTTACCTATAGGTAAGCCTAGAATAAGGCTTACCAATAGGTAGTGGAAATATCTCCTAAACGTTTAGGAGATATCTTGTAGTGCGCCGATGTCGTCATCGGCACATGCGCTGTGAAGAAACGGACCACCGTGCCATTTCTTCCCCCAACTTGTGCCGTGACTGACGGCTCCCACGTGCATGCATGGGAGTGACGTCGCGCGACTCCGGCCAGTCACAGAGCTGGAGTCCGTGACCCCGGAAGAAAGAAGAGCAAAGATGGACACGGCCTGCTCAGGGGACAGCACGGGCTTCGTTTGCAGATAAGTGTCATATAATGGGCTAGTATGCGATGCATACTAGCCCATTATGCTTTTCATTTGCAGGCCTTGTGGGGAGCAAAAGAGGAAGTGAAACCCATCAGGGTTTACGTCCTCTTTAATTGACAACTTTATTTAAAAAGTTTTAATTTTTTTTTTCCTGCATTTTCCAAAGACTTGTGGCAAAAATTACATTTTCAAAAGACTCACAATGCCTTTAAGAAAATACCCTGGGGTGTTGGCTTTCCAAAATGTAATAATTTTTTGGGTGTTTTTCCTGTTCTGGCAGTGCAGGGACTTAAGAAATGTGATAGGTAGCCAGGAAAATCCATTCATAGTTTATGGTTCCAGTAATCCATGTCCTTAGTCTGCTTGTCTTCAGCAAACTGTTTGTGGGCTTTCTTGTGCATCATCTTTAGAAGAGACTTCCTTCTGGGACAACAGCCATGCAGACCAATTTGATGCAGTGTATGGTCTGAGCACTGACAGGCTGACCCCGCACCCCTTTAACTTCTACAGCAATGCTGGCAGCACTCATATGTTTATTTCCCAAAGAAAACCTCTGGATATGAGCAGAGCACGTGCTCTCAACCTCTTTGGTCGAACATGGCAAGGCCTGTTCTGAATGGAACCTGTCCTGTTAAACCGATGTATGGTCTTGGTCACCGTGCTGCAGCTCAGTTTCAGGGTTTTGGCAATCTTCTTATAGCCTAGGCCATCTTTATGTAGAGCAACAATTGTTTTTTTCAGATCCTCAGTGAGTTCTTTGCCATGAGGTGCCATGTTGAACTTCCAGTGACACACCTGCTCCCCATTGACACCTGAGACCATGTAACACTAATGAGTCACAGGACACCGGGGAGGGAAAATGGCTAATTGGGCCCAATTTGGACATTTTCACTTAGGGGTGTACTCACTTTTGTTGACAGCGGTTTAGATATTAATGGCTGTGTGTTGAGTTATTTTGAGGGGACATCAAATTTACACTGTTATACAAGCCGTACCCTCACTACTTTACATTGTAGCAAAGTGTCATTTCTTCAGTGTTGTCACATGAAAAGATATAATAAAATATTTACAAAAATGTGAGGAGTGTACTCACTTTTGTGAGATACTGTGTATATATACAGTTGTGCTTATAAGTTTACACACCCTGGCAGAATTTATGATTTCTTGGCCATTTTTCAGAGAATATGAATAACACAAAAACTTTTCTTTCACTCATGGTTAGTGTTTGGCTGAAGCCATTTATTATCAATCAACTGTGTTTACTCTTTTTTAATCATAATCACAACAAAAACTACCCTGATCAAAAGTTTACATACCCTGGTGATTTTGACCTGATAACATGCACAAAAGTTGCCACAAAGTGGTTTGAATGGCTATTAAAGGTAACAGATCCTGTGATCTGTTTGCTTGTAATTAGTGTGTGTGTGTATAAATGTTCAAAGAGTTTCTTGACTCCTGAGAGACCCTTGCATCCTTCATCCAGTGCTGTATTGACATTTCTGGATTCTGATTTATGGGGAAAGCAAAAGAATTGTCAAAGAATCTGCGGGAAATGGTTGTTGAACTGTATAAAACAGGAAGGGGATATAAAAAGATATCCAAGGAATTGAGAATGCCCCAATAGACTCTGCCTTCATGCCTTCCCCAGCAACTATATGAATGTTTATGTAGGAAGGTAAAGAAAGGGCTATGACATGCAAGAAGGCAGGGGGCTGTGTTAGGGAATGGACTCATCCTAGAGAGGTTACATTTTCTATAACGTTCAACCATAGCAAGTCATTCAAAAATATTTATGGAAAGAAAAAAACTATAAGTAAGCATAAAAAAAACGTAGTCTGTGCAAATACCTGCAATTTCTTATGTTGATGACGGACTCTCTGTCATCAGGTTCCCCTTGGACACAGTGTCGGCTGCTAGCTCTCAGACTCTGATCCTCACTGATGATCAGAAACCAATCACAGTGATTTCTGATCATGTGATCAGTATGCCAGCTATAGCACAGGGATCACATAGAAGCTAGAGGTCCATACAATCAGCCTACAGATATCACTGCACAAACTGCAACAAAAAAAAAATATATATGTATAAAACCGTTATACATACACAGTTAAAACACATATATGGGAACGGTTTTCTTGCATATGTAAGGACCTGGGTCAACCAACTTTTATAGGTTTTGCATTCCCAGCCAAGTCCATAGGATTGCAAAACTCACTTGAAGACTGTAAATGTCAGAGCAGCAGTCCCCAACATTTTTGGCACCAGGGACCGGTTTCATGGCAGCCAATTCTTCCAGGGACCGGGGGGGGGGGGGGTGTTTGGTGGTTTGGTGGAAGGGTCGTGGGATGGGATATTCAGAGTCTGTTCTCCTCCCCCCTTAACATCGCAACCCCCTTTTACAGCACAGTCCCCCTTTTATATCAGTGTCCTCAGCCCCCCTTTACAGTGCAGTCCCCTTTACATCACAGTGGTCCTTTACATTAATGTAACGGGGTCTGCTCTGTAAAAGGGGCACTGTGATTTAAAGCAGACTGCACTGTAAAGGGGGCACTGTAATGTAAAGGGGGCATTGTGATGTAAAGGGGACTGCTCTATAAAGGGGGCACTGTAATGTAAAGGGGGGCTGTGATGTAAGGGGAATGTGCTGTAATGATTACAGTGCAGTCTCCTTTATATTACAGTGCCACCTTTACAGAGCAGTCCACTTTATATTACAGTACCTCCTTTACAGAGCAGAAAACTTTATATTACAGTGCCCCCTTTACATTACAGTGCCCCTGCAGTCTGCCCCCCCCTCCTCTCTCCCCATTTTAATCTCTGCCTCCCCTGCTTAGGAATCCTACCATTGGCAGGGAAGAGGCTGTTATCTGTCTGTGTCCTCTCCTGGCTCCCCTGCCCGCCCAACAATGTCAACCTATCAGTAGGGCAGGGGGCGGGAGGAGCACCAAATTTCGATCTGCAGCTCCTCCCGCCCTGCTGATTGGATAACATTGTCGGGCTGGTGAGCGGAGGAGTCAGGAGAGCACACACAGGCATTGCTGCACAGCAGCTGGTGAGCAGTGACCGCGGTCTGTGATAGCCTTGTGCGGACCGCAGGCACCGCTCACCCCCCCCCCCCCACTGTACAGCCCGGTCATCAACAGTTTGGGGACCCCTGGATTAGAGGGAGATCAACTGTAGGTATACTGTAAGATTGTAATAATTATTTTCTATTTTTTCAGCTTTTGAAGTTGGGATGACTACTACATGGAACCAAATATTTTTTCTGGCTGTTTCATTCTTTACCATCTTGCTGATAAGTTTTACAGTGCATTACTCCACAAAGGTAAGTACTAATCACTCAATTTCTTAAAGTAAATCTAAAAGCTCCTGAATGTCAGTCTAAACAGGTCCCTAATCTAGTTTCTATGTGAGGTACAAGCAGGGCTTTTTTTCTCAGCGTATAGGTGCAGGAACTCGCCCTCCACAAACCGCTTGTGGACCGCCCACTGTACATTTATTGTGTCAGGACAGCCGCTCTGTGCCAGATCACGTACCTAATATGTGATCTGACACTTCTGGGCTGGGGGTGCGCGTGTCGCCATCAACCCGCTCCCACTGTGATTATACACAGCAGGAGCTCAGCAGTGGGTACTGTGGATTTGATGTCCGCCAGCCCCCGCCCATTACACAGGACACACAAAAAAGGAGAAAGGCTGGTGCCATGGAAGTCGGCTAAAACATTGTTTTATTATTGCATGTGAACAACAGGCAAAAAAAAGCCAATGCTTTTGACCGTCAGGCCTTAATCATGAGCCATGATTAAGGCCCGACAGCTGAAACACGTTGGCTTTCTTTTTGACTGTTCACATGCAATAATAAAATTATGTTTTAGCCAACTTCCATGGCACCAGCCTTTCTCCTTTTTTTGAATGGACTATATGGAGGTTTACAGAGACTTCACAGGCTGAGTGGTGTGTTCTTGAGGCTCACCAGGCATTGCCCAGAAGGTAGTAGCTTGGATGCACCTGTTCCAGTACACAGAGCACAGGCAGAACAGCGATCTGCTTATGTAAACAAGGCAGATTGTTGTTCTGTCAGAGAGGAAGGTATTGATCCTGTGTTTCTGCAAAGCAGGATCACGGATCTTTGCTTTCCCCTAGTCAAAGCACCTCCCCCACAGTGAGTAAGCACAACCTAAGCATACATTTAACCCTTTGATCGCCACTGATGTTAACCCCTTCCCAGACAGTTTTATTAGTACTGATCACTGTATTAGTGTCACTGGTTCCCAAATATCCCCCCAAAAGTAACCATCAAATCCTCACCTCTGCTTATCTCTATGTCCCCCATCTACAGCTCACCTCTGCAACCCTCATCCACAGCTCACCTCTTCATTCTCCTGTCCACAGCTTTACTCTGCAGCCCTATCCACACTTCACCTTAGCACCCCACCCATGTACAACTCACCTTTGCCCCCCATCAACATCTCACATCTCACCTCTGCACCCCTCTAACCACAGCTTACACCCCAAGACTACAACTCACCTCTGCACCCCCATCCACATTAACTCTGCCCACCTTCTGCACTCCCATCCAAAGTCACCCCAACCCACAGCTCTCACCACTGCACAACATGCGCCACCCTCCACAGCTCTCATTTTGCACAATCTGCTCTCCCCTACCCCTCTACACATCTGCCTTCTGTCGTCTGCAGCTCACATTTAGTGGCGCAGTTCTCCTCTCTGTACAAATCCCCCCCAACTTTCCTCTTTGCTACCCCCCCCCTTTTACACAGACTTTCACAGTTCTCTCTGCACAACCCCCCCCCCCTCCCCACCCCCAAACACACATACACACACTTTCACAATTATCCTCTCTTCACAAATTCAGTCTCTGGAAAGCGTTCCCCCCCCCCCCTTTCATTCACAGCTCTCATACCTCTTCCACCACCACTGCTCTATATGGTGTGTGTGGGATTTTTTTTTAACTCAATTGGAGAGCAATCTGAACTGTAGTTGAGGCTGAGGTGGAGTTTCAGGGCTCCTCAGTTCCATGCTACAATGAGAGTAGCGGTGGCAGGTGGTGACGGAAGATGCCTCCTGAATTACCACAGGTATCTGTAGGTTGAGGTGCTGGGACCCAAAGAACTCACCAGAATTCGAGAGTAGCAGCCCTGGGTGCCCAGCGCTAGTACATAGGAGCCAGTAAAGGACATGAGCCATGCAGAAAACTTCCTCTACTAGCTTGTATGTTAAATGACAGATTGGAGAGGAGAGGGCTGCCAGAGGTGCGGGACCTCAGCTCCGGCACATTCCGTCTGAAAACAAACCCTACGTATAAGCCTCATAAAGTTAACAAAAAACTTCCTTCACCTTCCCTGACTAAGCAAAATCCTCCTTCATTTGTGTCTTACACTCTCCCCCTCCCAGAAACTACAACTCATAGTGGGAGGGATGCAGAAACAGTGGCAGTGGCAGTGCTGCCAATCCAAAATGCAGTGGATGGCTAGGTGTGGTCAGGTGATGATTTTGTGAGCTCCTGTAAACTCATGAGGAGTGCAGCATCATTGCCACACCATCACAGGAAGCTGCATTAGGTTAGAGACAAGGGGGAAAAAAAAACAGAACAAAGACCTTAGTGTAGCATTAAAACGTACAACAGACTTTGTTGTAAACAGTAATGCACTCATAATTGTGTGGTGGAATGGCTGGGGAAGTGTTTGTAGCGCATCCCACGTAGGAGTTGAAAGTGAACTGGGATCCTCCACCCTGCACAGCCAGGCACACCAAATTTCCACAGGAACACTTGAGTCAGGAAACAGTCCAGTGCTTGTTTTTATATTCTTTTCCAAAATCATTTTCATACATTTTTTTCATATACAAGGAAGGAAACATATTGTTTTACAACACATACCATGTGTACATGTATACATCTAGAAGTAAACAGTGGGGTACAGTCTGTTAGTCCAAGCAAGGTAGAACTCAGAGGAGAAACCAAGGAAGGAAGTACATTACTTACTCACACTTAGGATTTCAACCAAAACTTCCAGGCGTTGGTAAATTTAGCAAGAGTGTTGTGTTTTAAGGCAGAAGTGTATTCATAATCTTTGATCAAGTTCATTTGGTGTTTAACATCGGAAACATTTGGAAGTTTTTATATTTTTATTGAGGGGATAAAACTTGGATGGGGAGTAGGGGTTTTATGGGATGACCACTTGACAACTCTCCTATATACAGTCTATACACACTCCTTCTTTTCCTCCAGCACTTCACTTGCTTGCAAAATAGACTCAGCTGGGACACTTTCAGCAATCTGGCAAAGCACTCAGCCAGATCAAGCAAAAACCCTTTACAGGCAGGGACCCCGGACCCCTTTGGTTGTGTAGCAAAGTCCAGTATCAAGCTTACATTCCTGTGGCTACTGATCCCAGCGCCACTTCTTCAGGAACTGCCAGCCTTCCTGGCTTCGGCTAACCCCTTTTACTAGCCCTCCTGGCCACTTTTCCTCAGTCCTCCCAGACTGACACTCTTCCCACAGTCCTCCCAGACTGCACAATTACCAGCCTACTCATAAGTAAGCCTTCTCCTGGAGAACTCCTCGATGTGCTGACCTGTTTCTGCTGTTCTCACACTTGCTCCCGTGCCTGCAAGAAGGATATCATCCATTTGTTGTAGAGGGTCCTTCCAGCACCCGAGCCCCAGGCCTGAGGTCACCCCCCCAGACTAGGGGGCTCCCTCAAGGGCCACGACAGCCTCCTCAGCACTCGTTCTCCATCTTCCACCCAACTGTCCCTGCTGGCATGACTCAAGAGTATTTAAGAGGTGCCCGCCCCCTGCCATCCCACTTTGCTGTGGATTGGCTAGGGCCCTCATCAATACTCCAAGCAGCTCCTCCTAGACACCACCCTCTACTTCTGCTAGCTTCTCCAAGGTTCCAGAGAGCAAGGGGAGTTACCAGAGGTGCTGCTTGATGAGTCATCCAGCCTCCCTGAGTCACTCATCCCTGACCCAGATTCAACCCAGGCCTGGCTCTCAGCCAGGCCAATTTACCTACACTAATAACTATGCACTCTATCCCTTAGCTAGAGGGTGCTACATGTGCCTAGCAGGTGGTGAACAGCATCATGTCTGGAAGGTCCAAGGGCCCTGGTTAGGGTCATGTACCAAAAGAAGATCCGGTGCACAATGCAGAAAATTCCTGCCTGTGTAAGGGAAACACTAGACCCAGAAGAGCAATTTAGTTAGTCCAGCCTCCATCTGACAACACAGGTTGAAGCATGCCAGGGACATGTTTTGAAGAAGCACTCCTCGTCATCAGCCTGCCTGGGGGCTACCCACAGTCTGTTAAAGAGCTATTCAGTAACAACGCAATTAAAATAGCTATAGCAGCGGTTAAAGGTGGTATTAAAAAAATAAAATAAAATACATCAAGAAAAATGCTAAAGGGGTAAAGAGATGACTGGTAGTAAATGCACCACAATAAATGGATAAATCAGTTGCAATATATGTAGATAAATGTGTACAAAATTAATCAAGAGCATCATATAAAATCAGGCTATCCATAGTTAAAATAATGCACAGACCAATAAAATTAACCAACATTGCCTGATTTATATGATGCTCGTGATGATTTTTGTACACATTTATATGCATATATTGCAATTTATTTATCCATTTATTGTTGGGCTTTGTGTTTGGTTATTTACTACCAACTTAGCACCATCTCTTTACCCCCCCCCCCCCCCTATCATTTTTCATGATGTATTTTTCTTGAAGTTTTTTAATACCACGAACTACTGGTATGGCTCCATAAAGCCTGTGTGTGCGCCACACGTAATAAGCTGTAAATGGAAAGGTGATACTAAAACTGTACACCAGATGGCAGTGGAACCAAAACATCAAATACAAAAAAACCTTCCAAGGTAAAACTGTGAAAAAAGGTATCCAATGCAGAAAGAAATCTTGTGCAGCAAAAATCAATCAGTGCTCATAAAATAAACATCAACATGTCAATGCATGTAGTGAAACTATTATTAAGTCTCTAGAATAATCCTGAGATAAGGAGTGAAAGGTAGTGCTTCAATCTTAACTGTGCAAACTATGAAGTAAGTGACAGGTGACTCTTCATTCCATGCAGTGACACCTCTATGTGAAGTGGCCTCTCACCTTTCTGCTGTAAGGTGACAACCAATAATTCAGATATCTTCTGTAGGTCCTTTCATAGATAGCTGGTGGCTTATGTAACCTTTGGGGTCTTCCTCCCATTAATCCAAGAATTGGTATTAGGTGGTGAATGGTGGCTCCTCTGTACTGAACTTCCACACTCGCCCCAAACGGGATGCAAAGGAGAGAAAGGGAATGACCAAATAGTGTAGTATGTCGTATAAAATGTAATATTAAAACCAACACAAGGTCTCACTCACAATAAGCAAGCAGAAACACAGTAAAACATCCATGAGCTTGTCTCCCCCGTCACTTCCAGTGTGCCTGTCAGCCAATCCCGATGCGTATCGTCGCGGGTCACTTGACTTCATCAGGGTGGGGGGGCGCCTCTCGGCGAGGCAATCAGTGCATCAGTGCATCCAAGTAAAAGTCTTTTACAGGAAAACACAGCAGAGAAAGTCTGGATATGTTGACCAAGGCAAAGGCACAGAAGATCTGATCGTTGCAGTTTAAATAGCTAGCAGAGCTAGCTGACAAGCAGGAAATAAAGACCAGAGGAGTCACTGTGGAATCAAGAGTACTGGCAATTAACTGATAGCCGAGCACAGAGCTCTGAGAAGGAAGGGCTGAGCCCAGCCCTGACAGCCCATCAGTGTTGAATTATCAGTGCCCATTAGCATAGCCTATCCGTGCCCATCAATGCAGCCTCATCAGTGGACATCAGTGAAGGAAAAAAATTATTATTTACAAAATTTTATAACAGAAACTAAGAAAAACTTTTTTTTTCCAAAATAAATGTTCTGTCTTTTTTTGTTTGTTTAGCAAAAATAAAAAACCCTAGTGGTGATTGAATACCACCAAAAGAAAGCTTTATCTATCTCAAGTAAAATTATTAAAATTGTGTTTGGGTACAGTGTTGCATGACCGCGCAATTGTCGTTGAAAATGCAACAGCACTAAAAGCTGAAAATTGGCCAGGGCAGGGAGGGGGTGAAACTGCCCTGTTGGTAAGTGGTTAACAATCCAAAAAAAGCTTTCATGGAAAATTTAATTTCATGTTGTGATTGCTACCTGTCTGCTGGTCATCTCTTTCCACAACTTCCTGGATACCCTACATGCTTTGCAGCATCTCTTTTTTAGGTCAGGGGTCAGGGTTTAAAATTGTGAAGCAGCTCTGGCTGCAATACTACCCAACTTTCTCCCCTCAAAACCTCTTCTCTCCCACAAGATGTCCTAAGCCTCCCTGGTTGAATAACACCTAGAAGACTGAAGACACACTGTGGGTGTTGGACATCATTGACCTGCTCCTTGAGAAGGCATCCTACAAATACAGTTTAATGATGCAAAGAGTGTCTGAAATCATGTCCAGCACTGCTCTCTGCATCATCAAGAACTTCCCACCACCAGGACAAAATCTGAAGAAGAGAACCATGAAGAGCTTGGAAAGAGGTAAGTATAAAATATATATTTCATAAAACAATGTGGAACAACCTTTATGTGGGTCAATATGAGGGAGAGCCTAGAGTTGTGCATCAAGTTCAAATTGTTAACCCCCCCCCCCCCCCCACCCACCCCATTGCAGCATATTTTTTCCTCAAAATCTTGGGCCCTTTAAACTTGTATTTATAACTATATTTATTTATTCCAGAGCTCAGATGCAGCCCTACATTCCAGCAATCCCACTGTAATCCCCAAGGAAAAAAATGTAACAGTTGCCAGCTTCTCATTAGAGAATGAAAGTCAAGCTTTTCTCCTCTTCAAAAACATTTCTGTCTCGATTCCTTCCATCATGTTCACCCACAAAGACAACACAACCAGTGCTAAGAATAGTAGAGCCACCATACTGAACCCAAGAAAAAAGTATTGTGTTGGAGAGACAATAATTGTCCAAATTGAGATGTTTGACCATTTGGGTAACAGGAAAACATACGGAGGAGACTTCATAAGAGCTAGGGTCTTTTCCCCAGATCTTAAAGCAGCGGCTTCTGGAAGAATTGAAGATTTTAACAATGGAACCTATCATGCCTATTTCGCTTTATTTTGGGAAGGAAATGTTTTCTTCACATTGGTCCTCTACCATCCAAGTGAGGCTGTTTCAGCTTTGTGGAGAGCGAGGAATCAGGGCTATGGCCTCATTTACTTCATGGGGACTTTTACGAATGGAACTCATCAAGTGAAGTCTGAATGTGGATTCCAACTGAATACAAAGAAGGAAATATGTGAATATAGAAAGGAAGAATACAATGAGATATTTTACTGCGCTAAACCAGAATCTTTCCATTGTGGGTCATTAATATACCTCCAGTCTTTCAACAGTGATCTCTCCTTTCTAAGCACACTTGAAAAATCTATCTTTGGCAGGTCAGTACATATGCAATGGAAACAGTTTTTCCGTCAACAAAATCATATACAAATTGTACAAGAATTCAATAAAATATACAAATATAAATCTACACTCTGAAGGTATATTCAGTGGTAAAAATAAAAAAATTATTTTAGACAGTATTATGCAAAATCTTACACAAGTTACAAAAAGGACCAAATTTACAAAATTCTATGCAACATTGGCCAGGGAATTTAGATCCCTTTCACACTGCGGCGCTTTTCAGGCATTTTAGCACTAAAAATAGCGCATGTAAAGCACCTCTCATGCCTCCCCAGTGTGAAAGCCTGAGTGCTTTCACACTGGAGCGGTGTGCTTGCAAGGACGAAAAAAAAAGTCCTGCAAACAGCATCTTTGGGGTGGTGCCTAAACTGCCCCTGCCATTGAAATCAATAGGCAGCGCTTCTGAAGCATCTGCAAATCGCTTCTTTAGCTGCACTTTTTGGGGGCTTTTAACCCTTTCCTCAGCCGCTAGCAGGGGTTAATAGCTCCCCACTATAGGCCAAAAATTGCCGCTATAACAGCGATAAAGCTTGGCTAAAACTAGCGGAACCCCCGCCCCAGTGTGAAAGTAAAGCAGAACTTCAGGCAAACAGCTAAATTCATATATGAAATAAATATATCTGAGTTGTTTTACCTGCCAAATGATTAGTATTTCTAAGGGCACTACTGGGGTGGGGGGGCTTTACCGTCATTTTAGCAGCACTTTTTGTCCGCTAGCAGGGCACTTTTAATCCCCCGCTAGCGGTCGATGAAGGTGTTGATAGTGCCCGCAAAGCGCCACTGCTTCGGCAGCGCTGCCCATTGATTGATAAGCCCTCACAGTTACACTTGGTGGGCGCAGGAATGGGCCCTGCTGTGAATTATTAGATCAAGAATTGTAATTGCATGCCCCTGTTGAAACAGGGGCAGAAAAATTGGGCCTTTGGTGGTGGACGGTGGTGGACGGTGGTGCCACAACACTGTAAGCCCTCACAGTTACTCTTGGTGGGCACAAGAATGGGCCCTGCTGTGAATTATTAGATCAAGAATTGTAATTGCATGCACCTGTTGAACAGGGGCAGAAAAATTGGGCCTTTGGTGGTGGTTTTTGGTGGTGGTGGTGGTGGACGATGTTGCCACAACACTGTAAGCCCTCACAGTTACTCTTGGTGGGCACAGGAATGGGCCCTGCTGTGAATTATTAGATCAAGAATTGTAATTGCATGCACCTGTTGAACAGGGGCAGAAAAATTGGGCCTTTGGAGGTGGTTTTGGACGGTGTTGCCACAACACTGTAAGCCCACACACCAGGGCAGAAGGGCAGATACAGGTGCAGGTTGTATACTGTGCTGTGCTGCACTCACAGAACACAAACACTAACTCCTGCAGATGGCTGGATTAGATGACACCAGGGCAGAAGGGCAGATACAGGTGCAGGTTGTATACTGTGCTGTGCTGCACTCACACAATACACACATTAACTCCTGCAGATGGCTGGATTAGATGACACCAGGGCAGATACAGGTGGAGGTTGTATACTGTGCTGTGCTGCACTCACACAACACAATTACTAACTCCTGCAGATGGCTGGTTTAGATGACAACAGGGCAGAAGGGCAGATACAGGTGCAGGTTGTATACTGTGCTGTGCTGCACTCAGACAACACAATTACTAACTCATGCAGATGGCTGGATTAGATGACAACAGGGCAGAAGGGCAGATACAGGTTTAGGTTGTATACTGTGCTGTGCTGCACTCACACAACACAATTACTAACTCCTGCAGATGGCTGGCTTAGATGAAACCAGGGCAGAACGGCAGATACAGGTTCAGGTTGTATACTGTGCTGTGCTGCACTCACACAACACACACACTAACTTCTGCAGATGGCTGGATTAATGGAGAACTGCACAAAATGGTAGAAACAGGTGCAGGTTTATACTGTGCTGTGCTGGACTCACACAGCACACACACTAACTCCTGCAGATGGCTGTATTGGTAGAGAACAGCACTTTCCCCACACGCAAATGCCTGAGAAGAACACACTATCCCTGCCTATTATTCCTCTTTCCCTACACTTTCCCCACACGCAAATGCCTGAGAAGAACACACTATCCCTGCCTATTTGTCCTTTTTCCCTACACTTTCCCCACACAGAAATTATTGAAAAATAGTTTAGACTGTCCCTGCCTATCAATCTTTTTTCCCTCAACGCTGGAACACACTACACAAGGCCGCCGGCGCGGCGGCCTTATATAGTTTGGGGCGCGTACTAAACCCCCTGAGCTATAATTGGCCACAAGCATCCTGCCTGTGGCCAATTATTGCTCTCCTCGCTGCTGGCTCTATGATTGGCTAAGCATGCGGGGTCACAGTGCATGCTTGGCCAATCATCAGCCAGCAATGCACTGCGTCTGGCGCAGTGCATTGTGGACCGTTCGCATCAAATGAATTTGATGCGAACGCCCCTCAGAGTTCTGAACTCGACGAGCGGACGAACGGCCGATGTTCGATTCGAACATGGGTTCGAATCGAACACCGGGCCCATTCCTAAACAGGAGACACATCCAATGTTTGCAAATCCCAGACTTGGCTGGAAAGTTTTAAATTGGTATCCAGCACAGGGAATATACCTGTAGGGATGCATATGGATGGTGGAGGGTGAGAACGTATGTGAAGCAAGACAGCAGAACACAGAGAGACCTCAAAGTGTTTTAGATTACCTATGTTTGGTTGCACGCTGAATATGTCGATGATCAGAGCTGTCGCAGCTGTGTTTACACTCCACTGATGGCTCTGATAAATAGGAAAGTGATAAAATTCCTGCGAGCCTTAGTCAACCCAAAGCCTAATAAGTATTACTAACCAGCTGCAAACGTTACACACGTCTCATAAGCTTGTGCACTTAGACAAAAATAGTAAATTGTACGCTGCGCTTTAGAATATTACACAATAAATGCGTGCTAAAGATTAAAACAAACACGTGTAGTGTTAAAGAGGAAGTAAACCCTAATGGGTTTTACTTCCTCTTTGTTTCCGTGCAAAGGTAAAGCATAATGGGCTACTATGTGATGCATAGTAGCCCATTATGTGTCACTTACCTGACACAGGAGCCTGCAATGTCACGATTTCCCCTCTTCCACGAAGCGTCCATGTTCCTTCTGGGTATCGCGGCTCCGGCCAATCACAGTGTGGGAGCCGCGATACCCAGAAATATGATGGACGCATGCGTGCGGGAGCCTCCACTAACAGTATGATCGCCGTTAGCAACGGTACGCACATACCGCCTGCTCGCCGGTCTCTATGGCGCATGCACCGTAGACATTGGTGCCTGTCTTTTGCTAATATCTCCTAAACCGTGTAGGTTTAGGAGATATTTCTTGCACCTACAGGTAAGCCTCAATCTAGGCTTAACTGTAGGTAAAAGTGGTCTGTTAGGGTGCATCCAAGTGCTTTGTAACACATATATAAGTGTCCGGTGGTATATGGGGAACAACACTAGTCCCACTTTAAATAGCAAAAAGTGCTATTGTGCAAAAAACAAGTCATTTTATAAAACAATACTGTGACAGTCCTGTTGAAAAAAGTGCATATGCGTGGTATCCAGGGTAGCACTTACCCCCGAAGGAGCTGCTGGTTTGATTTGGGCCTGCACTCTACCAATAAACCCCACTAATTTGATCCCCTTGGCACAGCTGTGGTGCAATGCAATACATTACAATACAATATAATGCAAGGTACCTGTATTGTAACCTCAGGATCCACTGGCTCCACCTGCTGGGAAAACAGTACGCCACACAACTGGATACCTAACCAAAAATATTTTACTATTAAAGTATTCAAAGAGGTAATTACAGTAATTGAACTGTCGTCCCAACATAGGACGACAGCACAACAGGTTTCACAACAGGTTTCAATATATATATGTATATACCCGGGAGCTCCCCCTACTTTATAAGCTATGCGTGAGATCTCACTTAAAGTACTTGTCTTTGATCTTCTTGTCTTCGCTAGCTAAAGGAATTCCTTGTTACTTTTGTAATCCACAGGGTAAAGTGAGTCAAATTGAGGTAAAGGTGCTCCGGGTGTAACTGTGGTAATTATATTACAACACTTAGGAATAAATAGGCCTCAAGCTTGTTCAGTGTCATTTGCTCTGCTCCTCATCCGTGGAACTACAAATCCCAGTGAGGCCTGTGTATGAGTCTAACTGCGTGTGAAAGTTAACAAACTGTGGGCCGTGACCTGCTCACCAACTGGATCGGAGCTCCGTGTAGTAGCCTTGGTCCTGTGACTGCAGCCTGCCTCTCTGTCAGCTGGGCCTGTCGCTCCGTTTTGGGGGGGACCTCTATGCCATTATTTTACAAAAAAAAGAAAAAAAAGAGCATGGGATCCCCCCAGTCCACTACCAGGCCCTTTGGGTCTGGTATGAATATTAACCAAAATTTTAAAAAAAAATTGCGTGGGGGAACCCACTAAAACCCATACCAGGCCCTTCGGGTGTGATATGGAAATTAAGGGGAACCCTGTGCAAAATGTTTTAAAATAATGGCATAGAGGTCCCCCCAAAATTCATACCAGACCTGAAGGGTCTGGTATGGATTTTAAGGGGAACCCTGCGACAAAATCTTTTAAAAATGGCGTAGGGGTCCCCCCAAATCCATACCAGACCCTTATCTGTGCACGCAACCTGGCAGGACGCAGGAAAAGAGGGGGGACGAGAAAGCCCTCCCTCCTGAACTGTACCAGGCCACATGCCCTCAACATGGGGAGGGTGCTTTGGGGTAGCCCCCCCAAAGAACCTTGTCCCCATGTTGATGGGGACAAGGGCCTCATCCCCACAACCCTTGCCCTGTGGTTGTGGAGGCCTGCGGGCGGGGGGCTTATCGGAATCTGGAAACCCCCCCTCCTGTGTGAAATGGTAACGGGTACAAGTACGCCCTACCATTTTATAAAAAAAGTGTCAAAATGTTAAAGACAATACACAGCTTGGGACAAGTCCTTTATTAAAAAAAAAAAAAAATGTCCCACGATGTCCATTCAGCTTCTTCTATCACACCTCCCGACAGACCGAAAAATAAAAAAAATCCGCAACTGATCCGCCTGCATGGGAGGCTCCCGCCGTGTGACGCTTCTTTGCTGTGACAGCTCTTATATAACTGAGGGCGGGGCCACCCAGTGACGTAAACCGGGTGACCCCATCCCCACTCTGACGGCACGGGAAAGTCATGGGGAAGTCCCCGGTTACGTCACCGGGTGGTTTCTATTTCGGTCCGTCAGCGGCGTGATAGAAGAAGATGAATGGGCATTGTGGAACATTTAAATTTTTTTTTTTTTTAATAAAGGACTTGTTCCAAGCTGTGTCTTGTCTTTTTTAACATTTTGACACTTTTTTTGTGAAATGGTAATAGGGTACAAGTACCCCTACCATTTCACAAAAAAAACAGGAGGGGAGGCTGGGATCTGGGGGTCCCTTTGTTAAAGGGGGCTTCCAGATTCCGATAAGCCCCTGCCTGCAGACCCCCACAACCACCTGGCAAGGGTTGTGGGGATGAGACCCTTGTCCCCATCAACAGGGTCTGGCATGGATTTTGGGGGGGATCCTTACGCCATTTTTAAAAAAAATTGGCACAGGGGTTTCCCTTAATTTCCATAGCAGACCCCAAGGGCCTGGTATGGATTTTAGGGGGACCCCCATGTTCGCATGTTCTGCTGCGAACCGAACAGCAGGGTGTTTGGCTCATCCCTAATTTTCACAAAAACCTGTGTTGTGTTTTTTTTTTTAACTCTTTTTCCATTAGGTGAATGGGTAGGGGTACCATGTACCCCATAATCATTCACATAGGGTGGGGGGCCCCTTATTTATTGATTCTGATAAACCCCTCCGCCCGCAGACCCCGACAACCAATGGCCAGGGTTGTCGGGAAGAGGCTCTTGTCCTCATCAACACGGGGACAAGGTGCTTTGGGGTGGGGTGCCGCATCTGGCATCTTTTAATATTAGTGAGAAGTGAGAAGACCATCCTGGGTGTGTGCAGTCAGTGGAAGGCAATGGCATAGAATAATTTGCTGCAGGAGGGTCAGTGAGCTGGCGGAGAATGATGTCATGTGAGGAGCGATCTCTCTGGCTGGGATGAGAGCAGATGCAGACAGATGTCTCCTCATCGGACAATGAAGGGGAAGAAAGGTAGGTGCAGGCTGTGTACAGGGGACGGAGGGTGTCTGTACTGACAGACATGGGGGCATTTGCTTCCCATGCTGCTGTCAAAGTGAATGCTCTGCCTCTGTCACTGTGTATCCCGGGACTGCGATCATCAGCACCCCTCCCCCCATAGTTCTGCTCAGACAGACATACTTTAACCCCCTCTGATATGCATGCAAACTACTCCCAGAGCCCTGTGTAGCCTGCCTTTGCTTTGTGACACTGAATGACTATTTGTGTCTTAAAGCCGATCTTTGCTTTGTATCTGATGATCTATTCCTCTAAAATTATCTGATCTAAAAAATTATTGGAAAAAATAATTGTTTTACTCACCTCTAAATGCCTGTTGCTAGGGGGTCCCTCATAGTCTGCCTCCTTCGGTGCCTTGGCTGGTGACATCACTTCCCCTCGGTGCAGGAAGGGCTCCCTCCCTCCTGTCAGTCATCTGAGACACGTGACAGGTCCCAGATGACTACGCGGCCAATCACGGCACGTTGCGCCGCTGGCACATGCGCATGCGCAGTTGCTGCCCACAGCTGCAGTGCCCACAGTTGCAGGGCCGGTGCCGCCGATCGGATCGGGGGACGAGCGGATCTTCGCCCCCCCACATCGCTGGACCCTGGGACAGGTAAGTGTCCCGATTATTAAAACTCAGCAGCTGCAGTATTTGTAGCTGCTGACTTTTTTTTTTTTTTAGGGGTACTCCTCTTTAAATGTGTTAGGTATAGAAACAGGTAAGATAAAATGATAGTTGTCCCATATCTCATGCACATGGCCAATTAGAGCCGTATACCGCCCAGATCAGCATATGTCTGCAGCGGGCATGGCCAGGTGTTTGTGATCAGCCACATAGGAATCCATTTTTTACTATTCAGCACTGCATCACTTTAACTGACAATTGCGCGGTCGTGCAATGCTGTACACAAATAAATATCCTTTTTTTCCACTAGAACTTTCTTTTGGTGGTATTTATTTGCGCCTCCCCCCTAAAAAAAAAAAATTGGAGCACCAGCCACCACTGGTTAAGGGCATGGGACATGTAACACAGTTGGAGGACAATCTTCTCCTTAAAGCGGTGTTTCACCTTTAAAAAAAAAATGTAAAAGTCAGCAGCTAAAAAAAAAGTCGCTGCTGACTTTTAATAAGTACACTTACCCTCCCAGGGCGCCCGCGATGTCGTTCGTGGAGGCCGAGATGTCCCTCGGCGATTAGGATCCAGCGCCGCCATCCTCAGTAAGGGAAACGGCTTCCCGTTTCCTACTGCGCATGCACGAGTCGGCGCGTGGCGTACTGCGCATGCGCGAGTCGACGCACGGCCGACTGCGCATGCGCGAGAGGAATTTGTGAATGGGAAACGCAATGTGTTGTGGGACACAGTTCCCATAACACACCACGCCCCATTCACTAGAAGACGGAAGGAGAGAAGATCACCGTGGCGCTGCAGGAGGCAGATTAGGACGATCTGCCTAGCAACAGCCATTTCTGGTAAGTAAAAAAAAAATTTTAATTTTTTTTTTCATTTTAAATTGTTACTAACATTTTTTTAAAGTTTTTGTTTTCAGGGTGTCCCACCACTTTAAGTAGAAAAGAGCCCCTCACAGCTGAAGACCATGAGGCAGGTCTTTCGGAGGTCTGGGTACCTTGCACCAAGAACAATAACCAGTGCAGATTCCCAACACACAGATTCAAGGATCAACTAAGGGCCCTTTCACACGTGCGGACCATTCAGATCCGCCGGTCAGTTTTTTCAGGCGGACCTGAACCAACACTCCATACATCTCTATGGAGCGACGGATGTCAGCAGTGACATGTCCGCTGACATCCGATCCGCCCAGACTGATGGAAATCCACATCATCATGGCACAGTGCAGGGCTATACAGTAAATGTATGCTGAGCTGCACTGACAGGCAGGCAGAAGAGACCGATAGGGTCTCTTCTGCCATGAAAACCACACCTGTCAGTGTTTTTTAAACTTTTTGAGTTTATTCCACTTTAAGGCAGTTGCAGTTTGCAGTGTTTAATCATTAATCCTCCCAGGTCAACAACACATTAACCAAGGCTATATGTCATGTCATAAATACATTATTTTAGCAAGCAGTGGAAAGCATGCCACATTTTGTAACTAGACATGTGCACAACAAAAAAATGTGTTTATTTTCTTTTCGTTTTTTCGTTTCCGAAAAAAAATAGTTTTTTTCGTTTCCGTGGATTCGTAACGATTCGTACATTCGTAAGTCGTCGGTGTTCGGTTTCGGAATCGATTCGTACATTCGTAAGTTGTCGGTGTTCGTATTCGTAATGATTCGTACATTCGTAAGAGTTATTTTTTCGTTGATTCGTTTTTTCGGACGCATTCGTATTTATTCGTACATTCGTAACATTCGTAGATTCATAATCGGAGCATAATTCATACTCGAGTCAATACGTTTTCCCATTTTTTTGTGGTAAAATTAGGTGCCTCAGCTTATATTCGGGTTTGAGTATATATATATATATATATATATATATATATATATATATATATATACACACACACACCGCCTAAATTGTATTACATATTATACACCACCAAATGCACTGTATATGTAGTCTACACTGAATATATATATACATACACACTGTATATATGTAGATGAATACACTGCCCACACTGACTGAATATAGATTCTACACTGAATATATTAGTCTACACTAAATGCAGAGTATATATAATATATATAAGAGGGCCAGTATAGTGGCCTTAATTTATGGGAGGAGTCCGGGGGGTATTTAAGCAGCCCACTCATCTGTGGTCTTTGTCGGTTCCTGTGCGCGATTCGTTACATCACTGGGCCGACTCTTCCAACTCATTCGGTGTTCGTGAGTTGCGTGTCCGAAACTTCCAAAGGCTTTCGGTTCTCTGTTTGTGGTTTTCGTACATCGTGTCTTGCTCAACTGTCACAGGTAGGATTCGTATATCATTTCTTCATTACACGGATCATTCGTGAGCACAAACACTGAGTCGTTTTTATCGGTTTCATTCGTACATTCCTGTACCCCATTGTTTCACCCACGTAGTAGGCCTATTTCATTGTCCATCACTTCAGTGATGTCCGAAGCTAGTCGCATTACCGGCTTACCGGTTCGTCCCGGTTAGTTTTTGCATCTCATTTCATTCCATGCTCCCCAGTCCGGTTCGTTGTCAGTCGCAATCACGGCACACCTTATCGTGCCTCTGTCATGGCAAATCATTTCATTTGTCACATTGCACATACCCGTCACTCTGATTCGAATCCAGTCGCATTCTGCAACGCACCGATTCATACCGGTGGGTTATAGTGATTTCATCTCATTTCATTCCATGCTCCACAACCCGGTTCGTTGTCAGTCGCAATCGTGGCACACCAATTTGTGCCACTGTCATGGCAAATAATTTAATTTGTTACATTTCACTTACCCTTCACTCCGATTTGAATCCAGTCACATCTGCGATGCACCAATTTGTGCTTGTTATTTTAATTTTTTTATAATTCAATCTTTATTAAACATTTTCTTTCTTGTTACATTTACCAATATTATGCAACCCCTTTGGACGGGCCGCCACTGATGTGTAGGGCTCTAATGGTGTTATCTTTAGTTCCCCTGCCTAACATAAATCCTGTCTGGTCGGAGTGCACCACCCGTATTATTTTATCTTGTAATCTTGTAGCCAATATTTAACTGTCAGGAAGGTCAATAATGCTTCTGGAGGTAACGTATTTTTAGCTGTTATCTGAAGTACTTACATAGCGGTGTGGCCAGGATATTTATATATTTTTTATAATATGCACTTGTTAAGCCCCATACACACGGTCGGACAATCCGCGGACCAGGTCGGTCGGATCCTGTCCGTCATACTTTGTCTGATGTTGGTTTTGCGTACACACGGTCGGACAAAGTTGTCGGAAAATCCGATCATTCTGAACGCGGTGACGTTTGTTGCCTACGACGGGACTACGTAGAGGCTAGTAGCCAATAGCTTTGGTCTTGTAATGTGATCTGAGCATGCGTAGCACTTTGTCCGGTCGGACAACCGTACACACGATCGGATTTGGTGTGATCGGACCGTGTTGTCGGCAAATCTTTCCAGCAGGAGATAAGACTTTGTCCGTCGGACAATCCGACGTACACTGTCCGATGGTGCATACACACGGTCTGATTTTTCAACAACATTGTCCGATCGGACAGAATCCATGAAAAAGTCCGACCGTGTGTATGGGGCTTTAGTCCATCTGGGCCTGGACTCTTCCCACTTGGCATGTTTTCTATTGCTTTTTTTATCTCATCTACCGTTATCTGTTCTTCCATCCTCTCTACTGCCTCTGGAAGCAGAGGCGGTAGTGAGGATTCTCTGATATATTCCCTTATTTCCTTTACTTGATCCCCTCGATCTGCTCCTGATATAGGCGTCTTGATATTATATAAGCTCTTATAAAAGTTTTCAAATTCCTTTGCTATGGATTTAGTATCTATTATCAGTTTATCACTGGATTGGAAACCATGAACTATGAAGATTCCTGTTGTTTTTTTAGTTGGTTGGCTAATAATTTGCCACATTTGTTCCCATTTTCATAGAATCTGTGCGCAAAAAATATGTATTTGTTTTTAGTTTTCCTATCCAGGTATAAAGTATGTTCTCCTCTAAGCTTTTCCAACTGTCTGGCTTCTTCAGGGTTCATACTATTTTTATGCTTCCTTTCCAGCTCATGTATCCTTCCTAATAATTCTTCTAACTCCTTCCTTTTTACTCGTGCGCCATGGGCTATTAATACCCCTCTTACAACCGCCTTGTGAGCTTCCCATATTGTTTGTTCAGACACTTCACCCGATATGTTTTCTTTAAAATAGCTTAATATTTTATTTTGTGTGTCTTCCGCTATCGGCTTTCTCTGTTCGGCTGCTTGAACGGCTGAGCCGTTATGTTGTCACTCCTGGTCATGCACACAGGAGTCACATCACAGTGCAGCGCCATACATTCTGTAACCACCTTACTCAGAGTCAGGGACCACAAACAACTGGTGCAACTGCAGATTATCAAATCTCCATTTCCTTTGAAATGTACCTTTTTTTCATTTTTCTCAATAAATGAATGTTTAAAATTGTTAAGCCTTATCTCTAATGCACTTAACCAGGACCTAAATAAGTCCTATCTCTTAGAAGAAGGCTACTATATTTTAACCTCTAGCTTCTTAGAAGTCAGAATTGTTACAGCCGATACTGTGCGTGTTTCTGTAAAAAAAAAAGACACATGGTAGAAGCTATTTTACAAGTGTACATGGGTAACTAAGGAGTTAAAAAAACACATTGTAGAAGCTATTTTACAAGTGTACATGTATTAAGATAAAAAAAACCTTCAGCGTGCAGCAGCCCCCCTAATACTTACCTGAGCCCCATCTCGATCCAGCAATGTGCACAAGTGCCTCGGCTGTTCAGGACTCCTTTCCGATTGGCTGAGACACAGCAGCTGTGCCATTGGCTCCCGCTGCTGTAGATTAAAGTAATTTAGCCAATCAGGAGAGAGAGGGGGTGTAGCCGAACTGTGGCTCTATGTCTGAATGGACACACAGGGCTTTGACTGGGCTATTATGGGTGCCCCCATAGCAAGCTGTTTGCTGTGGGGGCACTCGACAGGTGGGAGGGGCCAAAAGAGCCTAAGAGGGACCTGGGAAGAGGAGGATAGGGGCTGGTTTGTGCAAAACCACTGAACAGGGCGGATAAGTATAACATGTTTGTTATTTAAAAAAATAATAATTTGACTTTACAATCACTTTAACTGACACCAGTAACCACCACTCTCAGTATGCTTAGATTATTGTCCCACAGGCTGAAAAATCTCTGTGCATGGTGTGTGCCATAGTCTGGTGACAGTGGCAGGTTAGAGACACTCAAGGGTGGCCCATCCATTAGGGGCGCCCGGTCGTGGCCCCCCCTATCCATGCATCCGGCCCCCATGCAGGAAGCCGGATTCATGAATTCCAATAGGGTTTTTTTTTTTTTTGAAGCACACGAGCTCACATAAGAGGCTCTAATGGGTTAAAAAAAAGGGTGGGCTTGGGGCGCAGAGCACTGCGTTCAGAACCCACCCAGTTGTGTGACAATAGCGTATGAATATAAGCTATTTTCACACTGATTCTCCTCCCGGCCAATTGGGAAGCGGGTCTGAGACCCATTTCCCGATTGGCCGAAGGAGAAATGTTCCACTTGACCACCAAGGAGGAAGGAGGAGGAGGAGGGAGGAGAGAGAAGCCACCATGATGCCCGCAGAGAGCAGGGCAAGGGGAAGCTGCCGTGATGCCCGCAGATAGAAGGGGAAGCCATCCGTGATGCCCACCGCCTGTCGTCCGAGAGAAGCGCTGCCCACCAAAGATGGGCAAGCACTCCGGACCCGACCGACCAGACTGGGGGGGCTGTGGGTGCACTGTTTGCCACCCCCCCCCCCTTAAAAAATGACCACCAGCCGCCACTTGAGACCCTGCTGTTTTCATAGTGAGATAAACTAAAACAGATTGTAAAATTAAAGTGGATTGTAAGGCGTGTGGCTAGTTTAACTCCTACTCCCAGGAACTAGTCATCCAATAGTCAGTTGATAAATAGTAATACGTATGATGTTACTTGCATCTTTACTCCCGTTGCTACAGTCTATAGTCCTCAATGCCTGTGCTGATAATAATTATTACCTTTCTTTCAAGGATAATCCTGGCAGATTGTCACGTACCTGGTGGTTGAGCCCACGAATGCAGGGAGCGGCGTCTCGTATACCTCCGGCTCGGGAACCCCTGGTAGAATAGACAGGGGCTCGGAAGCACAAAGGGGCACAAGTGCCTGGCGGGTTACAGGTGTAGGGCTGGTCCGGACGTCTGGAGTACTGTAGGACGGCCAGTAGAAGACTAGGGCAGGAACCCAGTCGTAGTAGGCAGGCAGGTGGAACTTGCGGATAGCCGGAAGAGACTGGAGTCCGGAACTGAAGCAGGTCACAGACAGGCCGGGTCAAACACGGGCAGGCAGGTGCGGTACCAAATCAGCAGGCAAGGCGTAGTCGTTAAGCAGGCCGGGTCGTTAACAGGCGGACAGCAAAGTACCAAGGAGCAGGCAGAAGAGATGTCAGAACAAGCCGGGATCGAGGACAGGCAGCAGGTACGGGATATCAGGAACAAGCCGGGTAGTCAGGTATCAGAAGTCAGGTAATACACAGGTAGCGGATAGCTGGGGGTCACTGGAACGCTGTAGACCGGACAGCAAGACAGCATGGACAGGCACTTCCTTAAATAGCGCTCCTGGCGCCAAAACGGGCTCAAACAGCGTGCGTGCGCGCTCCCACTCCCGTGCGCCTGCGTGCGCACTGAGCGGCTCTTTTGCTGGGCATACCATAGCCGATTCTCCTGCTGGCAGAAAAAGATCCTGGACGCTTTTCTTGACACAGATATTAACAAATATTATAATTATGTATTTAAAGCATTTGTAAAGGTATTAAAAATAAAAATAAATTAACAAACATGTTAAGCCCCTTTCACACGGAATGCATCCAAGCGGATCAGTCTGCTCAGCGGGGGGATCTCTCAGCTAATCCCCGCTGAGCCCGCGAATGACAGGTCCGTGTCTACTCCACTATGCAGAGTGGACACATCCTGCTGTTCTTGATGGGGCAGTTGGATGGCCATTTCCATCCGATCCGCCGGACGGTGAATGTATCCAGTCCATCTGTTTTTAGCGGATGCCGGCGTGTGACAGCGGACACATGTCCGCCCCATAGAGAACAATGGGTGGTCCAATCGGGTCCACCTGGAAAATGGACAGGCGGACCTGATCGGTCCACTGGTGTGAAAGGGGTCTTATACTTACCTGCTGTGTGAAATGGCTTTGCACAGAATGGCTCCCAACCTCCTCTTCTTGGGTACTCAGCTGGCACTCTTGGCTCCTCCTCTTCTTTGTGTGCACCCATAGCAAGCCAATTGCTATGCGGGCACACCTGTAAGTATAAAGGGAGGTGAGAGGGTGATACAAACACTGGGACATTTTTTACCTTAATGCAGGGAATGGATTACAGTGGATACAATTACAAATCCTGTGGCTGGTAAGACAGGTCACCAATGTTTATTTCTGCTTCTTTTCTTACAGAATCACCTCCTCTAGAACAATGCAAGATTGGGATGGTACCTCCATTTCCCAGCGGATTTGTGTTACAGAATAAATGGAGACCTGCGTTCTGTCGCCTTGCCAACTTCACACTCCATGAACAAATGTACAACTGTTTATATGACAAAATGATATATCTTATGGGGGACTCTACTGTACGACAATGGTATCTGTATTTAATAAAATCATTTAAAGGTAACAATAAACTATTATTTCATGTAGTTATATTAAAAAATAATTTTTTCAGAAGAAATCTGCATAGTGATGTATCCTGAAGCCGGGTTTCTCAACACGTGCTACATGTACCCCTGGGGCCATGCACCAAGGGCAGGGGGTACACCCAGTGCTGTGTCTCCCGAGTCCTGCCTTGCACAGCCTCCTCCCACACACACACACAGTCCCCGGCAGCTAGCTGTAGCGCGGCACTGTGGAGTACCAATGGGGGGGTGGTCCGCCCCGTGTGCCACACATTGGTGGGGTGGGTTGTCAAGCCGGCGGCAGCTGCCAGGGGTCCTGTCATTGTGATGGAGCTCATCTCACTGCCCGAAAGATGTGCAGTAGGTGCCCCCATATCTTCCCAGCTCCTCCCCCTCTCCAACGCACCTTGGATCTCCTGCCATGTGTGGAGAACCCGTCCGGGTGATGCCTGCTGCGGCTCCCTGATCTCCTCTCGAGTGTGCAATCCTGCACATAGCCTGCACATAGCCAACACATAGACACCACACTGCAGACAGGAAAAAAAGGACATGTGAGTCTTGCCTGTCACTTCCCATCTCCCTGTGTCTGCTCAGGAACTACACATCCCAGCATGCCCAGCTATCAGTGCAGCCTCATCATTGCCCCCTATCAGTGCAGCCTCATAAGTGCTGCCTATTAGTGGCGCCTATCAGTGCAGCCTCATCAGTGCCACCCATCAGTGCCACCAATCAGTGCCACCTATCAGTGCAACCTAATCAGTGCAGCCTATCAGTGCCGCCTCATCAGTGCTGCCTCATCAGTGTCCCCTATCAGTGCAGCTTCATCAGTGCCCACCAGTGCTGCCTATCAGTGCCCATAAGTGCCACCTACCAGTGCAGCCTCATCAGTGCCACCTATCAGTGCAGCCTCATCAGTGCCGCCTATCAGTGCAGCCTCATCAGTGCCCCATATCAGTGCAGCCTCATTAGTGCCACATATCAGTGCAGCCTCATCAGTGCGACCTATCAGTGCAGACTCATCAGTGCCATCTATCAGTGCAGCCTCATCAGTGCCCATCAGTGCAGCCTCATCAGTGCCCATCAGTGCCTCCTTTAAGGGCCGCGCATAAGTGCAGCCCCATCCGTGCCGCCTATCAGTGCCACCTATTAGTACCCATCAGTGCAGCCTCTCAATGCAGCCTCATCAGTGCCTCCTATCAGTACCGCCTATCAGTACCCATCATTGCCTCCTATCAGTTCCGCCCATCAGTGCAGCCTATCAGTGCAGCCTCATCAGTGTCCCCTATCAGTGCAACTTCATCAGTGCCTACCAGTGCTACCTATCAGTGCCCATCAGTGCCTCCTATTAGTGCAGCCTCATCAGTGCCACCTATCAGTGCAGCCTCATCAGTGCCGCCTATCAGTCCAGCCTCATCATTGCAGTCTATCAGTGCCACCTATCAGTGCCACCTATCCGTGAAGCCTCATCAGTGCCCATCAGTGCCGCCTCACCAGTGCAGCCTCATCAGTGCCGCCTATCAGTGCTACCTCATCAGTGCCACCTATTGGTGCAGCCTCATTAGTGCCGCCTGATCAGTGCCCATCAGTGCCGCCTCATCATGCCCATCAGTGCAGCCTCATCAGGGCCGCCTATCAGTGCAGCCTCATCAGTGCCCCCTGTCATTGCAGCCTCATCAGTGCAGCGTCATCAGCGCCCATCAGTGCCGCCTCACCAGTGCAGCCTATCAGTGCAGCCTCATCAGTGCCGCCTATCAGTGCAGCCTCATCAGTGCCCATTAGTGCCACCTATTAATGCCTCCTGTGTTTATCTATCAGTATATGTGTATCTGTCATTGCAGCATGCACACGTACAATGATATTGCACACAAACAAAAACCATTGCAAACACACACACAGAAATCATCACAAACACATACTGACATTACACACACACAGACCATGACACAAAACAATATAAATTACTAGCTGGAGACAGGGGTACTTAGGATTTCTTTTTAGGCTTGCAGGCGTACTTCACCGTAAAAGGTTGAGAAACACTGTCCTAAAGCAATCAATTACAATTTGATCTTTGACTAAATGACTTCACTAATGTGAAATCTGTTTGCTTCCTGTAGTTGAGGTTTTCACATCACCTTTGCTTTGTGTATCCTCTTAAAAAGAGAGCATCTTTTTTAATACTGTTTCAAACGCTGCTTTATGCATTGACATTATGCATAAAATTATTATTATTGCACTCACCTCCATAGACCCAGTCTGTCTACACAGTATGGTCACCTGCTCACTTGTCACCATCCTAAGGCAGCTTAATGTGGTTGAAAAGGCACAACGTTTTTTAACTTTTAGCATCCTGATATTTAGGCAGGGTTGCTAGTAAAGTTACCTGCCAGGTATAGTTGCCTTGGCCAATTGATAGGAGATCAAATCGACCCTAATTCTGGAATTGCTGCACTTCTCTCTTCTGTCACTAGATGGCCAGTGTCTAGTGGCATTAGATAAGAAAAGGGCATTGCAAGGACAGATGAGGAATAGATGGGGTATCTCAGCCAATGGGCAAGGATCTTCTTGGGTCCCTTGGCCTGCTGGGAGAGCCTATTTATTTGAGTGAGGCCAGGTGATCGGGGTTCTGTGCCTCCTGGAAGGCTGTCTGGGTGGACATGTGTTGTGCTGCCCTGGGCTGCTGGGCCAGAGCCTGAGGCCTATCCCGGGGACATCTGGCTGCTAGGCTGTCTGAGGGCCTATCCAGAAGCAAGAGAGCAGCGTAGGGTTGGGACTGCGGCTTGCAGTCCAACCAGAAGTGACGGTTTTGCCGGCCGGAGAACCTGTTGTGGTTGGAGGTAGAGGGGAAGCTGGCACCACTAAGGGACCAACCACCTTATTACCAGGGACCACTGTGAGTAGCTGAAGCAAGTACCAGAGCAGTATTCTCACCAACCGGGGATGGAAGTGGAAAAAATTCAGCAGGTGTCAAGCCATTGACCCAGCCAGTGGAGGTGACGCTTGCAGAGCAGATTTGTATTCCAAGCCAGGGAGCAAGCAGGCCAGTGGGGTGATGCTTGAGGAGTATCTGTGAATGCCAAGCTAGGGACCGAGCAGGGACACAGGGGTGACACTTGAGGGAGATACTGAGTGGTAGAGATTGAAAGAGCTCAGGAGATCCAGTGGCAGTGGATCAGCAAGTCTAGTGAGAGAGACTAGGAGCTCAGTTGAGTGAAGATCTACAAGAGGAGATTGTAGAAGAAGTGAAAGAGTTCATTATAACCTTTGTTAGAAACTGTTCAAGATTGTTGCCAAAGGACACAGCGTGTCTACACATGCAGTTGCGGCTGTCTATCTATAGAAGTTTCAGAGTCTTCCAGTTAACATTGCACCTACTAAAGGGTGTCCTGGCCCAGACCCCTCTCTCCCACAGTTCAGTTTAAGAGACAATAAATCTCTTTGCATACAAGAAGTGCCTGGTGCCCATGAATCTATCTTGCATTACACCCACCATGCCTTGTAACCCACTCTACATAGAAGGATGTCAGCTGTTCCTAACTCTGGAGGTTCTCATTAGGCCAAAAGGAGTCCTGGACTTGGCTACAACCTTCATGCATTTTATGCATAAAGATAAAAAAAACTTCTGTGTGCACCCCCCCCCCATCTCGATCCAGTGATGTCCACGAGAGCCTTGGCACTCTGGGGAGTTGCACTCCTGATTGGCAGCAGGAGCCATAGGCTCCTCTCCTAACATGCTGTATCTGTGTGAGGAGGGAGTTGAACCGGACATGATGCTGGTTTGTTGACAAAGCGATCACTATGTCATTGGATGGAATGATCACGTGGTAAAGGGCAGCTGTGATTGGCCCTTTACCATGATCCGTGATGCACTGGGTCCTGCGGACCCAGCGTTTATGGACACTTCTGGGTGCGCCCCAGGGGGTGCGTGAGAAACAGGTGCACGGGAGGAGGTCAATCGACACCTGACCAGAACTACCTGGCCGCACTGTACCCGTCATTTAGCTATAGAGCAGTCGGCAAGTGGTTAAGATGCAGGCTTAGTGTTCTAAAAGGAAAAAAAAAAATGAATAAAGCGTTATTGTTATAGTTGCTCTGTTTGTACAGTCACTAAAAAAAAAAAATCGTACCATCCAAGTTCAAACACAGTTTAAGCAATACACTTTTTTTGTAATTTTTTAAACCAGGATTGAAACATTTTGATCTGCATCGAACAGGATTGGAGTCTATGGTATTATCAGTTGATCTGCAGAGGAACATCAAGCTACAATGGAAAAAGCACAGCCATCCAATTGTTGCAAGTCGGTTTTACTTAGTAAAAGATGATTTTTATGTAAGTGAGCAAATAGACAGGCTGGATGGAGGTCCACACTATGTCATCATTATCTGCCTGGGCCAACACTTCAGACCTTTCCCCATACACCTCTTCATCAAAAGAGTTATTAACGTACGCAAAGCTTTGGAACGTCTCTTCTTACGGAGTCCGGACACAAAGGTTATTATTAAAGCAGAGAACACCAGAGAGATAAGTATAGATGCCGAGAGATTCAGTGACTTCCATGGCTATATTCAGTATCTTATAGTGAAGGACTTCTTTAGGGATCTTCATGTTGGTGTGATCGATGCTTGGGACATGACCACAGCTTACAATACAAATAATGTTCATCCTCCAGAAAATGTTGTCCAAGACCAAATATATATGTTTTTAACATATATTTGCTAGTTTAGGTTAGTAAAAATAAAAATAGCAGAACAAAACAAAGAGAAGGACACAGGTTACTATCCAACAAACCTTAAAATGTAATTACTAAAAATACTTAAAAATAATAGCTTGGCTGGCAACTAAACTGAGAAGTTGAAGAAGAAGTTGTAGAAGAAAAACTCCTATGGCAGTTTTAGATTCAGGGCTTTAATACTAAGAGTGTATGTGAACATAAAACGTTTCTCTTTAACTATAAACTGTACTTAAGATTAAACATTTTTTTAATTTGCACTAACATCCAAATTTTCAAGAAAAGCTTTCAGGGTGTACCCCGTTCTTCAAGGTCCAAACAGTACTAATACACATAGTTTTAGCAAAATGTTAAGTAAGACAATCTATGAGGGGAAAAAAAAGTCACAAACTTACACAGCAATAATAATTAAACTTGGGTAGTTAGTGGGATAAGGCAAGATGAGGAATATAGACTGGGAGGGGGAGTAACAGGGGTGAGGATGGTGCTAAAGCTGCAGAATAATGATTTATAAAACTGAGGTCCATATTAAGTCTATATTAAGTCTATTATCTTTTGTGTCATTTTTGTTCATAGTTCAAACATTTTCCTTTCCTGAGAAGTTTTGAAGTTCCCTTTAGGAACCAAAACATTCATATCTCTCAAATGAGCTACTAACGGCTAAAACCAGCAGACACTATTCTGTACTACTTCTCCTGGATCTCTCTCGGTGTCACTTACAACTCTACTTCCTCCTCTCCTCTTCCTTTTATGCGTTGGGGTCCCCCAAGGTTCTGTTCTTGGACCTCTCCTTTTCTCATTCTACACCACCTTCCTGGGTCAGTTGATTGCCTCCCACGGCTTTAAATATCATCTCTATGCTGATGACACCCAAATCTATCTCTCCACCCCCCAGCTCTCTCCATCTGTCTCCTCACGCATTACCAACTTACTAGCAGACATAACAGCCTGGATGTCACATCACTTCCTCAAACTCAACCTATCCAAATCCGAGCTCATGATATTTCCTCCCTCAGGTGCCACTTCCCCTGATTTCTCTGTCAACATCAACGGCTCAAATATCAACTTGTCCCCCCACACCATGGTCCTAGGTGTAATCCTGGACTCTGAACTAACCTCTCTGCCCCACATCCTATCGCCATCCAAAATTTGCCACCTCAACCACCGCAACATCTTCAAGATACGCCCCTTCCTAACTAATGTTACCACAAAGCTTCTAATCCACTCCCTGGTCATCTCCCGCCTCGACTACTGCAACTCCCTCCTCATTGGCTTACCTCTAAATAGGCTATCCCCATTTCAATCCATCATGAACGCTGCTGCTGGGCTTTCAAAGACTTTCAAAGTCATCCACAACCTGGCCCCCAGCTACATCAGTAACCTAGTCTCAAAATACCAACCTAATCCTTCTCTTCGCTCCTCCCAAGATCTTCTGCTCTCAAACTCCCTTGTCACCTCATCCCATGCTCGCCTTCAAGACTTCTCCAGAGCCTCTCCCATCCTCTGGAATGCTCTACCCCAATCTGTCCGATTTTCTCCTACTTTATTCACTTTCAGACGATCCCTGAAAACTCATCTCTTCAGAGAAGCCTATCTGGCCCCACCTAACAACTGTATATTTATCTTCTCAATCAGCCCATCGCCCACAGTTATTACCTCTTGTATCTCTTGACCTTCCGTCTTAGATTGTAAGCTCTAAGGAGCAGGGCCCTCTGATTCCTACTGTATTAAAGTGTATTGTATTTGTACTGTCTACACTCAAGTTTTAAAGCGCTACGTAAACTGTTGGCGCTATATAAATTCTGTATAATAATAATAATAATAATAATGTCTTCCATAGTGTGTCGTGAGAAATGATGTCCCACAGGTGTGCAGAAATCATCTTCCTTAGATTCTTTAATGGTGTGTCCCTATAATGAATTCTTGTTTGCAATTTCTGTCCTGTTTCGCCAACATAAGATCCATTGTTGCATTTTTTTGGATTGGATGAGGTGCACAGCATTACTAGAGGTAAAGGTGTATGATCCTGTACATGAAGCTGAGTGCTCACAAGACTGACTTTTATGACAATCATTATGTGATTACTATATCGAAGCATGAATGTGTAAAGCAAACTACCTGGTTGTTTCTCATGGCTTGATGGTATCCTTACCACTATAATCATATCTTTACCTCTATTTGTAACAATAAAAACTGTCAGGAAGTTTAGCCTTGCCCCTACTTTACATAAAGACATGAGACTATTTTCTTAATTCCAGTTTGTGGGAGGAAATCTCTCTAAAGGAACCCCAGACAGTAATAGTTATAGTAATAATTACAGTAATAATCCTATCCAAAACTAAAAAGTAACATTTTAACAAGACATACACTTTAACCTCACAGATTTTAAAGGATGTTAACCCAGATAGCCTCTTTGTGACAATGGAAGTTCATTATAAACTCTCATTGGCCACAAGGTGGCGATATATGCTGGTAAATGGGTAATGGATAAGAGAGAAGCTCTAAAAATTAAGCAGAAAAATTACACTGTAGAAGATTTAGTTCAGTTTATCACATGATTATGTTTGGTATGATGGTCTGTTTTAAAACCAAAAGACAGGAGTAGCCATGGAAGTAAAATTTGCTCCAAGCGTGGCTAAATTATTGATGAATAAGTGGGAGTATCATACTTTTGAAATAATAAGCCAAAAGAATTACATTTATTTTAGAGATTTATTGATGATAATATTATGATTTGGGAAAGCAGTGAGGAATCACTGATAAGCTTTCTTAACCACTAGCCGTCCGGGACAATTTAGCATTTTTCACATACATTTTTTTTTTTTTTTTGCTAGAAAATTACTTAAAAAAAAAAAAATTAAAGCAAAGCCCTGAAGAATAAAACAGTGGTTGTTGCAATTTAATTTGCACAGCAATCTATTAATTGCAAATTTTCAGGAATAAATGCGCAAAAATACATTTTAGTGCACACAAACATATTAAAGTATAATACCCAATTTCTTAGTAAAATATAAAAGATGATATTGCGCCAAGTAAAATAGATACCAAATATGTCAAGGTTTAAAATTGGAGAGGCCTGTTAAATGTTGACAAACCACAGTACTTAAAGTTATTCACAAGTGACATTTTACAAGTTTAGAGTTAATAGCTAAGTTCACCTTCTAAAATCCAGCTCCCCTATGTACCAATATACCATTAATGAACTTTGGTTGCAGAAAAGTACAAGCTTTTTTTGATTTTGAGAACAAGGCCTTACCTTAGCATTTGTTATATTTCTTAAAACCAAAGAATATAAGAAAACAAATTAAAATCTTAGGCATGACACGTGTTAAGATAATGCAGCATTCCTAATTTACCACACATCCCTGCGTCTCCCAGTAGGGCCGCTAATCGGCATCTCAACTGACTGCTCAATACTTCGAACTCTGGATCCCTGCGGGATGGCGAGTGACGTCACCAGCGAGCGATGTGCCCTGATGCAGCATTTTTCCAAACGACTTTTTCAAAAGGCAAAGCCATGCGGCATGGCGGCAGAGTCTTTTATAGCCCTTCCCTGAAAAGAAACCCTCTGAGCACCATTAACTTAACACTCTACCAAAACGTTTTAAAAAACGCATATAAAAAAGCAAAATCCAAATCACGTTCAGCTTTACTTATTCCCAAACCCTGTGAGCCCTCCACACAACCACCCCTTAGAATTATAACAAACTACTGCCAACAACACAATGAAATTACTCAAATACTACTTAAACACTGGCACATCATTTCTACAGATAGAACACTCTCCCCCTTTGTTCCGCCCAAACCTTTGATTACTTACCGACGTGCCCCGTCCCTCCGTGACAAATTGATCACTAGTGAATACAAGAGTAGTAATAAATCCCAGAGACAGCTCAAGGGCACTTTCCCATGTGGCAATTGTAACTACTGCAAATACCTACCCAAATCCAACTTACATAGCCTTTTACCTAATGGGCAACGCCTTTTTCCCAAACATTATGTAAACTGTCGTTCTATTGGTATTGTTTACCTTTTGGAATGTGAATGTGGGTGCTTTTACGTGGGCAAGACCAAACTGCCATTCTGGAAACGAATTTATGGACACGTTACCAGTATTAACCAAAGAGATCCCGATTTACCATTGGGACGACACAGCTCTATTGTCCACCCTGATATTACTCCCAAGATCTCGTTTAGAGCTCTGGACCATATTCCCCCCCCAAACCGAGGGGGTGATTACAACAAAGCGCTCCTTCAGAGCGAACTTCGTTGGATTTTTCATCTCAATGCCACCTTACCCCCTGGCCTCAACGAAGCTTTCAACTTCAAACCCTATCTTGAGGGTTTTGAGACCGGAGTTTGTGAACTAGACCTTTAACTACGGTCTCCAACGTTCAAGCACCCACACCCAATTATATTATCTGTATTCTGTATTAGGAATATATGTTTATGTACTCTATTCTGCATAAGCACTGATATATGCTTTTTCCATGTATTATTGACACATATCTCTATTTATGTATCATATACTGTGCACTCGTTGGTACATGTCTCTCTCCCCTCTCCCCGATGTTTTGAGCCATGGTTATCACTATCTTGCCAAATGCAATATGCCCGCATGTCCCCCATTGCTCACAATGTCATCACCTGTCCCATTCGGACCAACTTAATGTACCCCACCTGCTTCCTTTTTCCCCCTCCCCTTGAATACCCGGCGCGGGTAAGACCAGGTGCGCGTGCGCATTAGTTCTACTGCGCACGCGTCACCTCCTCGCCTCCCATCAAGACCAACTGCTTGGTCTACTTCCTGTTTGCGCTCCACAGCGGAGCGCACCAGGAAGCAGGCGTCCGTCTGTCCCGCGCCGGTGACGTCACGACGCCGGACACGGCCGCGCCGTGTTGACGCGACCGCGCCCGGCACCGCCCCGTCAGAGGTCCACACTGGGAGGTTTCCACAGCGTCATCTGACGCTCGCCTCCCAATAAACACACCAGCCAATCAGCACTCAGCATCCAGGATGGCTGATACACACCCATCCCCAGCTGTTGCTCATTACCTGACCTCATATAAACCTTTCACACTCTGGCCTCAGTACCATGCTGCTGACTGACCAGAGATGACCTCCTATCTCACACTCCCATTTTATACTCAGGTAAATACATGGTCTACTTCAATGTAGCCACAATACTATTATTTTTATTTCCTGTTATTCTGATTACTCCTACCCCACTCTGCTTTACAGTGATACACCGGCTGATCCACTGTGTTTAATACAGGACTTGGGCTTCCAGCCCTAAACCCTGTATGCTGGACCTTGTATTCTGAGGGGGCTCTCAGCAGGTTACCTATACCTCAGTGCTGAAGCACAGCTTGTTTTTACTGCACATACCTTGACCCTCTGGACACCACGCTCAGTGGCTCCCCCTATATGACAAATAATTGAGCCTTGGCAGGACATGTGAGTACCTCATTGTTTTCTATCCCTGAGATTAATCTCCTCCAGCAATATAGATCTGTCCTAGTGCAAATGTAATATATTGATATGCCGAGACTAACTTTATGACCCTCCATCTATCTAGATGAGATTCTAAGGATACAAATTGCCTTGACAAAGGACCACAGTCCGAAACATGTTGGCATCTTCCTTATCTTATGTACCAAGCAAGTTTATATTTCTGTCATAATGCTTTGTATGTTTTTGCTTCTTTGACATGTTATAAACTGTATCAACCTATTATATTCTCTTTGCAAACATACCATGCCCTACTGAGCATTCCCTTGTTCATTTTTGTACATTGTTTGAATAAACGTTTACTATTTCTTCACATGCATACATTTGTTTAAAGTGTCTATCTTCACTCCAAGCATCCCCTAGGGGTACTGGCCTTTGTTTTATGCACATTTTGGCCTACTAAAAAACGATATACAAATTTTGGGATGTGATAGACCATTTTGTTGTCCCACCTACTTGCCCACCAAAATATCTTTTCTTCTAAACATTGATGGTTACCCCATCCAAATCCCTAACCGGGCAATCTTAGGTGATACCTTATTTAATATCCTACTCAAACTTTACATTACACATTTGGTACCTCCCACTATATATACTATATCATATAGTGTCGACATCAAATACTTATCCCCGCTCTGCATACCATACATTTGCACAGTCATCTATTATTGTGAATTCTAGTACATATTCTATACTTGATCCCAATCATGGCTCTGTACCTTGGAGATGAATGGGACACACGCATGTCCAACACCATGCACCACTTTGAGTCTAATGAGTATGTTCAGTCACAACTCAAGTATACTTTCCTCAACCTCACTCACACTGCCCAAAAGAAGGCATCCCTCTTTTGGCACATAAAATCTTTCAAAGAATATATTGCCCATGGTATTAACCCCTTTGGCCTCCGGGTACAAATTTTTCCTACTTTTCAGGACATTCCCCCGGATTTCAAGGTTTCCTGGGAAAATGTCCTGAAAAATTGTTCTAATGAACTTATGAAATTACTAATCACTGAATACGAGTCCCAAATGACTGCTCTAGATACCAAACTCGAACTGATCAACACACAGCTCGAGCAATTTCAGACACACCCTCTATACATCTCACTTGATGAGCAACTCAAAACCCGTTTTGACAAATTCAATCATGACATTCTTGCGCAAAAGGATAAAAAATTCTTTCGCGACAAGAAAGCTTTTCATGAGGAACGTGCATACAAATGGAGCGTTACTAATCGCACAAATCGCTCCGACAACTCTACACGCTCTGGCCTTCGGCCATCGAATCCTCGCTCCTCTACTGACAAGACCTACACTTCCACCCACCTATCCCACAAATCTAATCTCCCTATGGGGCTACGTAAGCCCAAACGTGGACGCACACCAAATTTTTCGAGTGACGATGTGTCTGACGTGGAGGGGACCCCCGGCGCCTCCCCCCTTGGGGACTCGCCGGTGGCGCCCTCTAACGCCAAGACACACAGATCGCACTCACTCCCATCTGCATCCCAGCGTGCAGATTTTTTAGACAAAATGCGAACTACACTACAGACACATCAACAATCTCCCTCTCTCAATCCAAAAATCAAACGACCAACACACTAGAAATATCTTCCAATAACATCATCAACCTTTCCTCTCACACACTCACTAGACATGAAATCTCAGTCCTTGAAAAGGGACTCACATTCTGTCCAACTTCACAGCTTGACAAATTCACAGCTATTAAAGACATACACCTCTTTATCCGTAAGTTACTTTTGCACAGTATGTACACCCCCAATCCCTTTTCTGACAATGCTTTGCACACTGCCACTGAGACTACTGCCCTTCAGCAGCTCATTGAACTCCTGGAGGAGAATAACCCACCAGATTTGATTGACACCATTGATCTTGACAATGTGCTCAATAATTTTGAGGACGACATTCCCCCTTACAATCCACATCCTTCACATCATATTTCGCTCAAGAAAAAATCAAGCTTTTTTCCTCCACCCAGCACCAACCCACGCGCTGCACTATTCTTACAGTCAGTGACTAACGAAATTCGACAGCTACAAATTCACCCCACCCATTTCAAACAAAAAAACTTTACTTATAATCAACATTTAGCCCTACAAAATCTAAAAACGAATCCTCTGATAGTGATCAAACCGGCGGACAAGGGTGGAAACATTGTTGTTCTCAACAAATTAGACTACCTTGAAATGTGTCTTAACATACTACGTAATCGGGAATGGTATGCCATAATCCCCAGTACATCAACCAGGTCGTTCCAACAGGAACTTTACACTCTTGTTGACGACGCCCTTAGACAACATATTATCGATAAATCTACCGCTGATTACATCAGGACCAAATTTCCGCGAGAAGCCACTTTTTATGCCTTACCCAAGGTACATAAAAACCTTCCCAGACCACCAGGTAGACCCATTGTCTCCGGACGTGGATGCCTCACTGACAATCTTAGTCGCTACATAGACAAACTACTCCAACCTCTTGTACAGGCATTACCCTCTTACATACGTGACACCACACATTTACTTCAGGACCTTTCGGACCTCCACGTCGATGCCAACACTGTCCTAGTTGCCATCGACGTTGAGGCCCTTTATAGCTCTATCCCCCATACTTTAGGACTCAATGCCATTCAAAGGACCTTGTTCAATGCTAACCTCTACTCTCACGAGTTATCTCTTTTCATCATCAGAGCACTTAAATTTATCTTGACTCATAACTTTTTTTCTTTCAACGGTTCCCACTACCTCCAGGTACAGGGCGTCGCCATGGGCACTTGCTGTGCACCGGCGTACGCCAATCTGTACCTGGGGGAGTGGGAACGTAACTTACTTACCACTGATGCTGCCAGTGTTTTTACCAAACACATAGCGTCTTTCCGACGCTACATAGATGATATTTTGATTCTGTGGCAGGGCCCTACAGAGACCTTACACCAGTTTCTTATATACCTCAACACTTCGAACTCCCTCAACCTCAAATTTACAATGACTTACAGTTATAGCTCCATTTCTTTCCTTGACCTCACCCTCAGCAAGGACAGACATGGTCAACTACAAAGCCAACTCTTTCGCAAACCGACTGCAGGCAACACTATCCTTGCAGCCTCTAGTTTTCACCCTCAACCCTTACTCAAATCTATCCCTTTTGCCCAATATTTACGTGCACGACGTAACTGTTCCACGGATGCCTCCTTTGAACACGAGGCTTCCGTACTGAGGGACAGACTGCGCGCACGTGGCTACCAAAACAGCGTTTTAAAAAACGCATATAAAAAAGCAAAATCCAAATCACGTTCAGCTTTACTTATTCCCAAACCCTGTGAGCCCTCCACACAACCACCCCTTAGAATTATAACAAACTACTGCCAACAACACAATGAAATTACTCAAATACTACTTAAACACTGGCACATCATTTCTACAGATAGAACACTCTCCCCCTTTGTTCCGCCCAAACCTTTGATTACTTACCGACGTGCCCCGTCCCTCCGTGACAAATTGATCACTAGTGAATACAAGAGTAGTAATAAATCCCAGAGACAGCTCAAGGGCACTTTCCCATGTGGCAATTGTAACTACTGCAAATACCTACCCAAATCCAACTTACATAGCCTTTTACCTAATGGGCAACGCCTTTTTCCCAAACATTATGTAAACTGTCGTTCTATTGGTATTGTTTACCTTTTGGAATGTGAATGTGGGTGCTTTTACGTGGGCAAGACCAAACTGCCATTCTGGAAACGAATTTATGGACACGTTACCAGTATTAACCAAAGAGATCCCGATTTACCATTGGGACGACACAGCTCTATTGTCCACCCTGATATTACTCCCAAGATCTCGTTTAGAGCTCTGGACCATATTCCCCCCCCAAACCGAGGGGGTGATTACAACAAAGCGCTCCTTCAGAGCGAACTTCGTTGGATTTTTCATCTCAATGCCACCTTACCCCCTGGCCTCAACGAAGCTTTCAACTTCAAACCCTATCTTGAGGGTTTTGAGACCGGAGTTTGTGAACTAGACCTTTAACTACGGTCTCCAACGTTCAAGCACCCACACCCAATTATATTATCTGTATTCTGTATTAGGAATATATGTTTATGTACTCTATTCTGCATAAGCACTGATATATGCTTTTTCCATGTATTATTGACACATATCTCTATTTATGTATCATACACTGTGCACTCGTTGGTACATGTCTCTCTCCCCTCTCCCCGATGTTTTGAGCCATGGTTATCACTATCTTGCCAAATGCAATATGCCCGCATGTCCCCCATTGCTCACAATGTCATCACCTGTCCCATTCGGACCAACTTAATGTACCCCACCTGCTTCCTTTTTCCCCCTCCCCTTGAATACCCGGCGCGGGTAAGACCAGGTGCGCGTGCACATTAGTTCTACTGCGCACGCGTCACCTCCTCGCCTCCCATCAAGACCAACTGCTTGGTCTACTTCCTGTTTGCACTCCACAGCGGAGCGCACCAGGAAGCAGGCGTCCGTCTGTCCCGCGCCGGTGACGTCACGACGCCGGACGCGGCCGCGCCGTGTTGACGCGACCGCGCCCGGCACCGCCCCGTCAGAGGTCCACACTGGGAGGTTTCCACAGCGTCATCTGACGCTCGCCTCCCAATAAACACACCAGCCAATCAGCACTCAGCATCCAGGATGGCTGATACACACCCATCCCCAGCTGTTGCTCATTACCTGACCTCATATAAACCTTTCACACTCTGGCCTCAGTACCATGCTGCTGACTGACCAGAGATGACCTCCTATCTCACACTCCCATTTTATACTCAGGTAAATACATGGTCTACTTCAATGTAGCCACAATACTATTATTTTTATTTCCTGTTATTCTGATTACTCCTACCCCACTCTGCTTTACAGTGATACACCGGCTGATCCACTGTGTTTAATACAGGACTTGGGCTTCCAGCCCTAAACCCTGTATGCTGGACCTTGTATTCTGAGGGGGCTCTCAGCAGGTTACCTATACCTCAGTGCTGAAGCACAGCTTGTTTTTACTGCACATACCTTGACCCTCTGGACACCACGCTCAGTGGCTCCCCCTATATGACAAATAATTGAGCCTTGGCAGGACATGTGAGTACCTCATTGTTTTCTATCCCTGAGATTAATCTCCTCCAGCAATATAGATCTGTCCTAGTGCAAATGTAATATATTGATATGCCGAGACTAACTTTATGACCCTCCATCTATCTAGATGAGATTCTAAGGATACAAATTGCCTTGACAAAGGACCACAGTCCGAAACATGTTGGCATCTTCCTTATCTTATGTACCAAGCAAGTTTATATTTCTGTCATAATGCTTTGTATGTTTTTGCTTCTTTGACATGTTATAAACTGTATCAACCTATTATATTCTCTTTGCAAACATACCATGCCCTACTGAGCATTCCCTTGTTCATTTTTGTACATTGTTTGAATAAACGTTTACTATTTCTTCACATGCATACATTTGTTTAAAGTGTCTATCTTCACTCCAAGCATCCCCTAGGGGTACTGGCCTTTGTTTTATGCACATTTTGGCCTACTAAAAAACGAAACACTCTACCATAGTTCTTCCTCACATTTTTCACATCAGGAAATGGGCTCAGACTTAAAGGGGTTGTAAACCCTCAAGGTTTTTCCCCTTAATGCATTCTATGCATTAAGGGCAAAAACCTCCTGTGCTGCAGCTGCCCCCCAGAGCCCACCTTTTACTTACCTAAACCTGGTCTTTCCAGGGATGGGGACGAGCACACCAGCTCCAGCCGGTGTCTCTGTGATGATTGGATAGATTGCTAGTAGTGCAGCCATTGGCTCCCATTGCTGTCAATCAACTCCAATGACGTGTGACCCGGGGGGCGGGGCCGAGTCCTGTTGTCTGTGTCAATAGGAGCATGCCAGCATGAGTGCCCCGAGGGAGAGCAGCTCTCCGATGGGGCACTCGAGAAAAGGAGGCGCCAGGAGCACTGCTGAGGGACCCCAGAAAAGGAGGATCAGGGCGACTCTGTGCAAAACCATCTGCACAGAGGAGGTAAAAAAAAATGTAGTTACCCTTTAAATGTACAGACAGGACTAATAATACATTAAATTTATAAAGGCATATTAAAAACAATCATATAGATAAAACCTAAGGGAAGCTGGTACTTAAAGCAGAGCTCGACCCAAAAAAGGGAAGCTCCGCTTGTTTGTTTCCTTCCCCCTCCTCTGCCACATTTGGCACCTTTCTGGGGGGGGGGGGGGGGCGCCCACTTCCATGTACTTCCATGTAACATCTACGAAACTTCCAGTCCCTTCTCCTTCCAGCAGCCTTCTGGGAGACACACAGGTCCCAGAAGACAGTTGGACCATTCATAAAACCCGTAAGGCTTCACTTCCTGTTCCCCTTAGTAAGGATGCCGGTGCCTGCACCCGGAGCCAATGAACGGATCGGCTTTGGGTTCTGACATCACGGGCCCCTTCACCAGCTAAGTGTCCTTATATTAAAAGTCAGCAGCTCCAGTATTTGTAGCTGCTGACTTTAACCACTTAAGGGCCGAGCCTCTTTCTGAGATTTGGTGTTTACAAGTTAAAAACATTTTTTTTGCTAGAAAATTACATAGAACACCCAAACATTATATATTTCTAACACCTTAGAGAATAAAATGGCGGTCATTGCAATACTTTCTGTCACACCGCATTTGAGCGGCGGTCTTACAAGCACAATTTTTTGGGAAAAAATACACTTTTTTAAATAAAAAAATACGACAACAGAAAAGTTAGCCCAATTTTTTTTATATTGTGAAACATAATGTAAACATCCCTTGTAATAGAAAAAAAGCATGACAGGACCTCTTAAATATGAGATCTGGGGTCAAAAAGACCTCAGATCTTCTATTTACACTAAAATGCAATAATAAAAAAAAAATTGAATGTAAAAAAAAAAAAAAAAAATGTCCCTTTAACACTGGGCACTTAACCCTTCCTAACCAGACCAATTTCCAGCTTTTGGTGCTCTCACATTTTGAATGACAATTACTCAGTTATGCAACACTGTACCTATATTAAATGTTTATCCTTTTTTTTCACACAAATAGAGCTTTCTTTTGGTGGTATTTAATCACTGCTGGGTTTTTTATTTTTTGCGCTATAAAAGAAAAAAGACCGTAAATTCTGTAAAACAATTTATGTTTCTTAGTTTCTGTTATAACATTTTTCAAATTAGTAATTTTTCTTCAAATATTTTGGCCAAAATTTATACCACTACATATCTTTGGTAAAAATAACCCAAATCGGTGTATATTATTTGGTCTTTGTGAAAGTTAAAGAGTCCACAAGCTATGGTGCCAATCTCTGAAAATTGATCACACCTGAAGTACTGACGGCCTAAGTACTGATCTCATTTCTTGAGACCCTAACAAGCCAGGAAAGTACAAATACCCCCCAAATGACCCCTTTTTGGAAAGTAGACATTCCAAGGTATTTAGTAAGAGGCATGGTGAGTTTTTTTAAGTTGTCATTTTTTCCCCACAATTCTTGTTTTTTTCACAAAATTTTTATTAGCAGGTTATTTCTCACACACAGCATATGCATAGCACAAAATACACCCCAAAACACATTCTACTACTCCTCCTGAGTATGGCGATACCACATTTGTGAGACTTTTACACAGCGTGGCCACATACAGAGGACCAACATGCAAGGAGCCCCATCAGGCGTTCTTGGAGCCTAAATTACACATATAATTTTTTTGACTACCTCTTACACTTTTGAAGGCCCTGGAGAACCAGGACAATGGAAACGCCCCAAAAATGACCCCATTTTGGAAAGAAATGTATAATGTATAATCTATGAGGCATATTGAGTCTTTTGAATGTGTCATTTTTTTTCTACAAGTTTTTGGAAAATGTATAAAGAAAATAAAAACACATATTTTTTTTAACACAACATTGTCAATTTACACAATGTTTCTAACACATAGCATGTACTTACCAAAAATTACACCCCAAAATAGATATTCCTACTCCTCCTAAATATGGCGATACCACATGTGTGAGACTTTTCCACAGCGTGACCACATGCAGAGGACCAACATTCATGGAGCACCGTCAGGTGTTCCAGGGGCATAAGTTTCAAATCTAATTTGACTACCTATTACACTTTTGTGAGGCACTGTAGTGGCATGGATGATAACTGATGTGGCATGAATGAGCATGAATGGGGAGGGATGAGCAGTGGATGGGGATGGCTGATCATGAATGAGTATGGCTGACTATGGACTGGTACGGCTGAGTATGGCTGGGTATAGATGGGATGGCTGGGTACGGCTGAGTATGGCTGGGTACGGCTGAGTATGGCTGGGTATGGCTGAATATGGCTGGGTATAGATGGGTAGGGCTAATTATGGCTGGGGGTGGATGGGATGGCTGAGCATGGATGGATGGATGAGTATTGCTGAGGATGGATAAATGGCTAAGCATGGATGGATGGATGAGTATGCTGAGTATGGATGGCTGAGCATGGATGGATGGATGAGTATGCTGAGTATGGATGGCTGAGCATGTATGGATGGGTGTGCTGAGTATGGATGGCTGAGCATGGATGGATGAGTATGCTGAGTATGGATGAGTATGCTAAGTATGGATGACTGAGCATGGATGGCTGAGCATGAATGGATGGATGAGTATGCTGAGTATGGATGTGGACGGATGAGTATTCTGAGTATGGATGGGTATGCTGAGCATGGATGGCTGAGAATGCTGAGTATGGATGGCTGAGCATGGATGGATGGATGAGTATAATGAGTATGGATGGATGAGTATGCGGAGTATGGATGGCTGAGCATGGATGGATGGATGAGTATGCTGAGTATGGATGGGTGAGCATGGATGGATGAGTATGCTGAGTATGGATGGGTGAGTATGGATGGGTATGCTGAGCATGGATGGCTGGGTATGGATGGATGGCTGGCTGCAAAGGGCACATATCAGCGCTGTGGGCACTACACATCCAGCCCACAGCGCTGCTGCCACTGATCTCTCCCCTCACACTGTACAGATCTGTAGAAAGAGGGGAGAGAGGAACCGGACGTGACGCTGGTTTATTTACAAGTGATCGCTCCATCATTTGATGGAGCTATCACATGGTAAACGGCCGATATCAGCGGCCATTTACTGTGATCCGTGATGCACCGAGTCCTCTGGGGTGCGAGAGCGGGATTCTGGGAGGACGTCATAGTACGCCCTCCCTGATCGGTCAGCAAGTGGTTAAGAGCTATGGGCGGAAGTGAAGTTTTGATGTCGCTTCTGCCCTGCAATAATATGGAGACGGGTGGAGGCCATCTTCCCTTCACTCGTCTCCATACCAAGCCAGGGAGCAGACCCGATTGCCTTCCGCCGCTACCGATGGCTCCGGTAAGCGGCAGAGGGCACCGGAGGGTGGAGGGAAGGGGGGGGCCTCTCCCGATGCCGATTAAAGTGATCTTGCGGCGAATCCGCCGCAGAGACCACTTTTATCTGAAAGTGGACCGCACGCTGTAGAAGAGGATACTGGAGTTATGGCAGCTAGCTGCTGCCATAACAACGATATCGCTCTTCAAAATAGCGTCATAAAACAACGTAAATGGTTAAAAAAAAATTCCCCCAGGCTAAAACTCCTCTTTAAAAAGCACATTTATATAAAGAATCAAATTCCTTAAAGCAGATACTCATTTTGGCCTTTTGGAGACTCCTGCATATCTGCTACCCGTTCCTGTATCTAATCTCCTCTTGCCGACCTGATCTGCCTTGACCACGGTAAGAACTGTACCCTGTCTGTACCCTTCCTATCTGCTGTTCTGCTTCTGACCTGCCTGCTGGTTACTGATCCGACTTGCCTGACTCTGCTCTGTATTCTGAACCTTCATCTGTGCTCAAAAAAGGGGAAGGAGAGGGGAGGCACCACCTGAGTGTAGTATTACGGTATCAGCATTTATTGCACAAGATTTAAAAACACTTAAAAGATGTAAAGCCCCATACACATGGTCGGATTTTCCCATGGATTCTGTCCTATCAGACAATGTTGTCGGAAATTCCGACGGACAAAATCCTATCTCCTGCTGGATAGATTTTTTGACAACAAAGTCCGATCACACCAAATCCGATCGTGTGTAGCGAATTCCGACGGACAAAGTGCTACGCATGCTCAGATCACATTACAAGACCAAAGCTATTGGCTACTAGCCTCTACGTAGTCCCGTCGTAGGCAACAAACGTCACCACGTTCAGAATGATCGGAATTTTCCGACAACTTTGTCCGACCATGTGTACGCAAAACCAACATCGGACAAAGTATGACAGACATGATCCGACGGACCTGGTCCTCGGATAATCCACGCGTGTGTATGGGGCTTAAGAGATAGTCACCCTCATCATAATGTCATCAGTCCTGTGGCATCCGCCATCCTGCAGGCTCCACCATCCTGCAGGCTCCACCGGCGGTCCAAATGGCTGGAAAGGAGATGTGAAAAGGCTGGGATGCCTTACAGATCCAAGAAGTCCTGCGCTGACCAACATGGACCAGATGTGACATCACCGGAAGAGGTGGGAGTCGGAATCTGGCCTCTTCTTCTAAGAGGCTGTACATATTGTTTGTACGTTTATTTATCCTTTAAATTACTAAGTATTGAGGAAATAGAAATATCAGACTTCAATAAAAAGTATTTTGTTCCATGTACGTACTTTGAAACTTTTTACAATCCAAATTCCTGAGAAGGGGGGTGTGGTAGGGGGAGGAACGGTGGGTGTGGCTAATGGCATGAATGGTAGGTGTGGCAAAACTGCTAACAGTGGAAAGGGCTTACATCTTCAGAACTGCATTAATTCTTTGTGGAATAGATTTAACAAGGTGTTTGAACCATCCTCAGAGATTTTGGTCCATAGTGACATGATAGCCTTACACCGTTGCAGCAGATTTGTCGGCTGCACATCCATGATGCGAATCTCCCGTTCCACCACATCACAAAGGTGCTCTATTGGTTTGAGATCTGTGACTGTGGAGGCCATTGGAGTTCAGTGACCTCATTGTCCTGTTCAAAAAAACAGTGATGAGATGATTTGAGCTTTGTGACATGGTGCATTATCCTGCTGGAAGTAGCCATCAGAAGATGGGGACACTGTAGTCATAAAGGGATGGACTTGGTCAGCAACAATACTCAGGTAGGCTGTGGCGTTTAAACAATGCTAAATTGGTACTAAGGGGACCAAAGTGTGCCAAGAAAATATCCCCCACACCATTACACCACCAGCCTGAACCATTGATACAAGGCAGGATGGATCCATGCTTTCATGCCGTTTATGCCAAATTCTGACCCGAGCATCTGAATGTTGCAGCTGAAACAGACTCATCAGACCAGGCAACGGTTTTCCAATCTTCTATTGTCCAATTTTGGTGAGCCAATGCGAATTGTAGCCTCAGTTTCCTGTTCTTAGATGATAGGACTGGCAACCGGTGTGGTCTTCTGTAGCCCATCTGCTTCAAGGTTCAATGTGCTGTGCATTCAGAGATGTATTCTGCATACCTTGGTTGTAACGAGTGGTTATTTGAGTTACTGTTGCCTTTTTGGCCCCTTTCACACTGGGGCGGGGAGCCGCGGTGACGGTAAAGCAGCGCTATATTTAGCGCTGCTTTACCGTCGTTTTAACCGCGGTTTTCGGCCGCTCGCGGTGCGGTTTTACCCCCCGCGAGCGGCCGAAAAAGGGTTAAAGACCCCCCGCAGAGCGCCGCCGTAGCGGCGCTTTGAGGCGGTATTGCCGCGGTTTCACCGCGGTGTCCCATTCTAATCAATGGGAAGGAGCGGTATAGGAGCGGTGAACACACTGCTCCTATACCGCTCCAAAGATGCTGCTAGCAGGACTTTTTTTGGCCGTCCTGCTAGCGCACTGCTCCAGTGTGAAAGCCCGCCGGCTTTCACACTGGAGTTAAAGGGGCCGGATTTTTTCATGCGGTGAACAGGCGCTATTTTTAGCGCTGTACCGCATGAAAAACGCCCCGGTGTGAAAGGGGCCTTTATCATCTTGAACCAGTCTGCCCATTCTCCTCTGACCTCTAATATCAAGAAGGCATTTTCATCCACACAACTGCCGTTTACTGGCTAATTTTGGGGGGTTGGGGTTGGATAACATACAAAATGCAGGGGTAAGGTGTGTAATATACAGATTGTGGGGGTCAGGTGTATGTTACGTATATAGTTGAGGAGTCAGAATTATATACAGCTCAGCGCATGGCACCCCCTGTGATTCTTTTCACCGTCACTCTCTATACATAGCACAGCAGTAACACCTATGCACATATACAGGTACATAACATACATACATACACACTTGATGCAACATACATACACATTCATACAACATACATACACATGTCTACAATATACATACACATGCATACAATGTATACTGTTCAAATTAAAGGAACACGTTTCAATCGGAGTATAGCATCAAGTCAATTAAACTCCTGGGATATTTATCTGGTCAGTTAAGTAGCGGAGGGGGTTGTTAATTAGTGTAGCACCCTCCTAGGTAGGTGCTAGAAGAGAGTAATGATCTTTCTGCATCATTCTCTTTCTGATCTTTCTGCATCATATGGCTAAAAAGCCAAACTACAATTGTATGACAAATTTGTTATAAAACATCTAGACTGACATCTTGTGGCTAAAAAGTCAAACTACAATTAGAAAATAAAAATGTATTTAGACTGCCATCATGTGGCTAAAAAGCCAAACTACAATTGTATGACAAATGTATTATAAACCATCTAGACTGCCATCTTGTGGCGAAAAGGTCAAACAACAATTAGAGAATTACGATTATTTATAGAGCCATCTTATGGTAAAGAAGGGGAAGTGAAATTGAAAAATTATAAAAATGTAAATTAAATTAGTTACTCATAGGCATTACTACCTACTAGTGGCCACTTTCAAAGATGAGACTGAAATGGATTAATCCTTTAACAGATAAGCTGTCACCTCAAACCAAAGCTCAAACACACGTGCGTCTGTGTATGTGTATATATATATATATATATATATATATATATATATATATATATATATATACACACACTCTTATAAATAAATGTTAACAAACATTTTTAATTAAAAAGACATTTATCAATGTAAACAAACATATTGTTTTTAACTTATTAATTAAAAAACATAAACAAAGCTTTTAAATAAATCTCTAAATAAAAAAGGCAATTTTAAAAACTGCACGTTAAGTACAATTTTTTTTTAATAAGTGTCATGTTTTAATATCCTGAATTGTATTTACTGTTTTAAATAAATTTGTTAGATCCCCCAGCAACAATAGATTCCCTCAGCAACAATAGATCCCCCAAGAACAAGACATCTCCCCAGCAACAATAGATCCCTCGCGGGAACTATAGATTCACCAGCAACAATAGACACCCCCAGCAAAAATAGATCCCTCGCATTAACAATAGATCTCTCCAGTAACAATAGATCACCCCACAAGTAAATACCCCCCAGCAACAATAGATCTCCCAGAATCCAGTATCAATATACTCTCCAGCAGCTAGCAACATAAGCCCCCTCCCTCAACAGTAGTATTCTCCTATCAACAATTGACCCCCCAGAAACAATAGATCCCTCCCCAGAAACAATAGATCCCTCCCATTACCAAGCCACCTGGCTCTCTTGTCAGCAGTTCCTCTGCTTGATCTCAACAGAGTGGATTCCTCCAGTCCCCTGGACTCACTGGCTTCCTTAGTCTTCCCGACTCTCAAACATACCCCTTACACAGGGATGACCCCTCCACCTGTCTTCATACAGCAGCAGCAAGCTGCTCACACTCCACCATCCTCCACTCATTAGCCCCTCATTATATGGTCTGTGTGCAGCTGGGCACACACCTTGCTTGCCATCGTCAAGACCTGGACACAGTTTGAGATCCCATCCAGGACTAGCAAAATCTGGAGAAAACTGACAGAGCAGTTTTCTCCATTTAAATTCTATAGTCTGCAGATATGCAAACTCTGGATCTCCTTTACCTCCAATTTCAAAGGGACAGAGCTTCGCTCTGCCACATATCCCCCCCCCTTTGTTTCGATCCGGAGGGAGGAACACCAGCACCCGTCATGGTTGGGACACCTCTGTGCTGGCTGTCAGCCACGTAGGCCCAACCTTTTTTCCGGTGCGCTTCCAGGCACGTCCCACCCTGGATCTTAACAGGGTCCTATATTTTCCCATCCTCAGCCTTCTTCTTCTTGGGTCCCTGGCTTAATCATTTTTTTGGGGGAAACTCTGCTTTCCCTGATCCTACCTTTAAAACTCGCTGACATCAGCTTTAAACCTTCAATATACACCAGTACAACCTCCTCACTTTGGCATGACCATGCAATCTGCCACCCACATGGGCCAAATCTTGTCCCATCAGGTGAATTTCTCCACGTCCCCTTTGCTGCATCTACTTGGGCTTTACAAAGACACTCCCCATGCTTTTTTACGAGTGCACTTCCAAAAGCGATGTTTTCCCACTTCTCTTGGGCCTACACTAGTCCTTTTACCAATCTTGGTACCTTTTGCACATGAGGTTGATTTCTGAATTTTACGGATCCAGTACCATTAAGGTTATAAAGTGCTCCCTCAATTTCCACTAGACCACCCCTTTTCTCTTTGCTTAATTTAGAAGGAACCACATTTTTAAACACTGGTTTAATGATAAGTGGGGGCTCTTTTATTAGGGTGACAATGGTCCCTCTCTGTACTCCAAGTACGGGCACCCTCTTACTGTCCAAACTTAGCGCCACTTGTTTCCCTCATGTACACTGCATGCTTATTTTTGTCAGTTTCATCACTAACATCCTCATATGACAGCAGCCTCATCCTAGTCTCCCTCTGAAGGACATACACTGACTGTCTTGCGACTTTAAGGTTTTAAAGTCATGCGACACCTTGCTGAGCTTTGGGCCATTTTCCTGCAACCATTGTTTATAACGATCCTTCTCAGACCTTAGAAATTTCTCGAACCTCAGAAAATCTTCCCCAGAAATACCCTCCTGAACCTGTAGGGGGCCTAATTCTGCTGTATCTTTTACCTCTTCTGTGTCAAGCAACAATAGATCACCCCACAAGAAAATACCCCCTAGCAACAATAGATCTCCCAGCATCCAGTATCAATATACTCTCCAGCAGCTAGCAACATAAGCCCCCTCCCTCAACAGTAGTATTCTCCCATCAACAATTGACCCCCCCAGAAACAATAGATCCCACCAGCAGTAATAGACATCCCCAGCATCAATAGATCACCCAGTGACAATAGAGACCCCATCAACCATCAATAGACACTCCAGCAAATCCCGCCACCCCTTGGCATATACATTCAGTGCTGATATATATATATATATATATACGCACTTTTTTGCTGACAAGCCAGGGGATTCATTTTTTTTATACCGAAGACATGTAGTATATATATATATATATATATATATATATATATATATATATATATAGAGAGAGAGAGAGAGAGAGAGAGAGAAAGAGAGCTATATATATATATATATATATATATATATAGTGACAAGCCAGAGTAAGAATCATCAATTGGTTGGCTATTTTATTTTTATTTTTTGGTGCATCATTTGCCCACCCGCTGCCCTGCTCAGTGCTGTCTCTCTCACTCACTCACCTCGATCTAGCAGGCTGCCTGAAGCCACTCGCCTGCCGCTATCCAGGCTAGTCCGCTGCTTCTAAGGGAGAGAAAGGCCGGGGGGTGCAGTGCAGATGTAGATCACTCTGCCAGTGCCTGCGGGACCTGCAGCCAGAACTATGGAAGCTGCATCAGCAAATGCAGCTAGTGGCTGGGTTACTCCACGGCTGTGGTCCTAGTTCCCTCCCTGCTCAATCCTCCCACTCGCAGCACACAGCTGTTTTTGCCGGCAGGACCTGACCCCAGGCCCAGTGACTAGTTAGTGACTACGTTTCACAAAACAAAAGGTGTGAAACACAGACAAAGCACAGGGATGATTAGAGTGTACCTGGGCACACCCGGCACACCCCGTGGGCGCGCCTATGCCTGCATGGACAGAGTATCCAGCACGATCCACAGGAAGGTGAGTCTAGAAACAGGGCCTTCTATTTTCTTGACTGCCAGTGGGATGTCTAAAGCCGCAAAAAATGATGTTGGCCTTATCACCACTCTCGATGAGAAGAAAATCGTCCAAATAGTGGATCACTTCCCGACAACTTTCTCTATGTGTGAAGATCCAACTGAGTGCTTGTGCAAAGCAATCAAACAGCCAGGAACTACTCTTGGAGCCAAAGGTGTGTTTGGTGGAAAAATAATAAAACCCCCTCCACTTGATACCATGCCACTGCCAGAGTGATGGCAGAATTGGGAGAAGTTTAAAGGTGTCTGCGATGTCAGCTTTGGACAGCCAAGCTCCCGTACCTGCCCCAGTGATACACTGAATTGCCTGATCCACCGATGCATATTTAAGTGGAAACTCCTCATATGGTAATAACGAGTTAAGGCTAGGCACCTGCGAACAATGAGGGGCTGACAAGTTGTAAATTAACCTCAATTTATTGGAAAATTTCCCTTTAACAAGGCCCAAGGGGTTGGCCCTTCGAAACCTGGAAAGGGGTTGTTGGGAAAGGACCAATAACAAAACCCTTCCTGAGTTCAGATTGTAGTAACCCATCTACTGCCTCTACATCTGTGGCAGATGACCTCAGATTCAAAAGTGCCTGTTAGCAAGGTAACAAACCCAGTGTGGAATCCCCCTGTGAAACCCTACCTTTACCTACAAAAATTTGCTCAACCATGGTGACGGATGGGAGGCTAAACAAGCCTATAAAAACAGACACATAGATGCGGCTTAGTCACATGGACTTGTTCCGTCTCAGTGTACAGGCCGACTTGGGGTGAGTCCTGAAACAACTGGTACAGATGTGTAACAGACGGCACTGGCTGTAATTGCATGAACCAAGGTTAAAATTATTGCAGATTTGAGATTTGTCCGGAAAATGAATGGGCCGGCCTAACTTGTCACAAAGTGCCGGATGGGCTGGGGTCGGGAGTGCAGTGCCTGAACCCCTGGACATCCCTGGTAGCAGGGGGAGTTCTTAATTGGGGCACCAGTACGCAGTGTGAGTGGATGACTGACAAGTAGCACAAACAGGTGACCTAAGCCCAGAAAAATGCCGGCAAAACAACTCAGTGTCTATGTTACTCCATACCGTCACCACTTGGAACTGAGCAAACCATGCAAAGGCCTTGGCTGAAAATGAGCGCTGATAGTCATAGAAATTTGACCCCTATACTTCTGTCCTACCTCTACCACTGTGTAAAGGTAATTGTCCAGCTCTTCCCTCCTGAGCGTACTCACTGAGCAAATGACATCTCTGTATAAGCTAAAGGCCAGGACAAACTCCGGGATAGAAAGTTTGCTATCAATAGTGACGCTAAATTAACATCTTTGCCCTCCAGTATGTCCTTCCTGATGTTAACAGGAATAAAATGAGCTGGGGTAATGGGAGGAACACCCATACTATTATCTGGGCCTATGGGGATGGGGCTTGGCACTAAGGGGGCCCCCGGGACCTGCAGGTGTCCCTGGAGTGGCAGATAGTGCTGACAACTTTGCTCGCCTGAGCCTCCAACACCTCCACCCTTGCACGCAATTGTTGACAGGAAGAGGCCAGGAAACTCAAGGTAGCGTGGATTTTAGAAGGGGATGAAGCGACAGTCCGAAATGTGTTACTTGCTCCGTGCTAGAGCCTGAAGCACAGGGGAACAGAAGTCCGAACAGCTCAGCCTTGCGCGCTGAAGCTGGGTATGAAAGGGACGGTCCAGGTTCTCAAGGAGGGTGTGCTACCATGCCTCGTGAAATTACCAGGCTGAGTTACCTGAGGTATAATCAGGCCAATTAATAACGAGATAGATGAAAGTGTAGCGCTACAATCAATTATAAGTGAATCAAATAAGTGAATACTAGATAAATCAATCCATAGTGAAAAAAATTGCTTGTAGTGCACAAAAATATCTCTGTGAAATAAACTGATAAACCATGAAAGTCCAACGTAATGAACAAACACAATGTGAATAAAAGTCTCAAAGAGAACAAATAAAGTGGTGATGTCAGGACATGGGTATCTTGAAATCTTCTCATACACACTTTCTAAGATGAAATAATAGTGGATATGCGCTTACCAGAACCAATGGACCCCCTGTCAGCGACAGAGGGTCAAACGGGCATGGAAAGGCTCGAATAGCCAGCAGCCTGGTCATTCACTGGACTTCTGAAGGCAAACGGGTGGAATCTGCTGGTCTCGACTCTCCCAAAGCGATGTAAACGGTCAAACCAGAAATGGCCGAGGTGCGATGTAAAACCAAAGGCTGGAACCACGAACACCGAAGGAGGAATCCACAGCGAACGGGAAGTTGGAACCAATGTTCTATTACCACTTATAATGAGGTAAGAACTCACAAAAGGTTCTCCCCAGATGTTTTCCAACCATGGAAAGGAAAGAAGAAAAAAACGGGGGTCTCCGATGGTGCAGGTCAAAAAAAGAAGGTTTTATTGCTAAAAACCATCAAAGTAACAAATATAAAAGGGATCACAATTAAAATAGAGCAATGTTAGAATAGGTATTAGGTATTATACTTTGTTACTTTGATGGTTTTTAGCAATAAAACCTTCTTTTTTTGACCTGCACCATCGGAGCCCCCTGTTTTTTCTTCTTTCCTTTCCATGGTTGGAAAACATCTGGGGAGAACCTTTCGTGAGTTCTTACCTCATTAGATGTGGTAATAGAACATTGGTTCCAACTTCCCGTTCGCTGTGGATTCCTCCTTCGGTGTTCGTGGTTCCAGCCTTTGGTTTTACATCCCACCTCGGCCATTTCCGGTTTGACCGATTACATCGCTTTGGGAGAGTCGAGACCAGCAGATTCCACCCGTTTGCCTTCAGAAGTCCAGTGAATGACCAGGCTGCCGGCTATTCAAGCCTTTCCATGCCCGTTTGACCCTCTGTCGCTGACAGGGGGTCCATTGGTTCTGGTAAGCCCATATCCACTATTATTTCATCTTAGAAAGTGTGTATGAGAAGATTTCAAGATACCCATGTCCTGACATCACCACTTTATTTGTTCTCTTTGGGACTTTGATTCACATTGTGTTTGTTCATTACGTTGGACTTTCATGGTTTATCAGTTTATTTCACAGAGATATTTTTGTGCACTACAAGCTATTTTTTTCACTGTGGATTGATTTATCTGGTATTCACTTATTTTTATTCACTTATAATCGATTGTAGCGCTACACTTTCATCTATATTGTTTTTTCAATTTTTGTCATATTCTAGTGTAGCAGCTTCATTACCACTTTTGTTTTGTTCACTTATGAGTTTAGCGCAATCACTTTCTTCCCATTTACAAATTAATAACGAGAACTCAAGCCTTTGAACCTGAAAACGTGTCAGGCTATTGATGTGAGTAGAAATGATCGTAGCGTGAGCCGTGTGAAAACAGATGAGGAGACTTGCCACCAGTTCAAGTCAATTAAAAACGACCATCTCAATCTGTGCATACCTATAATTGTGATCGGTAGTGCTGCAGTGGTGACGCCATGACCTAAGCATGAAGATGTGCTGCTAACATGAATGTGAAAACAGAAAATACATGAGAACCAAATGCTGGGAAGTATGTGTAGCAGGACTAACGAGTCTGCTTGATGACCACCCAACGTGAATTTAAGCCCGAGGAGCCTGAAACATGCCCAGCCAAACGACAAGCATAATGAAATGTGTTATGCCCCGTACACATGGTCGGAAATTCCGACCACAAAATCTGTCGGATTTTTTCCGACGGATTTTGTCCGACACTGGTGTTGCATACACACGGTCGGACAAAGTTGTCAGAAAACCCGATCATTCTGAACGTGGTGACTAGGGATGGGCCCGGTGTTCGATTCAAACCCATGTTCGAATTGAACATCGGGCTTTCGCCCGTTCGGCAAGCCCAGAACTATTTGGGCCGCTCGCATCAAAATTCGTGTGATGCGAGCGGCCCGCAATGCACTGTGCCAGTTGCAGTGCATTGCTGGCTGATGATTGGCCAAGCATGCACTATGACCCGCATGCTTGGCCAATCAAAGAGCCAGCGGCGAGGAGAGCAATAATTGGCCACAGGCAGGATGCCTGTGGCCAATTATAGCTCAGGGGGTTTAGTACACGCCCCACAGCAGTGGCGGCTGGTGCTCAAAATTTTTGGGGGGGCGCAAACAAACAGCCTCACTGTGCCATCAAACGCTGCCACTGTGCCCATTAAACGCTGCCACTGTGCCCATTAAACGCTGCCACTGTGCCCATTAAACACTGCCACTGTGCCCATCAAACTCTGCCACTGTGCCCCAAGTGCTGCCACTGTGCCCATCAAACGCTGCCACTGTGCCCCAAGTGCTGCCACTGTGCCCCAAGTGCTGCCACTGTGCCCCAAGTTCTGCCACTGTGCCCCAAGTTCTGCCACTGTGCCCCAAGTTCTGCCATTGTGCCCCAAGTGCTGCCATTGTGCCCCAAGTGCTGCCACTGTGCCCCAAGTTCTGCCATTGTGCCCCAAGTGCTGCCATTGTGCCCCAAGTGCTGCCATTGTGCCCCAAGTGCTGCCACTGTGCTCCAAACGCTGCCACTGTGCCCCTCAAGTGCTGCCACTGTGCCCCTCAAGTGCTGCCACTGTGCCCCTCAAGTGCTGCCACTGTGCCCCCTGCCTGCCCTCTGCACTTACCTTGTCCCGGTGTGCAGCTGGTGACGGCGTCAGGCGACGAGCGGTGTCTCATCGTCGGATGTCTTCTTCTCCCGCGCTCCTCCTGTCTTCTGCTATGATTGGACGCCTAGCGTCCAATCACAGCGCCTGTGACTTCAGCCAATCAGGTGACAGGTAACAGACCTGGCAACCTGATTGGCTGAGAGGCGGGTCTGTGTTAGGGAAGCGATGTATTCGCTTCCCTAACACAATACTGTGTAATCAGCGAACGCACAGCCGTGCGCCCGCTGTTTACACTTAGGGAAGCCTATTAGAGCACACCGCTCTAATAAGGTCCCCTATTAGAGCTTACAGCTCTAATAGGGGCGCTTCCAGAAACACCCCCCCCCCCCCCACTGTAATTCAGATGCCCGGCGCCCGATCAGGGGCCGGACACCTGAATAGGGGGCGGCAGCGGTGACAATAGATAGATTAATGCAATGCATGAATCTATCTATTGGTGATAGAGCGGTGCAGGAGAGGGGGGCGGCGCTCCTGCGCCCTCTATGCACGCACCGCCACTGCCCCACAGTATAAAAGGCGCCGGCGGCCTCGCATATTGGGTTGTGTTTCAGCGTCAGTGTCAGTGTTATGTGCTGCTGACTGCTGACATTATGTGCTATGATTCTGGGGATTAGTGTGTGCGTGCTGTTAGTACAGCATTGCAGTATCACATCTGGGGGGTGTCTATAGTATGCCTGTGAAGGGGCGCAGTGCTTAGAACTGTCCCTGCACAAAGTGTCATTTTTGCAGGAAAAAAGCTATTTAAAATCACTCGCGGCTAATGAATTGACGGCTCCCGAAACACAGAGAACAGTCTCCTTCCTCTCTTCATCCTTCGGTTTCTTCATCTTCTCCTTCCGGCATCTTCTTCCATCATCTTCTTCCTCCGATCCGCTTCTTCTTGCTCTGGTCTTCTCGTCCGGCATCTTCTTCCATGGCGTCGGCGTCTCTTCTGGGCCGCTCCGCGCAATGGGAGGCTCCCGCTGTGTGAGGCTTTGCTGCGTCTGACAGGTCTTTTGTAACGGAGGGCGGGGCCACCTGGTGACCCTGCCCCCCTCTGACGTCATGGGGAAAGCCATAGGGAATTCCCCATGACGTCCCAGTGCTTCAAAGGGGGGCGGGGTTACGTTATAAAAGACCTGTCAGGCACAGCAAAGCCTCACACAGCGGGAGCCTCCCATTGCGCGGAGCGGCCCAGAAGAGACGCCGACGCCATGGAAGAAGATGCCGGACGAGAAGACCAGAGCAAGAAGAAGCGGATCGGAGAAAGAAGATGATGGAAGAAGAAGATGGAAGAAGATGCCGGAAGGAGAACACGAAGAAACCGAAGGATGAAGAGAGGAAGAAGGAAGACCAGAAGAAAGAAGATTTTAATAAAGGAATTGTCAAAGACCGTCTCCTGTCATTTTTACCATTTTTGACACTTTTTTGGTGAAATGGTAGGGGTACTTTTGTACCCCCTTACCATTTCACACAGGGGGGGGCAGGATCTGGGGGTCCCCTTGTTAAAGGGGGCTTCCAGATTCCGATAAGCCCCTCGCCCGCAGACCCCCACAACCAATGGCCAGGGTTGTGGGGAAGAGGCCCTTGTCCTCATCAACATGGGGACAAGGTGCTTTGGGGGTCTCAGACCCCCAAAGCACCCTCCCAATGTTGATGGCATGTGGCCTGGTACGGTTCAGGAGGGAGGGGGGGCCGCTCTCTTTTTCTGCGGCTTGCCAGGTTGCGTGCTCGGATAAGGGTCTGGTATGGATTTTGAGGGGGACCCCACGCCATTTTTTTTTTTGGCTGGGGTCCCCCTTAATATCCATAGCAGACCTGAAGGGCCTGGTTATTGAATTTGGGGGAACCCCCACGCTTTTTTTTTTTTTTTTTTTTTATCAATGACTTTTTTTTTATGAATGGCTTTCAATGAATGACTGTTCTCTGTGTTACGGGAGCCGTCAATTCATTAGCCGCGAGTGATTTTAAATAGCTTTTTTTCCTACAAAAATGACACTTTGCGCAGGGACAGTTCTAAGCACAGGAAACATGCGCCCCTTCACAGGCATACTATAGACACCCCCCCCAGGTACGAACTTTAAAGGAATATTACACTTTTATTGTTTCCCTTTAAGCATTATTAAAATCACTGCTCCTGAAAAAACGGCCGTTTTAAAAAAAATAATTTGCATTGATACATGTCCCCTGGGGCAGGACCCAGGTCCCCAAACACTTTTTATGACAATAACATGCATATTAGCCTTTAAAATTAGCACTTTTGATTTCGAACGTTCGCATCCATTGTAACTAATAGGGTTCTTATGCTCGCATAGACTTTAGGTCCGTTCGCGGGTTCTGGTGCGAACCGAACCCGGGGGTGTTCGGCCCATCCCTAGTGGTGACGTTCGTTGCGTACGACGGAACTACGTAGAGGCTAGTAGCCAATAGCTTTGGTCTCGTAATTTGATCTTACCATGGGTGGCACTTTGTCTGTCGGAATTCTCTACACAAGATCGGAAAAGGTCCGATCGGATTTTGTTGTCGGAAAATTTGAGAGCAGGATCTCAATTTTTTTCCGTCCGATGGAGCCCACACACGATCTTATTTTACGACAACATTTTCCGTCGGAATTTCCGACCGTGTGTACGGGGCATTAGAGTGAGAAACCTAACCGAAAGCAGCATAGAACTAATGAGGAGACTTGCCACTGTACAAGCCAATTAAAGATCACCTCAATCCGTTGACACCCATAGACGTGATGGGTGAATGCCACAGTGGTGTAAAGCCGTGAGACACAAGCTGTAAGAATGAAATGTATTGTGAAATGGGAAACAGAAACCAACCAGAATCAACCAACTGAAACGGGAAGAAAAACAAGAAAAAATAACTCAGAGAATCTGTTGAAATGAAGTAACACCACTATGTAAAGAAAACAAACACAAAGCTACAACTTAGAAACAACACGTACGTACCGAGTCGGGTTGGAGAAATGAAAATAACCACCCCTGAAAATCTGTCACGAGGAAAACAAACGATACCTACTGAAAAGTGTCTGAAACTGCAAAAAACAACACTTTGCGTCCTGTTTATGTGTAGAAAAATCAACTAGGGAAAAAAGGGACATAAGCATACAAAACTACTATTTAGTACGAATACGTGCAACATGAAAGCGATCAGTCTAAGACCAGGATTCCTCAACCCTACATATGCCGTGCAAAAACAAAAAACAAGAAATAAAATGCAGAAATGAGACTCAGCGTCAAAGCCAATCGAACATGCAAACATATCCCCTGAAAATGAAAACATTCCCCCCTGAATAAAAACCACCCCTGCTCTGAAAATGATACCTACCTGAGGCGGGTTACCACTTCAATAAACATCTCCTCATAAGGAATGTGCAGACAATGAGGTGTTTGGGATCTCCTCATAGAGAATGAGGGAGGATTGGAAGGAGCTCTCTGTACAGAGACTACCATGTCTAAATTGCTACAACCGAATTACAGGAAAGTTAGATAGAAAGACTGTGACAAAATAATAATTAAAGAAAAAAAAAGAATTAAAAAAAAAGAATTAAAAAAAAAGAATTAAAAAAAATCATTAAAAAATCATTAAATAATAATAATAATAATAATAATAATAAATTATAATAAAAAAAAAAATAAAAAAAAAAAACTCCTATTTGACAAAAAAAAATTTGAAAAAAAAAAAATCATTTTTTAAAAAAAAAATCATTTTTTAAAAAAAAAATCATTTTTTAAAAAAAAAAACATTTTTTAAAAAAAAAATCATTTTTGAAAAAAAAATCATTTTTGAAGAAAAAAATCTTTTTGAAAAAGATTTAGAAAAAAAAAGCATTTAAAAAAAAAATGCATTTTTGAAAAAAATATTCAGCTCCTTCAGCTGATGGGACTTCTTCAACTTTTTTACTACCATTTATACTTTTTAAAATATTAAGCTTTTTAACACTTTTCACAGTTACTTCAGCCACTCCAACCACACAACAGTTATTCAAACTACTCCACCTAGTTACTGCACCCACTCCAGTAGGTGGAGGCAAGAACAAAAAAAAATTATTAAAAAAAATAAATAAAAAAAAATAATAATAATAAAAGAAAAAAATCCTATTTGAAAAAAAAAATTCAGCCACTCCAACCACACAACAGTTATTCAAACCACTTTCCTTTTTTTTTACACTGTATATAGCTGGTTGCTAAGCAACCACAGTGTACAAAAAATCCTATTTGAAAAAAAAAAAATCAATTATTTTATTTTTGAAAAAAAAATCAATCATTTTATTTTTGAAAGAAAAATCAATCATTTTTGAAAAAAAATCAATCATTTTTGAAAAAAAATCAATCATTTTTGAAAAAAAAAATCAATCATTTTTGAAAAAAAATCAATCATTTTTGAAAAAAAAATCAATCATTTTTGAAAAAAAATCAATCATTTTGAAAAAAAAAATCAATCAATTTTGAAAAAAAAATGTTTTGAACAAAAAATCAATCATTTAAAAAAATATTTTGAAAAAAAAAAGCATTAAAAAAAGTGCATTTTTGAAAAAAAATCAACAAATTTTGAAAAAAAAATCAATAAATTTTGAAAAAAAAAATCATTTTTAAAAAAAAAATCATTTTTAAAAAAAAAATCATTTTTAAAAAAAAAATCATTTTTAAAAAAAAAAAAATTTGGAAAAAAAAATAAAATATTCAGCTCTTTCAGCTAATGATGGGACTTCTTCAACTTTTTTACTACCATTTATTTAAGCTTTTTAACACTTTTCACAGTTACTTCAGCCACTCCAACCACACAACAGTTATTCAAACCACTCCACCTAGTTACTCCACCCACTCCAGAAGAACAAAAAAAAAATAAAATAAAATAAAATAAATAATAATTAAAAAAAAAATCCTATTTGAAAAAAATTTCAGCCACTCCAACCACACAACAGTTATTCGAACCACTTTTTTTTTTCATTTTTTTTTACACTGCATATAGCTGGTTGCTAAGCAACCACAGTGTACAGAAAATCATTTTTTAAAAAAAATTAATCATTTTATTTTTGAAAAAAAAATTAATCATTTTATTTTTGAAAAAAAAATTAATCATTTTATTTTTGAAAAAAAAAATCAATCATTTTTGAAAAAAAATCAATCATTTTGAAAAAAAAAAATCAATCAATTTTGAAAAAAAATCAATCATTTTGAAAAAAAAAATCAATCAATTTTGAAAACAAAAACTTTTTGAACAAAAAATCAATAATTTAAAAAAAATATTTTGAAGAAAAAAGCACTTAAAAAAATGCATTTTTGGACAAAAAATCAATCAATTTTAAAAATCAATCAATTTAAAAAAAAAATCCATTTAAAAAAAATTAATTTTTAAAAAAAAATTCATTTTAAAAAAAAATTATTTTTGAAAAAAAAATCATTAAAAAAAAAAAAACATTTAAAAAATAAATAAATAAAATCTTAAACTTTTTTACTACTATTTATACTTTTGAAAATATTAAGCTTTTTAACACTTTTCACAGTTACTCCAGCCACTCCAACCACACAACAGTTACTCAAGCCACTCCACCCAGTCACTCCGCCCACTCCAGTAGGTGGAGGCAAGAACACTTCACACAATTTCCCCAGAAATTGTAGCTTTTCTAGTTATAATTATTATTTGTAAAAGGTGAGGTTGGCCTTTAAAAAGCATACACGGCCTTCAGGAATTTACTAGGGATAATTCAACGGCAACACATATGATAATCATAAAAGCACATTCTCCGTCGCTTAGCGGGTGGTCCATTTTGCACATTTCAGATACTCACCCATCCAGAGGATCCAGCATTGTCCCACTGAGATCCTCTTGTCGTCTGCCACCGATCGGTCACATTGTTTGTGACATCATTGTGAGGCCCTCCGACTTTTCTGGGTTCAGCCGGTGTCCCTCCTGATGAGGTGGCACCAAGCATGCCTCCTTTCTGAATGAAGGGCAATGCCCCCTAGGATATGTGAAATACATATCCCAGGAGACACAACGAGCACTGTGCATGTCATTCACCCATGGCCACACATTTTTCACAAAAAAAAAAAGTGTTACTCCATCTGATTCTTTGGACAATCCTGCCTTGCACCTGGTTTCTGGTGAACCTTGAACTCCTGCCTTCTCCCATGAACTTCCTATTTAGGCCATGCTTTTGCACTTCCTGTTTGCCAGATTATTGTGCTCTCTCCAGCCAATTATTGCTCGTCTTTCCTGCTGCTGTCTGTATCTTCACTACTATTTATTATTGACCTTAGCTTGCTCCTTGACTATGCTTCCAATGCTTCTCAATCCCAACCTGCAAACATTCGTTACTGACCTTTGGCTCGTTTCTTTACTTTGCTTCTGTTTGATCCCAACCTGCTCACCCCCGGAGCCGATGCGAGTGCCCAGCGGTCTCGATGACTGTCGGGCTCCCGTAATTGCTCGTAGCATGGCGAGAACCGGGATCTCTCACACTAGGGAACACAATTACCTATTGATTACCCCCTAGTGTTAACCCCTTCACTGCCAGTGACATTTTTACAGTAATCAATGCATTTTTATAGCACTGATCGCTGTATTAACCTCCCTGGCGGTTAAATTTCAGTACCATTAGCGGTAACCCCGAGCCAGATTCGGGATTGCATTGCAGGATCCTGGTGCAGTGTCCCCAGGATCCTGCGATGTCCCCCCCGCTGTGTCGGCGTGCTCTGTCCTTCGCCCCGATGTCCTGTGTGCCGGGCTCCATTCCCTGCGAGCGCCGTGATGCAAAGGGCAGGGCCTGGCGGCAAATTCAAAAAAATTGAAAAAAAACATATTACAAACAGTACACTGTAATCTTACAGATTACATTACTGTATGAAATAATTTCAATTTTTCCCTTTTGTCCCTAGTGCTTTGTCCAATGCCCTGCATGCAGTTTTATATTATATATACTGTTGTTTCTGCCTTGAAACTTGAGATTGTCCATGGCAACCAAAAAGTGTCCCTTTAGGTCAAAAGTGGTTTTAGACCAGCTAGAAAACAGCAATAGTAAATTAGAGCACTTGCAGAATTGAGCGATAGTGAATTGTGGGGAAATTGATTTTATTATTATTATTATTATTATATTATTATTTTTTATAATTATTTATAGTTATTTATTATATTATAATTTATGATTTTGTGTTTCAAACTTATCATACCCGGGATATCTACTAGACTCTTGTTTGAACAGATTTAAGTGTGTTATTGCTAAGAATTACAGGCCTACAATATAAAACGCCAAATTTCTATGCAAAACGATCGTACCGCTTTGAGACACAAAAATCTGACATAATCATACCGCCAGGGAGGTTAATGCCAATGGTCCCAAAAATGTGCCAAAATTGTCCGATGTGTCCGCCATAATGTCGCAGTCACGATAAAAAACGCAGATCGCTGCCATTACTAGTAAAAAATAATAATAATAATAAAAAAAATGCTATAAATCTATCCCCTATTTTGTAGACGCAAACCAATCAATATATATATATATATATATATATATATATATATATATATATATATATATATATACATATATATATATATGCTTATTACGATTTTTATTACCAAAAATATGTAGAAGAATACATATCGGCCTAAACTGAGAAAAAATTAGCTTTTTTAAAAAAAAAAAAAATGGGGATATTTATTATAGCAAAACGTACAAAATATTGTGTTTTTTTTTTAAATTGTCGCTTTTTTTTTGTTTATAGCGAAAAAAAAAAAGCAAGGGATGATCAAATGCCACCAAAAGAAAGCTATATTTGTGGGAAAAAAAGGACGTCAATTTTGTTTTGGTACCGCATCGCACGACCGCGCAATTGTCAGCTAAAGCGACGCAGTGCCGAATCGCAAAAAGTGTCTTCTGGGGCTGAAGTGGTTAAATTACAAACTGCTTTTGTTTATTTTTTTCTTGTCTCAGAAGGCAGAGGGCATAAATGCAGTGACGAACATGCTTATTTAAATAGATCATACTGATAAAAAAATGGAGATAAGTATTTATTCCAGAAGTACACTAAACTACAACTCACACCTACGTTTCACCTACTCCGAAGATCTCCCAGGTCAAAGAATAGAAAGGGTTAGGCACAACGCTGTTCTCCTGAAAGGCTTGCTACATGCCGCAGTCTTTCCCCTTGTGAATACCTGGGCATGCTGATGTACTCACACTGTCCTCCTTGCTCCCATTGCTCTCAGGCACGATTCCAAGTCAAACTGTTCTGCTGAATGGATCTTCCTAAGCCAGCCCGAGCCCAGCATAGAGGCAGAGCCCCCCTAGACACCGGTGTGCCCCCCCTAGGCCACCGACAGTCTACTCTGCACTCCATCTTCCACCTGACTCCCCAGCTGTCAAGGCCCATTCAGATTTAGGGGCAGACTCAGCCACCCTGTCCGGCCTACTGCCTGAGGATTGGCCAAATTCTCCTAAGTATGCAGATCAACCCTCCTGACCTCCGCCCAATAACTTCTAGAAGTTTCTCCAAACTTCCAGAATCAAGGGGAGGCAACACATACCTGCCTCTGTGAATCATCCAGCCTGTTAAACAAAAAACTGTGCTAAAGAAATAATAAATAAAATGGATTAATCAATTGCCAGTAGCAGTGTAAATGTGAGCTGATTAGCGTCACTGTGTTTAATTCACTTATATATGTTAATCATGTTTGAATATGTATCAGCTAAGCGTGGTGTTTAACCATTTCAATCATCCAGCCTGACCTGCAGTAACCCTGACCCAGGTTCAGACTTATTTTACCATGAGTCAATACCTTTGCCTGCACTATTCTAGTAGCACACTAGAGGGTGCTACATATTTATTAACTGCTTGCCGACCAGCGCATGATGATGTACGTCGGGACAATGGCACGGCTGGGCAAATGGGCGTACATGTATGTCCCCTTTAAGACACGGCTTAGTGGGCGTGCGCGCGCCTGCTGCGTACTCTGTGAGCGTGCCCCACAGACTTGATGTCTGCCGGGGGGCCCGCGATCGTGACACGGAGCGGCAGAACGGGGAGATGCCTATGTAAACATGGCATTTCCCTGTTCTGCCTAGCAACATGACAGGGATCTACTGCTCCCTGTCATCAGAAGCAGTGATCTCTGTCATGTTGTAGTGAGCCCATCCCCCCAGAGTTAGTTATCACTCCCTAGGACACACTTAACCCCTTAATCGCCCCCTAGTAAAGCAGCCACAACCTGGGTAGAAAACTTGCCAGCAGCTCTCTAGGAAAGCAGTGGTCTCAATGCAGAGATCTGGCACACACTTTGCTGAGTCAGACCTATAGCTCTGCAATCAGCAAAGCTCATGTTCCCTTCTGATTGAAGAGCTCTAGCTCGGCAGGGGGTGTGCTAGACCTGTGCAGAGAGATCGCTGCTTCCATGCAGAGGGCAAGTATCCCACTTTGGCAGAACACAGGCATTTCTACTCAGGCTGTGACAAATTTTTTAACTAAATAAACATACTTTTTTTTTTTCTTTGAAACACCCCGAATGTATACAACTTGTTCAAAATGAAGGATCAGAGGGGCTTTAGCCCTCATTTATGTAGCGCCCACCCCATTTAGGTGGGTGCTTAGTGTGTTTTTGTAGGTAGTGATAGGTAAATTTAGCCAGGGCTTTGCACTTTTTCTAGGCCTGGTTGTTTATTTTGGAGGTGAGAGTGTTAGATGAAGATGTTCTGGAAGGGAGTCAGGATTTGGGACCTGAGTGGCAGGCAGCTTATGTGGAGAGTTCTGGACCAATCATTAAGTTGCATTGGCAGGGGCAGGACTCACATATAGAATATGGGAGATATAACTGCGCCTCCCCTAGAAAAGCTGCCAACACGACAATAAGACTAATTGTATATCAAAATGTGAGGGAAAAGTGTAGCGCTCAAGTGTAAAACAAAACAAAACAAAACAAAACAACACCGGTAAAACAGAATGATGTTCTGAATACGAATGGTGTTATCTAGAAGTTAATGAAAAAACCCTTTACAGGAAATGAAACATATATTGTGCGTATAATGTGTAATATGACCTAAATAGGTCTACCATCTGGTGAAACACAATAACGTGCAGCTTCACAAATGTGTACCTGTGAACATACACTGAGAAAAAAATGCATATGCGTGCATAATAATCTATGGTAATAGTGTATATAAAAAATTATGGTATATGACCCTTGGATGGAGATAGGCCTAGGAGATGGTATGAACAAGATTTATATTATCTATTCAAAGATGTCACTAGAGCACAAGAGTGACGCCATAACATGATATAAGGAAACACATCTCAACATACCAATATTTGAATGTGAAAAAAGTAAAATAAAAATAAATAGCAATCCAATGTGTCTGATAGCAAGCAATATTAAAAAACATTAAAACATTATAAAATGAAATGAAATAATATTGAACATGGTATGAACCACAATGTGACTATAGACAAACTGTCCATGACACTCAAAAAGAAGTTCATATACCGTATTTATCGGGGTATAACACGCACTTTTTCCCCCTAAAAATCGGGGGAAAGTCGTGGGTGCGTGTTATACCCCCAAAAAAATGTGACAAAAAAAATCGAGTGGCGACCGAAAAATAGCGAGCGCTGCCAAAAAAATGAGCGCCGCCGAAAAAGAACGAGCGCCGACAAAAAAAGACAGAGCGCCGACGAAAAAGACCGAGACGTTTGTTCGGCTCTGCTCGCAGTCCCGCCTCCCTGCGCTCGCTCCCGAAACAGCAGGGAGGCGGGACTGCGAGCAAAGCCGAACAGTCGGCTCGGCCTTTTTCGGCGGCGCTCGGTCTTTTTCGGCGGCGCTCGCGCGGTCTGTCTCGGCGGCGGGAAATTTAAACGTGGGCAAGCTGCAAATGACTCTGGCAAGCTGCAACTGTCACTGGGCAAGCTGCAAATGACACTGGGCAAGCTGCAAATGACATTGGGCAAGCTGAAAATGACACTGGGCAAGCTGCAAATGGTGCTGGGCAAGCTGCAAATGACACTGGGCAAGCTGCAAATGACGCTGGGAAAGCTGCAAATGACGCTGAGCAAGCTGCAAATGACGCTTTAATGTAAGTTTTTTTTTTCCCTAAACTTCCCTCCTAAAACTTTTTTTCCTTAAAATTCCCTCCTAAACTTGGGGTGCGTGTTATACGCCGCTGCGTGTTATACACCGATAAATACGGTATGTGAAACATATGTGCAAATTTCTTTTAAATGGTTATGTGGTATATTGATGTTTTGTCTTCATTCAGTAAAATGACATCTTGAACAATGGCATATAGTGAAGATTAGGTACGCTTACCATCAGGGGTGGACCCACAAGCCGGTAGCTGAGGGTCAAACGTGCTTTGGTGGACCGACAAGCGGTACCCTTGGATAAGACCAACTTGCAACGTTTGAGAATGCGCAAGACTGTGACAGCGCACCAGTCTGTACTCACCGACCACTAAGTGTTTTAGATGGTGGAACGTTCTGAACTCCGTTGTTCGATAGGATGCTTTCCAAAATCCTCAAGGGGTCAGGAACATGAAATAAGAAAGAGAGAGAGCCTCCTCATATTATAAAAACCCGATGACCGGATCAAAAATGTATTTGAGGAGTATAGCAACTTCAAAAAATTTTTTCCATAGAAAATCTGTTCGCATGGTCCTCTCCAGAGGAAGGTGGCTCTAGCGTGGAGGGTGAGTGGTTCTTGGAAAGCTCCACTTCTGCAGAGGCTTCCACCGGGGCTCCGGGGACCACATCCATCTTCCCAAGACCCCCAGTACCCCCTATCCGACTTTCAACAGATGCTCCTCATAATCGGGCATCCACATTCCAACAACGGGCTATCAGAGCCCCGGACTCATGCGTTCTGCCAGGGTGGGGAGGGCCCAAGGAATTGCCACGGCTGTCTCGATTCCAGAGGGATGTCCAAAGGAGAGTCACACAGGAGTGGGGTTTTGATTATCCATATGTTCCAGACCATGTCATGGAAACCGTTGCAGCCTCCCGGGAACAGTGGGAGAACGACCTGGTCTGAGACTATTTACATGTCCCCAAGCCTCAAAGGACACCTGACAGTGAAGTGTGGGTCAGGTTCCAGGACATTTACAGGGAGTGGAAGCTCGGGAGAGCCATCTACAAGGACAGAGTCTTGGTCCTTAAAGCAGGACAGCATACCCAGAGTTACTCCATCTCTGTAAGAGGGGAGGGAGACATTCGTAAAAGACTGCCGGACCCCCGGTATTATCTGTAAACGGGACTACAGGAGAGGTAGTTACAGATGTGCTGGAAAATACCTATTGACTGCAAGTGGGCAGCTGGGTTAGGGTGGGTTGTCCCATTGACTGCCTATACAGGGCTACAGCTTTGGGTGCCTAACTAGCAAGTGTTATGGACACTAAAGTGTGTTGTGCCTGTCATTTCCCCCATTTGTTTTGTTTGAAAAAATAGGACTTCTGTTTAGAAACCAAACAGAAAGTGGTTTGGCCTATGGACATATGTATATTCTTACTGGCGTGTCCGCTCAGGTTGCATCCTGCAGGAGTCCTTTAGCCTTCTTTTGAGGGGATGACAGTTGTGACAAAAGTACCCATGCCAACTTAATTTCTTGATCAGTCTGTCAGCCAACCAAGGATAATAACCCCCTTTGTCGGTTGAAGTGTAAATGTATTAGTTAGATTGTAGAATAGGATGCATATAATTTTTTGTTTTCTTTTAGGAACATTCGGATGTGATGGCTGTCTATCCTTGTCAACGGAAACCGATGAAGACCTGCGGCAACCAAAGTATTCTTCCCTCGGGGGCAGTGCTTTGGTTCCGTTTGTATGTACTGTTAACTATAGGGACCTATAGTTAGGTAATGTTGTATGTGATGTACAGAACTGATGTTATGTTGTTGTATATAATTCATCTATGTTACTTTTATGCTACACACATTCACATAAAAGGAGTATATGAGATGCCTTGCTTTCAAGGGAAGAAAGAGTAGGATAGTTCTCAAGTTTGTGGATTCCTTCTTCCACAACTGAGGACAGTTGTGATTTTAGAGGGGGGTGTATGTAGCGCCCACCCCATTTAGGTGGGTGCTTAGTGTGTTTTTGTAGGTAGTGATAGGTCAATTTAGCCAGGGCATTGCACTTTTTCTAGGCCTGGTTGTTTATTTTTGAGGTGGGAATAGAGGGGGGTGTGGTCACCTACACTCTGGCTCAAGAAAGTCCCCTCATCCTTTCAGTGAAGATGTTCTGGAAGGGAGGCAGGATTTGGGACCTGAGTGGCAGGCAGCTTATGTGGAGAGCTCTGGACCAATCATTAAATTGCATTGGCAGGGGCAGGACTCACATATAAGCTGGGGTCACATGCTTCTGGAGGAGGAGGAAGGTAGATATTCCAAGATGTAGAGCATGGAGCAGGCTTGAAGGCCTGAGGGTTCAGAGACCACAGTGCTGGATAGCAGGAGCAGGTTTGAAGGCCTGGGAGTTCAGAGACCCCAGCGCTGGATAGCCTGAACAAGGAGTCGCTATGTAGTTCAGGGAGAAAACGGGTGTCCCAGCCGGGGATGCGCTGGACCACGTGGAGGAGGAAGTAGGTGTAAAGCGGACGGAGGAAACTGGGATTTGACCTTCTGTGGGAAACATGGACTGTCAATTGGGAGTGAGCAAAGGGAGTGCAACCCAGTGGTGCTTATCCGTAAACTTGCTATGTGTCCAAGGACCTAGTGAGAGACACTTTCCAGACCCGACATGGGCGGATTGCAAGAGTCAAGGAAATAGGCGGTGAGGCCTTGGACTTTGGAATCTACAACCCACAGTATTATTCAGGTGCTGGTCGTTTCATAAAAGGAGAGTACGCAGGATCAGAGCCAGGAACCAGAATTAATAGAGGCAACTCATATCCTCTAATCATCTGTAACATCAATTCAAGTCTCAAGAATAAAAGCTTTACAGAATATAAAGATTGCCTGGTGTTTGTGAAACTTTGCATGGGAAGGAAGAATGGGGCTCATTAATAGGGATGAGCCGAACACCCCCGGGTTCGGTTCGCACCAGAACCCGCGAACGGACCTAAAGTTCGTGCGAACTTAAGAACCCTAATAATTACAATGGACGCGAACGTTCAAAATCAAAAGTGCTAATTTTAAAGGCTAATATGCATGTTATTGTCATAAAAAGTGTTTGGGGACCTGGGTCCTGCCCCAGGGCACATGTATCAATGCAAATTATTTTTTTAAAAATGGCCGTTTTTTCAGGAGCAGTGATTTTAATAATGCTTAAAGTGAAACAATAAAAGTGTAATATTCCTTTAAATTTCGTACCTGGGGGGTGTCTATAGTATGCCTGTGAAGGGGCGCATGTTTCCCGTGCTTAGAACTGTCCCTGCACAAAGTGTCATTTTTGCAGGAAAAAAAGCTATTTAAAATCACTCGCGGCTAATGAATTGTCGGCTCCCGTAAGACAGAGAACAGTCATTCATTGAAAGTCATTGATAAAAAAAAGTCATTGATAAAAAAAAAAAAAAAAAAAAAAAGCGTGGGGGTCCCCCCAAATTCAATTACCAGGCCCTTCAGGTCTGCTATGGATATTAAGGGGAACCCCGGCCAAAAAAAAAAATGGCGTGGGGTCCCCCTCAAAATCCATAGCAGATCCTTGAGGTCTGGGATGGATTTTAAGGGGAACCCCGGCCATAAAAAAATTGCGTGGGGTCCCCCTCAAAATCCATACCAGACCCTTATCCGAGCACGCAACCTGGCAGGCCGCAGGAAAAGAGGGGGGGACAAGAGCGCCCCCCCCCCTCCTGAACTGTACCAGGCCACATGCCCTCAACATTGGGAGGGTGCTTTGGGGTCCCCCCCAAAGCACCTTGTCCCCATGTTGATGAGAACAAGGGCCTCATCCCTACAACCCTGGCCATTGGTTGTGGGGGTCTGCGGGCGGGGGGCTTATCAGAATCTGGAAGCCCCCTTTAACAAGGGGACCCCCAGATCCCGCCCCCCCCCCCCTGTGTGAAATGGTAACCCTACCATTTCACCGAAAAAGTGACAAAAATTGTAAAAATTACAGGAGACGGTCTTTGACAATTCCTTTATTAAAATCTTCTTTCATCTTCTTTCTTCTGGTCTTCTTCCTTTCTTCATCCTTCGGTTTCTTCATCTTCTCCTTCCGGCATCTTCTTCCATCTTCTTCTTTCATCTTCTTCTTCCTCTGATCCGCTTCTTCTTGCTCTGGTCTTCTCGTCCGGCATCTTCTTCCATGGCGTCTCTTCTTGGGCCGCTCCGCGCAATGGGAGGCTCCTGCTGTGTGAGGCTTCGCTGCGTCTGACAGGTCTTTTTTAATGGAGGGCAGGGCCACCTGGTGCCCCCGCCCCCCTCTGACGTCATGGGGAAAGCCATAGGGAAGTCCCCATGACCCCCATGACGTCCCCGTCCTCCGTTATAAAAGACCTGTCAGACGCAGCGAAGCCTCACACAGCGGGAGCCTCCCATTGCGCGGAGCGGCCCAAGAAGAGACGCCGACGCCGTGGAAGAAGATGTTCCCGGACGAGAAGAGCAGAGCAAGAAGAAGCGGATCGGAGGAAGAAGAAGATGGAAGAAGAAGATGGAAGAAGATGCCAGAAGGAGAAGATGAAGAAACCGAAGGATGAAGAAAGGAAGAAGACCAGAAGAAAGAAGATGAAAGAAGATTTTAATAAAGGAATTGTCAAAGACCGTCTCCTGTAATTTTTACCATTTTTGTCACTTTTTTGGTGAAATGGTAAGGGTACTTTTGTACCCCCTTACCATTTCACACAGTGGGGGGGCGGGATCTGGTGGTCCCCTTGTTAAAGGGGGCTTCCAGATTCCGATAAGCCCCCCACCCGCAGACCCCCACAACCAATGTTCAGGGTTGTGGGGACGAGGCCCTTGTCCTCATCAACATGGGGACAAGGTGCTTTGGGGGGACCCCAAAGCACCCTCCCAATGTTGAGGGCATGTGGCCTGGTACGGTTCAGGAGGGAGGGGGGCCGCTCTCGTCCCCCCTCTTTTCCTGCGGCCTGCCAGGTTGCGTGCTCGGATAAGGGTCTGGTATGGATTTTGAGGGGGACCCCACGCCATATTTTTTTTTTTGGCTGGGGTTCCCCTTAAAATACATCCCAGACCTCAAGGGCCTGGTAATTGAATTTGGGGGGACCCCCACGCTTTTTTTTTTTTTTTTTTTTATCAATGACTTTTTTTTTATCAATGACTTTCAATGAATTACTGTTCTCTGTGTTACGGGAAGCAATTCATTAGCCGCAGATGGCTGCCTTAGATGACACAACAGGCCAGAAGGGTAAAGGTGGTTTGATGTGATACTGCAATGCTGTACTAACAGCACGCGCACACTAATCCCCAGAATCACAGCAGATAATGTCATCAGTCAGCAGCACTCAGCAGAATAATCACAGCACAGATAATGTCAGACTCAGCAGCACTGCATAATGGATCACAGCAGATAATGTCACTGACACGCTGGAACACACTACATGAGGCCGCCGGCGCGGCGGCCTTATATAGTGTGGGGTGTGTACTAAACCCCCTGAGCTATAATTGGCCACAAGCATCCTGTGCAAACAAGACAGGGACTGTAGGTTTGTTCTTAAGTAAAATCTGTTTGTAATTTTGAACAGGTACATTTTTAAGTGTAGCTCCATCCAAAAAAATCTATTTTTAAGCTTTTTGGAGAACATAAGGAAGGGTTATCACCCCTGTAACATTTGTTTTGCTGTCTGTGCACCTGTTCAGAACATTTCACCTCACTTTCCATCCCAATGACAAATGTTTTTGGAAATGTCGGTTTTTTATTGAAACAAGGATTGGTGATAAAGCAAGTAGTAGACAATAGTAGACAGGAGATACCTTTTTCCCAAATTAAATCTAACAGGATAGAATTTTCCTTCCTAGGGGTAGATTTCCTCTCACTTCCTGTTTTCTCCTTCCGTTTGCAAGTAGGAGTCGTTTCTAAGTTGGATGTTTGAAAGTAGGGGCCTGCCGTATATACTCTGCAGAAATTTGCCCCATTAGATGTTGGTGTTGCCACAACACTGTAAGCCCTCACAGTTACTCTTGGTGGGCACAGGAATGGGCCCTGCTGTGAATTATTAGATCAAGAATTGTAATTGCATGCACCTGTTGAACAGGGCAGAAAAATTGGGCCTTTGGTGGTGGTGGTGGACGGTGTTGCCACAACACTGTAAGCCCTCACAGTTACTCTTGGTGGGCGCAGGAATGGGCCCTGCTGAGAATTATTAGATCAAGATTTGTAATTACACGCCCCTGTTAAACAGGGGCTGAAAAATTGGGCCTTTGGTGGTGGTGGTGGACGGTGTCGCCACAAGACTGTAAGCCCTCACAGTTACTCTTGGTGGGCGCAGGAATGGGCCCTGCTGTGAACTATTAGATCAAGATTTGTAATTACATGCCCCTGTTAAACAGGGGCTGAAAAATTGGGCCTTAGGCCCTGGTGCTGGTGCTACAACACTGCAACCCCTCACAGATACTGTACTCTGAGCAAAGCAGTGAGACCTGTTGCAAAGCATTGCATAAAAAAAATGTAATTACACGCCCCTGTTAAACAGGGGCTGAAAAATCGGCCTTAGGCACTGGTGGTGGCACCCAGAAACAAAAATGTTCTTCCAAGCTATCATCAGGATCATTGAGGAGGAAGAGGATAGTCAGTCTCAACATAACAGGACAGTCACTCAGCATCAGCATAGGCAGTCTAAAGCCCCATACACACGCGCGGATTATCCGAGGACCAGGTCCGTCAGACCATGTCCGTCATACTTTGTCTGATGTTGGTTTTGCGTACACACGGTCGGACAAAGTTGTCGGAAAATCTGATCATTCTGAACGTGGTGACGTTTGTTGCCTACGACGGGACTACGTAGAGGCTAGTAGCCAATAGCTTGGGTCTTGTAATGTGATCTGAGCATGCGTAGCACTTTGTCCGTCGGACAACGGTACACACGATCGGATTTGGTGTGATCGGACCGTGTTGTCGGAAAATCTATCCAGCAGGAGATAGGACTTTGTCCGTCGGACAATCTGACGTACACTGTCCGATGGTGCATACACACGGTCTGATTTTTCAACAACATTGTCCGATCGGACAGAATCCATGAGAAAATCCGACCGTGTGTATGGGGCTTTAAAGGGATGTGACATTATAAATTATTCAGTTATATCAGCTTCAGGTGCCTGGTAGCTGGTGGTGATCCAAGACTGATTCATCTTTATGAAGGTCAGTCGATCAACCGAGTTGGTGGACAGGCACACCCTGTGATCGGTGACAAAGCCTCCAGCAGCACTAAATGTGCGTTCTGAAAGAACGCTGGATGCAGGAAAGGCCAGTAGCTCAATTGCATACTGTGCAAGCTCTGGCCAGTGATCCATCCTCAAGACCCAGTAAGCCAGAGGATTTTCGGTGGGAAAGGTGTCCAAGTCTGACCTTGCCCCTAGGTATTCCTGCACCATGTATATCAGACGCTGGCGATGGTTGCTGGAACCGATCATACCTTGGGGCTGCGGACTAAAAAATTGTCTGAACGCATCGGTCAGATGTCCACCTTCCCCACCGCTCCTTCTGCTACTGACCGAAGCCTCAGCAACTCGTCGTCCAGGACCAGGAGTTTGTAACCTCCCAGTCTCTGGAAACGCGTTGCACAGAACTTTCTGCAAGGCCTCCCGGAGATGTCTCATCCTCTGCTCCCTCTGCGATGGCAAGATAAGGTCCGCAACCTTACCCTTGTACCGTGGATCAAGGAGAGTGGCCAGCCAGTAATGGTCCCTCTCCTTGATGCAAAGAATACGAGGATCCTTCCGCAGGCTTTGCAGGATCAGGGAGGCCATGCAACGTAAGTTAGCTGAGGCATTCGGTCCTGAGTCTTCTGGGTCACTGAGGACTACATGATCCGCAGCCACCTCCTCCCAGCCACGTACAAGTCCACTGGTTTGTTGGGACTGTAAATCATCCCTAAAAGACTGCTGCTGCTGATGCTGAGTGCCAGGCTCCACCTCCATGCTGACACAATCCTCCTCCTCCTCCTCATCCTCTTCCTGTGTGATGGGTGGGAGAGAAGGAAAACTGTCTGGATAAAGGGGGCCTTGAGAGGCAAGGAAGTACTCCTCTTCCTGCCTCTGTTCTGCCTCAAGTGCCCTGTCCATTATTCCACGCAGCGTATGCTCCAACAGGTTGACAAGAGGTACAGTGTCACTGATGCATGCACTGTCACTGCTCACCATCCTCGTGGCCTCCTCAAATGGTGACAGGACAGTGCATGCATCCCTGATCATGCTCCACTGGCGTGGGGAAAAAAATCCGAGCTCTCCTGACCCTGTCCTGGTGCCGTAGTCGCACAGGTACTCATTGATGGCCCTCTGTTGCATGTGCAGTCGCTGCAGCATGGCCAAGGTTGAGTTCCACCTGGTGGGCTTGTCACATATAAGGCAGTTCTTGGATAGGTTCAACTCCTTTTGCAGCTCAGCCAGCCAAGCACTGGCATTATATGATCGGCGGAAATGCACACAGACTTTCCTGGCCTGCCTCAGGACATCCTGTAAGCCTGGGTACCTGCCCAAGAACCGCTGCACGACCAGGTTAAGGACGTGAGCCATACAGGGCACATGGCTCAGCTGTCCCTGTCGCTGGGCGGAGAGGAGGTTGGTGCCATTGTCACAAACCACCATTCCTGGATTAAGCTGGCATGGCGTCAACCACCTCTCGGCCTGCCCCTGCAGAGCTGACAGAACCTTAGCCCCAGTGTAGCCCCTTGCGTAGCCCCTTGGACGCCTACGGAGCACCGCTGGTTCAGAGGACAGAGCACTCGAAGAGGCCATGAAGGAAGAAGAAGAGGAGGGGGTGGAGGAGAGAGGTGTGTCACAACCAGTAGTAGCATTTTGGAGGCGTGGTGGCGGAACAACCTCCAACACTACTGCACCTTGTCCTGCATCTTTGTGTCTGTGAAAGACAGGTAACGTCCCTGTCCATGCCTGCTGGACCATGAGTCAGTGGTAATATGCACCTTACCGCCCTGTCCAGCGAGGCATGGACATTGCCTTCCACATGCCGGTAGAGAGCCGGAATCGCCTTCCGTGAGAAAAAGTGGCGTTTGGCAACCTGCCACTGAGGAACCGCACATTGAACAAACTCACGGAAGGGGGCCGAGTCTACCAACTGAAAAGGCAGCAGTTGAAGTGCTAGCAATTTAGCCAAGCTAGCATTTAACCGCTGGGCATGTGGATGGCTGGGAGTAAACTTCTTTCGACGGTCCAGCAGCTGGGGCAGGGAAATTTGCCTGCTACAATCGGACCTCGGTGTACTGCTAACAGAGTGCCGCAAGTACTTGGCTGTGACACACCTAATTCTACACCTTCATTCCTCTCAGTGCAGCTTTCAGAGAGGACTGAAGGTATAGTGGGAATGGAGATCCCAGCTGATGAGGAGCAAGGAGAGGTCCGCTTTGTTCTTTGGTGTGGGTCTTTAATTTGCGCTTGCCAACGAGCTGCATGGCAGGTCGACATATGTCTGGTCATGCTTGTGGTGCCCAAGTGGCTGATGTTTTGGCCACGCGAGATACGCTTGAGACATATGTTGCAAATAGCAGTGGTGCGATCTGATGCACTCGTCTCAAAAAAGGCCCACACCAAAGAACTTTTGTAATAACGTGCAGAGGCAGCGCCCTGCACAGGCGGAGCTCTGTGGTGTGATTTAGTTGGTGTGCTGGCCTCAAGCTGGCCCCCGGAGGGCATCCTGCCTCCTTGGACATGTGCCGCCTCCTCCTCCTCCTCTCTCCCTTCAGGCGCCCACGTGGAGTCAGTGACCTCATCATCCCCTCCCTCTTTACCACTGGAGCAAACCTGGCAGTAAGCTGCAGCTGGTGGAACATGACTGCCAGATTGCTGTCCTTGAGCATCCCCTCTCTCTGCGCTCACGCTACTGCCTTCCTCTAGCTGGGTATCATCATCCGAGCCTTCAAAACGCTGGGCATCCTCCTGGAGCATGTACCCAACACTGTGCTCAAAAAGTTCGGGGGACTCCTCAGGAGGACATGGTGGGTCTAGGGAAGGGGTGCCTGATGATGCCATTGAGTACGCGTTGGCAGCTGATTTGCCAGTACCCTGAGCCTGGGTGAGAGAGGATGAGGAGGATGAGGAGGGCTTGGTCATCCACTCTACCAAGCCTTCAGCATGATGTGGCTCAACATGTCCAGCTGCCGAAAAGAAGGACAAACATGTCCCATGGCCACGTGCTGATGGCGATGCACCACGTCCATGACCAGCACTGTTGTCTCTAGACACAGAGCCTGCTTGCCCTGTTTTCTTGCCTCGGGACTGTCTGCCTCTCCTTGTCGGTCTTCCAGGCATTGTAGTGGGTAGTGTATATTGTGCTGGAGTCACACAGCACACACACTAACTCCTGCAAATGGCTTCCTTAGATGACAACAACAGGGCCTTTAGGGCAGATAGAGGCTGAGGTGGTGGCTGCCTTAGATGACAACAACAGGGCCTTACGGCAGATAGAGGCTGAGGTAGTTTATTGTGCGCTGTGCTCTACTCACACAGCACACACACACGCTAGCTCCTGCAAATGCCTGGCTGCCTTAGATGACAACAACAGGGCCTTACGGCAGATAGAGGCTGAGGTGGTGGCTGCCTTAGATGACAACAACAGGGCCTTAGGGCATATAGAGGCTGAGGTGGTGGCTGCCTTAGATGACAACAACAGGGCCTTACGGCAGATAGAGGCTGAGGTGGTGGCTGACTTGGATGACAACAACAGGGCCTTTCGGGAGATAGAGGCTGAGGTGGTTTATTGTGTGCGGTGCTCTACTCACACAGCACACACACACACGCTAGCTCCTGCAAATGCCTGGCTGCCTTAGATGACAACAACAGGGCCTTACGGCAGATAGAGGCTGAGGTGGTTTATTGTGTGCTGTGCTCTACTCACACAGCACACACACACACACACATGCTAGCTCCTGCAAATGCCTGGCTGCCTTAGATGACAACAACAGGGCCTTACGGCAGATAGGGGCTGAGGTGTTGGCTGCCTTAGATGACAACAGGGCCTTAGGGCAGATAGAGGCTGAGGTGGTGGCTGCCTTAGACAACAACAACAGGGCCTTACGGCAGATAGAGGCTGAGGTGGTGGCTGCCTTAGATGACAACAACAGGGCCTTACGGCAGATAGAGAGGCTGAGGTGGTGGCTGCCTTAGATGACAACAACAGGGCCTTACGGCAGATAGAGGCTGAGGTGGTTTATTGTGTGCTGTGCTCTACTCACACAGCACACACACACACACTAGCTCCTGCAAATGCCTGGCTGCCTTAGATGACAACAACAGGGCCTTACGGCAGATAGAGGCTGAGGTGGTTTATTGTGTGCTGTGCTCTACTCACACAGCACACACACACACACTCCTGCTAGCTCCTGCAAATGCCTGGCTGCCTTAGATAATAACAACAGGGCCTTACGGCAGATAGAGGCTGAGGTGGTGGCTGCCTTTGATGACAACAGGGCCTTAGGGCAGATAGAGGCTGAGGTGGTGGCTGCCTTAGATGATAACAACAGGGCCTTACGGCAGATAGAGAGGCTGAGGTGGTGGCTGCCTTAGATGATAACAACAGGGCCTTACGGCAGATAGAGGCTGAGGTGGTGGCTGCCTTAGATGACAACAACAGGGCCTTACGGCAGATAGAGGTGGTGGCTGCCTTAGATGACAACAACAGGGCCTTACGGCAGATAGAGGCTGAGGTGGTGGCTGCCTTAGATGACAACAACAGGGCCTTACGGCAGATAGAGGCTGAGGTGGTTTATTGTGTGCTGTGCTGTACTCACACAGCACACACACACACACGCTAGCTCCTGCAAATGCCTGGCTGCCTTAGATGACAACAACAGGGCCTTACGGCAGATAGAGGCTGAGGTGGTTTATTGTGTGCTGTGCTGTACTCACACAGCACACACACATGCTAGCTCCTGCAAATGCCTGGCTGCCTTAGATGACAACAACAGGGCCTTACGGCAGATAGAGGCTGAGGTGGTGGCTGCCTTAGATGACAACAACAGGGCCTTACGGCAGATAGAGGTGGTGGCTGCCTTAGATGACAACAACAGGGCCTTACGGCAGATAGAGGCTGAGGTGGTGGCTGCCTTAGATGACAACAACAGGGCCTTACGGCAGATAGAGGCTGAGGTGGTTTATTGTGTGCTGTGCTGTACTCACACAGCACACACACACACACGCTAGCTCCTGCAAATGCCTGGCTGCCTTAGATGACAACAACAGGGCCTTATGGCAGATAGAGGCTGAGGTGGTTTATTGTGTGCTGTGCTGTGCTGTACTCACACAGCACACACACACACGCTAGCTCCTGCAAATGCCTGGCTGCCTTAGATGACAACAACAGGGCCTTATGGCAGATAGAGGCTGAGGTGGTTTATTTCTGTGCTGTGCTGTACTCAAACAGCACACACACACACGCTAGCTCCTGCAAATGCCTGGCTGGCTGCCTTAGATGACAACAGGCCAGAAGGGTAAAGGTAATGTTATACTGCAATGCTGTACTAACAGCACGCACACACTAGACTAATCCCCAGAATCACAGCAGATAAATTCAGACTAAGCACTCAGCAGATAATGTCACCACTCAGCAGTCAGCACAGCAGAATGTATAACACAGCACTGCAGATACTGTCAGCAGCAGTGCAATCAGCAGAATGAATACAAAATCAAATTATCAGCAATGCAGAATGTATCACAGGACAGCAGCTAATGTGACTGACACAGTCACTCACTAACGCCGGAACACACTACACTAGGCCGCCAGAGCGGCAGCCTTTTATAGTGTGGGGCCTGTGCTAAACCCCCTGAGCTATAATTGGCCACAGGCATCCTGCCTGTGGCCAATTATTGCTCTCCTCGCCGCTGGCTCTATGATTGGCCAAGCATGCGGGGTCACAGTGCATGCTTGGCCAATCATCAGCCAGCAATGCACTGCGACTGGTGCAGTGCATTGTGGGCCATTCGCATCACACGAATGTGATGCGAACGGCCCAAATAGTTCTGCGGTCGCCGAGCGGGCGAACGCCTGATGTTCGATTCGAACGTGGGTTTGAATCGAACACCGGGCCCATCCCTACTCACTAACATAGAGGTAAGGAACAAACTTTGCAGCTCCTAAGGGAGTGGTGCGCTATATTTAAATTTGTGGTTGGGAGTTGTATGTTATGTTGGAAATTGGATTTGCACTGTCATTGAAATGGTTTTACCTCTTATGGACCGCCCCACGCCCCATGCAGATATACTGCAGCAGGGCAGCTCACCTGTCCAAAATCTTGTACCTGTACGTGATTTTGTGCACTGGGTCTGGGGTGCACTCGTGTGCCACCAGTGACCTGTTCCCGCTGTAATTAGACACAGCAGGAGCCAATCAGCGTGTCCGGTGGACGCAATGTCCGCCGGGACACGCCGATCGTTCTCAGTAGGGATGGGCTTAATGCTTCGAGTCAAATGTAAGTTCTTTGAACAAACAAACAAATTTGGGTGCTCACGGAAAGTTTGCCTGCCGCCGAGCGCCCCATAATGCCCTGTGAGATTGCAGTGCATTGATGGCTGCTGATTGGCCAAAGCATGCACCTGACCTGCATGCTTTGGCCAATCACAGTGCAATGTACTGTAAGAGCCACGATTGGCCAAAGGCAGGGTGCGGTGTATATAATACAGTGTAGTGCGGTGTATATAACACAGTGTAGTGCGGTGTATATAACACAATGTAGTGCGGTGTATATAACACAGTGTCGTTCAGAGTATATAATACAGTGTAGTGCGGTGTATATATAACACAGTGTAGTGCGGAGTATATAACAAAGTGTAGTGTGGTGTATATAATACAGTGTAGTGTAAAGTATATAACACAGTGTAGTGCGGTGTATATAACACGGTGTCGTTCAGAGTATATAATACAGTGTAGTGCGGTGTATATATAACACAGTGTAGTGCAGAGTATATAACAAAGTGTAGTGTGGTGTATATAATACAGTGTAGTGTAAAGTATATAACACAGTGTAGTGCGGTGTATATAACACAGTGTAGTGCGGTGTGTATAACACAGTGTAGTGCAGAGTATATTATACAGTGTAGTGCAGTGTATATAATACAGTGTAGTGCAGTGTATATAATACAGTGTAGTGCAGTGTATATAACACAATGTTGTGCAGTGTATATAATACAGTGCGGTGTATATAACACAGCGTAGTGCAGTGTATATAATACATTGTAGTGCGGTGTATATAACACCAGTGGCGGCCCATCCATAGGGGGCGCTCGGGCACCGCCTCCCCAATCTGTAAAAACAAAAAAGGTCACTGAGAGTGACCGGGCGCCGGACATGCGGCGGTCTATGGGAAGCTTCCCAGCCTGCAATCAGCTGATTGCAGGCTGGGAAGCCGATTTGCCCACGTTTAGGGAGTGTCCGGGGCGCAAGAGCCCGCAAACACTCCCCCATTCTCCAATGTCCAGTAAATTGCCATTGCAGATCCTGTTCTTTTAATTTATTGGCCGAGACCGGAGGACGGTGGGCTGTGCTTTTCGCAGCACCGTGTCACTTCCGGTCTCTCGGCTCACTGTGTTGGCGTGAGACGTGAGTGGAGGAGTAGCTGTTTCTACTTAGTAGGAACAAACGATATGTCTCCTCTCCCCTGACAGAACAGGGATTTGTGTGTTTACACACACAAATCGCCATGCTGGCCCTCGTGCCTGCGATCTCGGGTAGCCGGCGGCGATCGCTCCCGTCGGCCACATGCATCGGGTCCCCAGCAGCGCCATTCTGTCGACGTATATCGGCGTGAGCCGGTCAGCAAGTGGTTAATCAATTAATTTCAGTCTAGTGGTAATCTATTCTAAGCTACTTTGGTTTAGTGATTATACTGTCTAGCAGACTGTGTCTGAATCTACCCTTTATCTGTTCATTTATGCTTATACCACCGTTTACTATAACCCGTACCAATACATTGAGTTCATTTATAACCAAAGGTCTTGTGTCTATTTCCTGGCACTAATTTGCAGTCGAGTATCTATACTTTTAATAAGTGCTTGCAGTTTTCTTTTAACCAGGTGTGCCAGAGGGGTGCAGATTATTTGCAGTGTAATGGCAGAACAGAAGACTCAATCAACCAAGTGGCTCTTATGGGGGTAGCACCACAATTATATTGCTGTTTTCCTGGGAAGGGAATCCCCTCAGGCTCGGTCCTGGGTGGAGTATCTGTTAGATATGTGCATTAGTTTTCGTCCGAATGCATTTTCGTCTGAATTTCAGGTATTTTCGTTATCGTTTTAATAAACGATAACGAACATGCAGAATCCGAAAACCGAAAGATTCAACATAAACAAATGCTTTATTTAAATTTTCGTTGTGACAACAGTTCGATATAGATAGGAGATGACATGACGCTGACAATAGCGATCTGTGTCCATCGAACCTGTGGTCGAATGTGCCTAACCTTAGCACTATTAGTTCAAGATTATTCTACATAGAGAAAAAAGATTTGACATAGAGAGAAAAGATTCGACATAGAGAGAAAAGATTTCGACATTATAGAGACAATAGCAAAAAAAAGGTTGAATGTGCCTTATCTAACTCTATAGCCCCATACACACGGTCGGATTTTCCGACGGACAATGTCCTATCGGACAATGTTGTCGGAAATTCCGACCGTGTGTAGGCTCCATCGGACATTTTCCATCGGATTTTCCGACGGACAAAGTTTTATCTCCTGCTCTCAAATTTTCCGACAACAAAGTCCTATCGGACTTTTTCCGATCGTGTGTAGCGAATTCCGACGGACAAAGTGCCACGCATGCTCAGATCACATTACAAGACCAAAGCTATTGGCTACTAGCCTCTACGTAGTCCAGTCGTAGGCAACAAACGTCACCACGTTCAGAATGATCGGATTTTCCGACAACTTTGTCCGACGGTGTGTATGCAACACCAGTGTCGGACTAAATCCGTCGGAAAAAATCCGATGGATTTTGTGGTCGGATTTTCCGACCGTGTGTACGGGGCATAATAGTCCAAGATTATTCGACATAGAGAGAAAAGATTCGACATGAAGATTCGACGAAGCAGTCGGCGCGAGTGGACATTTATGGTTAAATTCTCCGCCCATAGGCTATAGAAGAATTCTAATGTTGGTTGACTAGTAATAATAATTAATAAATATAATTATTACTAGTGTTATACAACATTAGTATTCTACTAAAGCTTGTAGGCGGAACATTTGACCGGAAATGTACGATTGCGGCGTCATATAGTTTAAGCTGCTCCGTCAAATCTTTTTAGAACATTCGACAGACACCATAAGCCTTCAATGACAGATTTGACCTTAATTATTTCGGATTTTCGAACGAATGCATTTTTTAAAGAAACAAAATAAATAAAAACTAATTTCGGGAGTAACTAAATACATTTATTTTTCGGACGAAAACGAAATTCCGAAACAAAATATTTCAGTGTGCACATGGCTAGTATCTGTCCGCTTTAATAATAATTCCATACTTTCACTTAGGGAAAGTTCTGGTTCACTTATTTACCTGCAGGTTTAGCATAATATCCTGTTTGGCAAGGGCTATTTGCCACAACCTCCCCAAAAGAGGACTACAACGGCTTTCATTTTTGTAGGTTATGCTGCATAGATTGGTGAAGAAGGATCCGTTCCCAGCATACAACCAAAACTTTATATTTCCTTTTTGAATTAGCCATTCTTTTAAAATCATAAGTAACAAGTTTGCAAAAAAAAATAAAAATACGGTTTCTTAGGCTGGATTGTGGATTCACACTTATGCATTTTTTGTGCTTTTTGCATTTTGCAGATTTGCACTACAGAACGTGTTCCATAGGAAACCATGTTAAATGGACTGTAGTGCAAATCTGCAAAATGCAAAAAGCACTAAAAATGCATAAGTGTGAATCCAGCCTTAATACTTATCACAGAATAAACACAAAAAAATATTCAGCGCTCTTTAAAGGAAGTTAGAAGATGTTAGTGCTCTGTAAAATTATTAGTACAAAGTGTGAGAATTGTAATCTGTAAAACTCCTCCCTGATCCTGTCTGTAAATACATGAGCTTCGAAGTTATTCACATTGCAGTTCTGTCTCCAGACAGAGAACTTCATCCAAATCTGACAGCACAAGGTAAGAGATCGAAGCCAGGTACATTTCACTGATAAATGATTACCTTTTATTAAGTTTGGAAAATCGCTGAGCAACTTATTTATTTTGGCTGCTCGATTTGTGTGTGTTTGGGGCAACAGGTTCATTTTTGAGGTATGATTTTTTTGTAAGCTCCTTGAGGGTAGGGACTGATGTGAATGAATGTACAATGTATATGTAAAGCGCTGCTTAAATTGACAGCGCTATACAAGTACCTGAAATAAATAAAATATATTGTATGGAAAGAAGATGAAATGAGGATACAACTAATGTTATATGATCCCTTGTATATTTGAACAATCGATTCCGTCTGGAGACCCCTCATTCCCTCCAACCTCCTTTTTAGATCCCACCCCTTTTTTTCCTACTTATAAAACTTCATTTTTAGATATGTATAATAGTGGGAATGTATTATTCCATTCTTATATTGAATTACTCTTTGGAAGAAAGTAAATGATCGGTTTAGAAACAATCTACCCAAAGTTATGTTGGGGGTGTTTTGGTGGGACGTCCATTCATGCAGGAAAAGCCGGGCCACATAGCCGGACCTTGGCCCTGGTTGGGTGGGTGTCTCTCCGGGACATCCCAATACAGACCGATTTATCCAACATAGTTGTATCTCTATGTCTAATTCTTTAATATATGACGTATTATTATTTTCCATTATGCAAATTATACCAGGTTTATAAATTTTTTATGATTACCGTATATACTCGAGAATATGCCGAGTTTTTCCAGCACATTTTTTTGTGCTGAATGTGCCCCCCTCGGCTTATACTCGAGTCAAACACTTTTCTGCAGAAAAAAAAAATTCCGACCCAAATTTGCGGCCCCGTATCTCGGGGCCACTTAGTGCTAGGAACCCCAATTTGGCGTGTAAACCCAGTGGAACCAACACTACAACATATCCAAATTTGGAGTTCCTAGCACCAAGTGGCCCCGAGATACAGGGCCCCAAATTCGGTTCGGAAAATGTCATTCTCTGCTGCAGAAAGGTGCTTGACATTTTCTGACCTGAATTTGGGGCCCCGTATCTCGGGGCCACTTGGTGCTAGGAACCCCAAATTTTGTGTGCAAACCCAGTGGAACCAACACTACAACATATCTAAATGGAGTTCCTAGCACCAAGTGGTCCCGAGATACAGGGCCCCAAATTCGGTCAACTGTGTCCATCTGCAGCAATGTCATTTCGGGACCCGTTGGGTCCAGAGACCCCAAATTTTGGCTGTAGCTAGGGGGGCATATAGGAAGCCTTAACTACCAAGTTTGAAGTTTGGGGGACCTATGGCTGCAAATGGGCACAGTGAGGCTGCAAATGGGCACAGTGAGGCTGCAAATGGGCATTGTTGACCCTTTTTTCCACTTACAGTAGCTGCGCATTTCTCACCCTAGGCTTATACTAGAGTCAATACTTTTTCCCAGTTTTTTGTGGTAAAATAGGTGCCTCGGCTTATATTCGGGTCGGCTTATACTCGAGTATATACGGTATATTCTTCACATATATTTAATGATAAAAGATTCCCATATTACTCTCTATACGGTAACTGTACTATTGTTATTCCAAATTATTAACTGAGAAGTTCCTTTATTCAAGTTTGATAGCCCTATATAATGTTAAAAACTTGTATTATTAACTTGTATTGTTTCATTCTCTATAAATTATTTTAAAAAGAAAGAAATGAGGATACAAATTTTTTGTAGGAGATTGTAATATAGTAGGGAAGAGATAAAGTTTTAAAGTTTTTTTTAAAATAAAGTAACATTTTTATATAAAGTATTGCCATGTATGCCCTGCTGGGAATATTCTATTTACTCCTGCAGCAGAAAATCTCTCCAAAGTGAGTGACATTCCGATCTTAGATTGATATCATAGGAACAGGTGTCACCCCCTTCACCTTTTGCTCTGACCACCACCACCAATTTGGGGATTTTCCCTTACTTTTTGTCCCTGTTACAGTAATCACCAAACAGGGCTGCCGATAAGGAGGTCCTCCTGTATGGGGCCTGGGCACGCAGGGGGACCCAGGCAGAACAGGGAGGGTGATTGGTGCTGGGGGGAAATTACAAGAACGATGCCCTCTCTGCTGGAGCTGAAAGCTGGTTTCTCCCCCTCTGGCTTTAAGCTGCTGCAGGGAGAGACACAGGGTATTGTTCTGTAATTGCAATCTCCCTCCCTGTCCTGCCAGTATCTATTTTTTCTGCTGTTTGTCCCCCTGTGTGCCCAGGCTCCCACCCACAGCACTGCCAGCTTCCCTCTCCTGTCGACTGCTGTGGATACAGACAGTGATGTTTAGGATGCAGAGTGGGGGTAGGGCTGGTAAATATGTGATTTATGGACCCCTTCCTTTAGTGAATGAACACAGTGAACTTGTCAGGTCACCCTGAGGCTAGGTGACAGATGCACACCGTTGGGATCAGGAGTGCACCGCAAGGTAGTGGACCCTATGGCTGACTGCAGTGGACGGGAGTCCAGGTGATCCGGAACACGGGGCCGCTGGACACCAAGACGGATCCCACCGGGGTTAGAGCGTAAGATTCCCTGGGGCGCGGAGTCTAAGGCCCCTTTCACACTGGGGCGGTTTGCAAGCGCTATTGCGCTAAGAATAGCGCCTGCAAACCGACCCGAAACAGCTGTTGCTGTTCCTTCAGTGTGAAAGCCCGAGGGCTTTCACACTGAAGCGGTGCGCTTGCAGGACGCTCAAAAATGTCCTGCAAGCCGCATCTTTGGCTCGCTATAGGAGCGGTATATTTACCGCTCCTATAGCGCCCGGTCCCATTGAAAACAATGGGGGAGCGCGCCGAACCCGCCCGCAAAACGCCGCTATAGCGGCGGTTTGCGGGCGGTATTGACCCTTTTTCGGCCGCTCGCGGGGGTAAAAACACCCCGCGAGCGGCCGCAATGCGCCGCTAAAACGCCGGTAAAGCGGCGCTAAATATAGCGCCGCTTTACCGCCAGCGCCCCCACCGCTCCAGTGTGAAACCAGCCTAAGAGCCAGCTGGTGTTCACCAGAGCCTCGAGTGGTGAGGATGGACTGGGCCGCAACTGGCTCCAGGTCGCGACCCCCAGGGTCCCCCAGCTCACACCCACAGTAGGCAACAGGAGGACAGGGATAGTGAGGGATAAGCCAAGGTCGGGGCCACAAGCAGAAACGGACAACAAGGTACACGCCAAAGGTTCAGGGTCACAGGCAGACAGGGATCGTTGAGAACACGCCAAGGTCGGTAACGGAGCCAAACATAAAGCACACAAGCAGGAACCAGGAAGCCAAACACACCACGGATACACAATGGTTGATCAGCACCACTGGCTTGCAGTGCACAGGTTAATATAGGGTTCCCTGATAGGGCCTGGGGTGGAGCCATGCTTAGAGGAGAGGTTATAAAACCCACCAGGTGAGAGTGGCTGGCCTCTTAGTTGGAACACATGAGGAGAGGTAAGCAAACAGGGAAAGATTACTGCACAACCATGACAGAACTGTACTGAAAGTGGACCTTCAGTCATTTTTTCAATGTTCCATCTATTAAATCCTCTGCCATTGTTATTTTAACTTTGGATAGTAAAAAAAAAAATTCTGCCAGTAAATACCTTTTACAGCCCACTTCATGTTTCTTGTCTGGTCATTAGCCTAGGCTTATGACATAATGCACATCTCTCTCTCTATCACTCTTGTGAGAGTTTGCAAGGAAGGGAGGGGGGATGAGTCATAAGAGGGCCATATGAGGTGTGCCTCTGTGTGTCTGTGTAAATCCAGGAAGTGAACAGGCAGCAGCTTCAGTTTCCCACAGGTAAAATGGCTGCAGCCAGACTCAGTGGAGGGATATTTATGAAGGATATTTAGCAAGTACAGAATCACAGTATATATAAAATATGCAAAGTGGTTGGAGGGAAGCTTCAGAATGGCAAAGATGTTTTATTACAGATTATGTGAGCTGTAGTTCCTCTTGAAGCATTGTAAATTGTGTGTACTATGTTTCAGTTTATGAATGGGGTGGAGCCTCTGTATCCTGTTCATTTATCGTCAGTGCAGCTGAGGCTACAGAGAAAGCAACTGAAGAATCTATTTCCTCAATTCCTTTCCCTGTCTCAAAGGTGTGATGTCAGGGGTCTATTTAGACCAGTGATATTTCATCCAAGCCTACCAACAGCATTGTAAAAAAAAATTGTAAAAAAAAATGTTTTAAAAAATTGTTAAAGATACAGTAATTGAAAAAATTAAGGGCTCATTTGCACAGGTTCTCTGGCCCATACAGTGTGCATGAGTGATTTGTTTGTGTGGCTGGAGCCACCTCTTACTCTATTGCCGCATACACACGAAGGGACTTTGTCCGCCTGACCTAGTCCAGCGGACAAACCGCCGGACTTTCCAGCTGGGCTTCGGCGGACTTGAAAGCGAACGGACTTGACCACACACAATCACGCTAAAAGTCAGGCGGGACTAGAAAAAGAAAAATACTAGAAAAATACTTGCTACTGAGCATGCGTCCTTTTTGGTCCGCCGGACCATACTACAGACGGCCGTATTGTCCGCCGGACTGCCAAGTCCAGCGGATAATTTTAAAACAAAACTTAAAACCTAGTCCGCGGACTCGAGTCCAGGGGACAATCCCGCGGGAATGTCCCTTCGTGTGTACGCGGCGTATGGGTTTGTCGCTGTTCTCGTCGCTGCGCCTTCTGCTTCTTCCTAATTCTCCCGGTGTTGACACGACGCTCTCTCCGCTTGAAATGGCCTAGACGTGTTGCGTGGCGACTTATATAGGGACAAGGGGCGGGGATGCTGGGACTGTGACATCATAAGGGGCGGGGTCACCATGTGACATCAGCCGGTGACCCCACCCCTTGTCCCTATATAAGTGGCGCGCAACACGTCCCGGCCATTACAAGCGGAGACATCGTGTTAACATCGGGAGAAGAAGTAAGAAGAAGAAGCAGAAGGCGGCGGTGGCAGCAACAGCGACGAACCAGAAGACCGGGCCAACGCTAGTAGAAGAGCTGCAAGAAGATAGCGGAGACCCGGCAGAACAAACGAAAAGCGAGACAAGACCCCCCGAAGTCGGAAGAAGACCCCCAGAGTTGTCTAATAAAGTACTTTAAAAACCTGTTTTTTTTTTTTAACACTTTTTCCCTTACCATGTACCCCATACTCATTCACATAGGGTGGGGGGCCGGGATCTGGGGGCCCCCTTATTAAAGGGGGCTCCCGGATTCCGATAACCCCCCCCGCCCGCAGACCCCGACAACCAACGGCCAGGTTTGTCGGGAAGAGGCCCTTGTCCTCATCAACATTTGCGCAAACCAATCAATAAACGCTTATTGCAATTTTTTTTACCAAAAATATGTAGAAGAATACGTATCGGCCTAAACTGAGGAAAAAAATTTTTTTTTTTTATATATTTTTGGGGGATATTTATTATAGCAAAAAGTAAAAAATATTGTGTTTTTTTTCAAAATTGTCGCTCATTTTTTGTTTATGGCGCAAAAAAATAAAAAACACAGAGGTGATCAAATACCACCAAAAGAAAGCTCTATTTGTGGGGAAAAAGGGACGCCACCTCGCAACCGCGCAATTGTCAGTTAAAGCGACGCAGTGCCGAATCGCAAAAAGTGCTCTGGTCTTTGGCCAGCCAAATGGTCCGGGGCTTAAGTGGTTAAGGTGAAAAAGACACCTGGCAGTGACTGCCCTCCAAAAGCCCATGTCCTGGTGAGATCTGTCACACAGGTATTTCTATAGCGCCAATAAATTACACAATACTTTACATATTGTACACTCACATCAGTCCCTGTCCTCAGGGAGCTTGCAATCTAATGCCGCGTACACACGATCGGAATTCAGGCCAGAAAAAGACAGATGAGAGCTTTTCATCAGAAAATGCGACCGTGTGTAGGCTCCATCGAAATTTTGCTGGCCGAATTTTTGACAGCAAATAATTGAGGGCATGTTCTCAATTTTTCCGATGGAAAAGGTTTCTATCGGAAATTCTGATCGTCTGTAGCAATTCTGACACGCAAAATTCCTACGCATGCTCGGAAACAATTCGACGCATGCTCGGAAGCATTGAACTCGGCTCGTTGTAGTGTTGTACGTCACCGCGTTCTTGCCGGTCGGAATTTGGTGTGACCGTGTGTAGGCAAGACAGTTTGAGTAGAATTCTGTCGGAATTCCGTTGAGAAAACTGTCAGAGCTTTTTCCGACGGGAATTCCGATCGTGTGTACGGGGGATAAGTGTCAGGAACCGATGTGACCAGAAATGTGTGGGCAATTCATATTGTGTAATAGAATGTCATTTATTTAAAGTGGAGTGCCCATTAAAAAAAAAATTTTTTAAAGTTAGCAGCCACAAATACTGCAGCTGCTGACTTTTAATAATTGGACACTTACCTGTCCCAGGGTCCAGCGATGCGGGGGATCGAAAACCCGCTCGTCCCCCCCCCTCCGTTCGGCGGTGCCGTAAGTGGCCGCACAATCATCTGGGACCTGTCACGTCAGGTTTAACCTTTGGCCAGCCAGGTAAACTATCTTTGGAATTCATTCATTTATTTGGTTAATACATTTTATTGTGTTTTCCAATAAACATGGATACGAACAGTACTTTCAACTAGGTTGTAAAACACAGAGGACATATTGCATACACAATGTCAGAAAGAGAAATGAGTATAATATGTTAAGTAATGATTAAACAAATGAACCACTTGACCTCCGGAAGATTTACCCCCTTCATGACCAGGCCATTTTTTTTGCGATACGCCACTGCGTCATTTTAACTGACGATTGCACGCCGTGCGCGCTGCACCCAAAAAAAATTCTATATTTTTTTTTTCACACAAATAGAGCTTCCCTTTGTGATATTTGATCACCTCTGCGTTTTTTTTTTTTTTTTTGAAGAAATCTAATTTCTTCATCAATTTAGGCCAATATGTATTCTGCTACGTTTTTGGTAAAAAAAAAATCCCAATAAGCGTATATTGATTGGTTTTACGCGAATGTTACAGCATCTACAAACTATAGGATATTTTTATGAACTTGTTTTTATATACTAGTAATGGCAGAAATCAGTGACTTATAGCTGGACTGCGATATTACGGTGGACATTCTGACACTAACTAACTGAGACTTTTGTCATTTTGCCTGGAACCAGTGACGCTAATACAGTGATCAGTGCTAAAAATATGCACTGTCACTGTACTAATGATGCCCCTGATGACATCAGGTATGATGAAACTAGTAGGGCGGAGTTTATGTCCAGCGATACCACGCTACTCTGATCTGGTGATTTTTATGTAAGAACATTTTTATCCACTTGTTACATTGTATTAGACCCGTGGTCACTTTTAAAAGCATTTTTTCAATAAAACCAGCCTGGTTTTACGCTATGTGGCGACTTTGTGCCTTTTTTACCTAAACCTCCATGAGAAAGAGCGACTGAGCAGTATTACATGAGTGCAGGGTTTAGGAGTGCATTATGCGGAGAATGCAGGGTTCACCAGTGCGTTACGCTCAGAATGCAATGATCATGAATTTGCTGCACTCAGAATGCAGGCTTAAGGAGGGCGTTGTGCTCAGAATGCAGGCTTAAGGAGGGCGTTGTGCTCAGAATGCAGGCTTAAGGAGGGCGTTGTGCTCAGAATGCAGGGTTAACCGGTTCCCGACCTGCATCACGTCTATATACGGGGGGCAGAATGGCTCAACTCCGCGAAAACCTGTACGGGAACGGAGTTCCTTTAAGAGGCACCAGAGGGCGTGCCCTCTGCACGGCGGGGGACCCGATGTACGTGGCCAGCGGTTGCGATCGCCGCCGGCCACGCGCAATCGTGTGCACGAGCACCAGCCAGGGGATTTGTGTGTGTAAACACACAAATCCCTGTGCTGTCAGAGGAGAGGAGAGATGTTCTTTGTTCCTACTATGTAGGAACAGCGAAATGTCTCCTCTCCTACTCAGTCCTATCCCCATACAGTTAGAACACACTGAGGGAACACACAATTAACCCCCTTGATCGCCCCTAGTGTTAACCCCTTCCCTACCAGTGTCATTTACACAGTAATCGTGCATTTTTATAGCACTTGTTGCCTAGTTTCTGTGATTATTTGCATACACCTCAATCATTGTATTAGTATGGACATATACATATCTAGATCTGAGAGATCTTACACAAAAGAGGTAGTTTCATCCGCAATATACATTTATTGATAGGGTTACATAATATATACAAATTACACACCAGACTGTATTTACAACACAATGTACAGTGCAGGTCCCCTGGCTTACATGATATTTACAAATACAATATAAGATGCAAGTATAGCGTTAGATTACCTGTTAACTTCAGGTCGGCCCATGGTGACTGCTCTCTGGCCCCACACCAAAGAGGGACTTAGCTTGGTCACAAAACATTATATCCCCCCCTCCTTTCTGTACTGTGGCTAATATAATTCTCCCTAACTGGTCACTGTACCTAGGTTGTTGTTTACTACCCAGGTGAGATGTTATCAGATTTTTTTTTTTTACAAAAATATATATTGGCCTAAACTGATGAAGAATTTTTTTTTTTTTTAAATGTTTGGAGATATTTATTAAAGCAAAAAGTAAAAAATAGTTATTTTTTTCAAAATTGTCGCTCTTTTTTTTTTGTTTATAGTGCAAAAAAAAAACCCTGAGGTGATCTAATACCACCAAAAGAAAGCTCTATTTGTGGGGAAAAAGGACACAAATTTAGTTTGGGTACAGCATTGCACGACCGCACAATTGTCAGTTAAAGCGACGCAGTGCCAAATTGTAAAAAGTCCTCTGGTCAGGAAGGGGGTAAATTCTTCCAGGGCTGAAGCCTGTTAAGGAGTGCAATATACTCAGAATGCAGGGTTCAGGAGTGTTTTGTGCTCAGAATGCAGGGATCAGGATTGCGTTTTACGCTCAGAATGCAGGGATCAGGAATGCGTTTTACGCTCAGAATGCAGGGATCAGGAGTGTGTTTTATGCTCAGAATGCAGGGATCGGGAGTGCGTTTTATGCGTAGAATGCAGGGATCAGGAGTGCGTTTTATGCTCAGAATGCAGGGATCAGGATTGTGTTTTACACTCAGAATGCAGGGATCAGGAGTGCGTTTTACGCTCAGAATGCAGGGATCAGGAGTGCGTTTTACGCTAAGAAAGCAGGGATCAGGAGTGCGTTTTACGCTCAGAATGCAGGGATCAGGAGTGCGCTTTACGCTCAGAATGCAGGGATCAGGAGTGCGTTTTACACTCAGAATGCATGGATCAGGATTGCGTTTTACACTCAGAATGCAGGGATCAGGAGTTCGTTTTAAGCTCTGAATGCAGGGATCAGGAGTGCATTTTACGCTCAGAATGCCGGGATCAGAAGTGCGTTTTACGCTCAGAATGCAGGGATCAGGAGTGCGCTTTACGCTCAGAATGTAGGGATCAGGAGTGCGTTTTACGCTCAGAATGCAGGGATCAGGATTGCGTTTTACACTCGGAATGCAGAGATCAGGAGTACGTTTTATGCTCAGAATGCATGGATCAGGATTGCGTTTTTACATTCAGAATGCAGGGATCAGGAGTGCGTTTTTACATTCAGAATGCAGGGATCAGGATTGCGTTTTACACTCGGAATGCAGAGATCAGGAGTGCGTTTTACGCTCAGAATGCAGGGATCAGGATGCAGCGTTTTACGCTCAGAATGCAGGATCAGGAGTGCGTTTTATGCTCAGAATGCAGAGGTGAGATGTTATCAGGGAAAACACAAAGTCAACCTTTGAAGTTGAACTAATTACTTAAACACCAACACAACACTCAATACTTTAAATATATTTCCTTCTAACTGAAATATATTTCTAATTGCAATATTATTTACAGCTGTTAATATAGATAAATAAAATAATGGTTTATGGGTAATCTCCTTTAATATTTGGTACTTTTTGCTTTGCCTTCTGAAATAAAAAATCTTTGAGAAAAACATTTTTTTTAAACTCTCCATCTCTACAGTCCACATTTCTGGATCCCAGTATTGGTAGTCACCACTTGTTCTGGATGTAATAAGTCCATAAAAAATATCATAAGAGACAACACCAAAAAAAAATAAATAAAAAGAAACACGAAGAGAAAAAATAAAACATGAGGATCCTTGTTCTCAACAGTCCAATAACAATAATAGAAAAGTCCATAATGCCAATCTGGTCATGTTGCCTTTGCTTCTGGGACAGCCTTCCATGGTGATTCCAATTAGATACAGTATACAGTAATGACCTTTGGATCAGCTTTCCTGGCTTTCTGAGATTATACTTTATTAATGTGGACAAAGGTAGAGAAAGAAAAACATGAGTGTCCAGTTACAGTACTTGTGGCTTCAGGAAAAATCAACTAAATTACTCTTAAGTACAATTGCTATTTGCCAATCAATATAAAGCCTCATACACACGATCGGACCGTGGACCAACTTTCCTGTGGATTTTTGTCCAAAGGGCGTTGGCCCTCAAGTTGGTATTGCATACACACGGCAGGACTTTTTTCAGCCAACTTTCACCAAATCACTTGGTTTTTCTGCTCTTTACCGCCACCTTTGGTCAACTTCTGTATTGTTGTCTGATCTTTTGCATTGGTTCTGCATTGGTTTGTACAAAAGTCCGTTGGTTTTGTGTACACACGGTCGGACTTTGGTCCATCGGACTTTTGTTGGCAGAAAGTTGGTCCATTCGCACAGCCAACAAAAGTCCGATGAAACCTAGAAAAAGTTGGTCCGATGGAGCGTCCACATGGTCGGATGTTGGTCCAAAACAGCTAATTTGCATGTTGGTTGTCAAAAAGTCTGATCGTGTGTACGGGCCTTTAGTCTCACAAGTCCCAGTATATCTATATGATATTCAAGCAATGCTCTTTGAACTTTTTAGTGTTTTTTAAGTTATGGCACAAAAAAGAAAACTGACCGAAAAAAAAAAAAAAATGACCAATGACCACATATGATGACTGCCACATATTAGGACTGTAGAGAGCATTGTGTGTCACATATACAAAGAAAATAGTCACATGACTGTTGCTAAACCCTGGTGTTACTGTTACTATTGTCATAGTTAGTAATAGCTACAATGACATAAATTTATATAAAACAATTATCCAATGTCGAAAGAGAAAAAAAAAAGAAACAGAAGTGTTGGAACTTGGCCCAATCCCCAAAATGCTATAGGGAAGCTTTAATATTCTATATCAACATTTTTAACTGTTTTAAATGTTCTCCATATAATGTTCCCCATACTCCCCTCTTTTTTTTTTTTTTTTATTTCACCACAGCGAAACCAAACTCAAGAATCACCAAAAAATAAAGGTGATATTGGAACGAAAGAAAAATAGTTAACATTAAAAGATTTTTTTTTTTTTTTAAAACATAAATGTTTTCTTTAACCACTTAAGCCCCGGACCAATTTGCAGCCAAAGGACCAGGCCCCTTTTTGCGATTCGGCACCGTGTTGCTTTAACTGACAATTGCGCGGTCGTGCGACTTGGCTCCCAAACAAATTTGGCGTCCTTTTTTCACCACAAATAGAGCTTTCTTTTGGTGGTATTTGATCACCTCTGCGGTTTTGTTTTTTTGCGCTATAAACAAAAATAGAGCTACAATTTTGAAAAAAATTCAATATTTTTTACTATAATAAATATCCCCCAAAAATATACAAAAAAAAACTTTTTTTCCTCAGTTTAGGGCGATACGTATTCTTCTACATATTTTTGGTAAAAAAAAAAATCGCAACTAGTGATTATTGATTGGTTTGCGCAAAAGTTACAGCGTTTTCAAAATAGGGGATAGTTTAATAGCATTTTTATAATTTTTTTTTTTTTACTAGTAATGGCGGCGATCAGCAATTTTTATTGTGACTGCGACATTATGGCGGACACATCGGACATTTTTGACAAATTTTTGGGACCATTGTCATTTATACAGCAATCAGTGCTATTTAAATGCACTGATTCCTGTGTAAATGACACTGGCAGTGAAGGGGTTAACCAATAGGGGGCGGGGAGGGGTTAAGTGTGACCTGTGTGTGTTTTTTTACTGTAGGGGGCATGGCTTGGCGTGTGACATCACTGATCGTCTTTCCCTATGACAGGGAACAGACGATCAGTGACAGCCTCACTAGGAAGCATGGGGAGAGGTTTGTTTACACTTACCTCTCCCCGTTCTTCAGTGACCCGATCGTGGGACACCAGCGGCGATCAGGTCCCCGGGTCCCGCAGCCACAGTCATGGAGCTCGGGACCGGGTCGCGAGCACGCCAGCGGCGGCGCGCGCACGACCCACGGCCGGGCGCTTAAAGAGTAACGTACCTGTACGTTGATGTGCCCAGCCGTGCCATTCTGCCGACGTAAATGTGCAGGAGGCGGTCCTTAAGTGGTTTAAAAAAAAAAAAAAAGGTACATGATTAATGCTGCCTCAACCTGAGATTTGTGATACCCCTTTCTCTTTAAATTGTTAAAGAGCATTCAATCTGTATTTTGTTAAACAGAAAAAAAATGTAAACTGCCTTCAAACATTGCAGCTATACAAAAGGCAACGCCCTCTCTCGGTAGTGATTGACATATTAATTGATTCTCAGTGAAGATCAATTTGCATGTCAAGCAGGCCACAAGAAGTTGTATTAGAGAGAGGACAGAAACTCTGTTTAATGAAACAGACCATCAAAAAAAATATATATTTGAGAATTTAGTTAGGCCTGACTGCAATTAATTCCATTCAAGGCTTCTCCTTAAAACAAACATAAAAACTATGCTTTAAGGTCCTCTGTGTTTCACAGTAATTTGCCCAGTCTGGGTCCGCTCTGGATTATCTGTCCATGTTTGTGTATTTACCCTAAAATACAAAACTCAAAAAATATTATTAACACCTCCCTCTACCTCTTTGAGAGGTTTCCAATGACTACACTAATTGTGGATGCTTCCAGCAGAGATGAGTCCATCAACAGTAAGTACCAGTGGCGGCTGGTGCTCAAAATTTTTGGGGGGGCGCAAACAAACAGCCTCACTGTGCCATCAAACGCTGCCACTGTGCCCATTAAATGCTGCCACTGTGCCCATCAAACGCTGCCACTGTGCCCATTAAATGCTGCCACTGTGCCCAAACGCTGCCACTGTGCCCATTAAATGCTGCCACTGTGCCCATTAAATGCTGCCACTGTGCCCATTAAACGCTGCCACTGTGCCATCAAACGCTGCCACTGTGCCCATCAAACGCTGCCACTGTGCCCATCAAACGCTGCCACTGTGCCCCTCAAGTGCTGCCACTGTGCCCCTCAAGTGCTGCCACTGTGCCCCTCAAGTGCTGCCATTGTGCCCCTTCAAGTGCTGCCAGAGTGCCCCTTCAAGTGCTGCCAGAGTGCCCCTTCAAGTGCTGCCAGAGTGCCCCTTCAAGTGCTGCCAGAGTGCCCCTTCAAGTGCTGCCAGAGTGCCCCTTCAAGTGCTGCCAGAGTGCCCCTCCAAGTGCTGCCAGAGTGCCCCTCCAAGTGCTGCCACTGTGCCCCCTGCCTGCCCTCTGCACTTACCTTGTCTCGATGTGCAGCTGGTGATGGCGTCAGGCGGCGAGCGGTGTCTCATCGTCCGAGGTCTTCTTCTCCCGCGCTCCTCCTGTCTTCTGCTATCGTCCGAGGTCTTCTTCTCCCGCGCTCCTCCTGTCTTCTGCTATGATTGGACGCCTAGCGTCCAATCACAGCACCTGTGACTTCAGCCAATCAGGTTACAGGTAACAGACCTGGCAACCTGATTGGCTGAGAGGCGGGTCTGTGTTAGGGAAGCGATGTATTCGCTTCTCTAACACAATACTGTGTAATCAGCGAACGCACAGCAGTGCGCCCGCTGTTTACACTTAGGGAAGCCTATTAGAGCACACCGCTCTAATAAGGTCCCCTATTAGAGCTTACAGCTCTAATAGGGGCGCTTCCAGAAACACCCCCCCCCCTGTAATTCAGATGCCCGGCGCCCGATCAGGGGGCGGCATCGGTGACAATAGATAGATTCATGCAATGCATGAATCTATCTATTGGTGATACAGCGGTGCATACTGCACTGTGCCCGGCGCCAGGATACAGTGCACATAAAAACGAAAAAAACAATTTTTTTTTTTTTTTAAAGGGACATGTTTAAATAATTTTTTTTTTTTTTTGAACTTTTTTATTTTTATTTTTTTATTTTTCTAACTGCAAGGAGGGGGGGGGGGGGCGGCGCCCGGGCGCCCCCTATGGACGGGCCGCCACTGGTAAGTACAGTCAAAAATGCACAGACACACCCACATATCTGTAACTTGGTGGGTTTGTAAGTACTTAAAGTGTAAGAAGACAACATGTAGACGTAAAACCTTCACACATATTAACAGGACATGAGTCAATTTGGAAGGAAAAACAAAACACAACACATACTGAATCCATAAGATGCCATAAGTTGCAAAATAATGTATTATCATTTACTTTCCCAGTGTAATGCCCCGTACACACGGTCGGAAATTCAGACGGAAAATGTCCGATCGGACCATGTTGTCGGAAAATCCGACCCTGTGTGGGCTCCATCGGACTTTTTCCGTCGGAGTGCCACGCATGCTCAGATCAAATTAGGAGACCAAACCTATTGGCTAATAGCCTCTACGTAGTTCCGTCGTACGCAACGAACGTCACCACGTTCAGAATGTTCGGATTTTCCGACAACTTTGGCCGACCGTGTGTATGCAACACCAGTGTCGGACAAAATCCGTCGGAAAAATTTCAGACGGATTTTGTGGTCGGAATTTCCGATCGTGTGTACGGGGCATTAGAGTGAATGAAACTTCACTCCAAGCCCCAGGAAAGGAAAAAGAAACAAAACAAAATCCCTACAGTTTCTCAGAGTTATAGGGATCGAGATCTCATATCTGTGCACAGGGTTATTTATTCAAGAATAAATGTAAACTTATAAAAAAGATATAAATGTAAACTGGTACCAGTACATACAGAGCTCATTACCAACGGAAACAAAAATACAAAGCACAAGCGTTAAGGTGTACACACCCTTGAGAAAAAAAAATCTTTGTTCAGAGTTCATACACATCAGGACACACACCTTAATTGAGATTGAATCCCATAATTTCTGGATAGAAGAGCTTATGAATTCCACATGAATTACTATGTGTTTCTGCAAACGGGAGAAAAACAAACAAACAAACAACCAAGAACACCAACAAAAACAAAAAAATAAAAATAAAGCAAGAGTACGCACGGCCGGACTTTCCAGCAAACTAGGTCCGGCGGGATTAGTCCGTCGTACAATCCGATCGTGTGTGGCTAATCCAGTTTTTTGGGAAAAAATTCCGGTGGACCTAGGAATAGAACATGTTTCAAATCTATCCGACGGACTCAATTCCGACGGACTAAAATCAGGAAAAACGTTCGTCTGTGTGCTGGTCCGACGGACCAAATACGACGCAAGGGCAGCTATTGGCTACTGGCTATTTTTTGGTCCCGTTTACGTCACCACGTTCGAAAGAAAGGACTTTCGAACGGACTTAGTCCGTTCGTATGTGGCTAAGTCTGTTCGTTCGGAAAGTCCGTCGGAACTCCGCCGAAAGTCCGTCCGGAAGACCGTCGGACCTAGTTTGTCGGAAAGTCCAGTCGTGTTTACGCGGCATAAGCTTCTGTACTAAGCAATACTTGTACCCTATACCTTTAAATATTTATGGCAGTCTTCTGATCCTATGGGGAAGATAAACATCTGTATTAATAATAACTATGTTTGAATACCTAGCCTAATATACATTACCTTTGTTAGGTGTGTTTTTATGTATATATACTAGGGCTGTTACTGATTAAAATTTTCTTGTTCGATTAATCTTTTTTTTTTTAATCGATTAATCGACTAATTTCGATTAATTATAACGCACATACAGATCCAACTACTTTTAGCTGATCTCCTTGCATTGCAACTCTGCATTAGTCAGTGGTAAATGAGGTATACACTATATACAATCACCCGACACTAGTTCGTTTCCACAATCCATGACTTAACCACTTAAGGACCAAGCCTGTTTTTCAGACTCAGTGTTTTCATGTTTAAAACTGTTTTCCTGGTGCATCTTCATGGCAGCATACATATGGGTTGTGACTCCGCCCCCACAACCTAATAGGACTGGTTAACTATAAATCAAAGACAGACCCGGCTCACAGCATTCTCCTTTTTTCCTCACCTGATCAGGACTGAAATCGCAAGGTATCCCTTACCGTTTGACACCCCAGCCAGGTTCAGCCTCTCCTGGGTGGAAGTCCTTCCTGTACAGCCTCTAAATGAGCTATATGGTTGGAGCCCCATTCTGGTGGTCTGGGATAGACCGTCGGATTTCCAAGATAGTTGGCTGAGCATGAAGGCAGGAAGTGATGCGGCCTCTGTTTCCTGGCTAGAGCTTTCCAGTTGGTGATCTGGAAAGCTCTCTACTCATGCATGCTGGATGCTTATGTGGTCATTGTTTGCAGGTATGTTTCCCTTTTTATGGCCTTCACCTGTGTTTTTCCCCATCTCCTTTTCAATGCTTGCTCTGGGTCAGTCGTTGGGAAACGCTGTCCAGTCAGACCACCCATTAAGGTATAGGGATTAGGTAAGTAGTGAAGATTGAGAGAAAGAGAGCCAATATCTATAGTCCTGTAAGGACTTCAAGATGGAGGGAGCCTTCTGACGGTAAAGACAAGTCACCATCTAAAAACAGACATCGAGCAATGTTGTACTCCCATAGGGGAGAGCGGCGCTCTGACAGGTCCGTCCCTGCACGGAGTGCAGAGACGGACCTGTCATCTTCCTGCTTAGCGGAGATCGCTCCGGCGATCCCCGCTGAGCAAGCGGCTATCCACGGGCGGATCTGCACTGATCTGCCCCGTGTGAAAGAGCCCTAATAGTCGCTGCATTTGTGGAAAGTAATTGCCTGCCAAGCTAGTGTGTCAAATTAACAAGCACTATACAGCTGTATGGTCTCTGCATTCGTGGTGAGAAGTCATTGCTTGACAAGCTACAGTGCATAAATTGCATAGCGCTTCCAACCAGAACTACCAGCCCTAATAATCGCTGCATTTGTTGTGGAAAGTCATTGCCCGCCAAGCTGGTGTGTCAAATGAACAAGCACTATACAGCCCTGCAAGGACCTCAAGATGAAGAGAGCCTGCTAAAGCCAGAACAGTCACCGTTTTATAAAGGGCAGACATACAGGCATTCGTGGTGAGAAGTACCCTATACCTTTAAATATTTATGGCAGTCTTCTGATCCTATGGGGAAGATAAACATCGGTATTAATAATAACTATGTTTGAATACCTAGCCTAATATACGTTACCTTTGTTAGGTGTGTGTATATATACTAGGGCTGTTACTGATTAAAATTTTCGTGTTTGATTAATCTATTTTTTTAAATCGATTAATCGACTAATTTTGATTAATTATAACGCACATACAGATCCAACTACTTTTAGCTGATCTCCTTGCATTGCAACTCTGCATTAGTCAGTGGTAAATGTGGTATACACTATATACAATCACCCGACACTAGTTAGTTTCCACAATCCATGACTTTACCACTTAAGGACCAAGCCTGTTTTTCAGACTCAGTGTTTTCATGTTTAAAACATTTTTTTTGCCTAGAAAATTTCTTAGAACCCCCCAAACATTATATATTGTTTTTTTTTCTAACACCCTAGAGAATAAAATGGCGGTCATTGCAATACTTTTTTTCACACTGTATTTGTGCAGCGGTCTTACAAGCGCACTTTTTTTGGAAAAAAATTTTTTTTTTGAATAAAAAAATAAGACAACAGTAAAATTAGCCCAATTTTTTTTATATTGTGAAAGATAATGTTACGCCGAGTAAATTGATACCCAGTATCTCATGCTTCAAAATTGCGCCCGCTCGTGGAATGGCGTCAAACTTTTACCCTCAAAAATCTCCATAAGCGACATTTAAAAAATTCTACAGGTTGCATCTTTTGAGTTACAGGGATAACCTCCTGGTCTATGGCTAGAATTATTGTTCTCGCTGTACCGATCGCGGCGATACCTCACATGTGTGGTTTGACTACCGTTTTCACATGCGGGCGCTACTCACATATGCGTTCGCTTCTGCGCGCGAGCTCGTCGGGACGGGGTGTTTTAAAAAAAAAAAAAAAAAATTCTTATTTATATTACTTGAATTTATTCATTTTTACACTGTTTTAAAAAAAAAAAAAAAACTGATCACTTTTATTCCTATTACAAGAAATGTAAACATCCCTTGTAATAGAAAAAAGCATGACAGGTACTCTTAAATATGAGATATGGGGTCAAAAAGTCCTCAGATCTCATATTTGGACTAAAATGCAATAAAAAAAAAAAATGTAATTTGAAAAAATGACATTGAAAATAATGTTCCTTTAAGACGTATGGGCGGAAGTGATGTTTTGATGTCACTTCCGCCCTCCTATGGTATAGAGACGAGTGGGGGCCATCTTAGCCTCACTGGTCTCCATACCCATCACACTGCAGGACCCGATCGCCTCCGCCGCTACCAACGGCTCCGGTAAGCGGCGGAAGGCGCGGGACAGCGGCGGGAGGGGGGTATCACCTCTCCCACCGCTGATAACGGTGATCTCGTGGCCAACCCACCGCAGAGACCACCATTATCGTAAACAGAACCGCCTCCTGTAAAGATTGATATCTCGGTTGTTGTAGCAGCTGCTGCCATTACCGAGATATCCCTCTTCAAAGTCAGGACGTATATGTACATGAGGCGGGGCTTAATTAAAGTGGTTGTAAACCCTCAAATACAAGTTTATCTTATCAGAAAATACATAACACAGGCAGCTGATTGCTGTGAAAGTGCAGATAAGAATCGTGTTTGTATAGCCCATGACGTAATGCGCGATTGTGCAGTATGGACTTGCTAGAGTGGCATGTATACAATGCCGTTTGTATTATTCCGACTTGCATAGAAGGTGCTGTGCGTGACATTCTCCTCTGAACGGCACAGAGGAGAAGTCTCACGATGCACAAATCATTCTCCTCTTCCTGATACTCCCCCTTGTGACTGAACAAGACGTCACACGCTACGGCGCATGCGCAAGATTTCGGCAGGCCTACGAAGTAAGGGCGAAAATGACGTCCGCATCGGCTTCAGAAATCAGCAGTAACAATGGCGCAGGCAATACCCGGAAGACAGTGAATATTCAAACTCCTCAAAAAGGTACTTAGCTTGTTTTGCAATTAGTAACATATATCATGCTTGGGTATGTTAAGAAACATACAAATAGTTTAACCACTTGCCGCCCGCCTATTGTCAAAGGACGTCGGCAAAGTGGTTTTAAAATCCTGACCGGATGTCATATGACGTCCTCAGGATTTTGAGGCGCGCATCGCGGCGATCGTTGTTGCGGGGTGTCAGTCTGACACCCCGCAACTATGATCTTGGTAAAGAGTCTCCGACGGAGACTCTTTACCACGTGATCAGCCGTGTCCAATCACGGCTGATCACAGTGTAAATAGGAAGAGCAGGTGATCGGCTTTTCCTCACTCGCGTCTGTCAGACACGAGTAGAGGAGAGCCAATCGGCTGCTCCTCTGACAGGGGGGGTCTGTGCTGATCGATTATCAGCGCAGCCCCCCGAGGATGCCCACACTGGACCACCAGGGACGCCACCAGACCACCAGGGATGCCCAGCACAAGGTATGCCACCCTAGACAACCAGGAATGACACACAGTGCCCACAATGGATGCCAATCAGTGCCCACAATGGGCATCACTGATTGGCATGCATTATTGTTTGGCACTGATTGGCATCCATCAGTACAAAACAATGCCACCTATCAGTGCCTATCCGTGCCACCTATCAGTGCCTATCCGTGCCACCTAGCAGTGCCCATCCATGCCGCCTATCAGTACCCATCCATGCTCATCCGTGCCGCCTATCCATGCCCATCTGTGCTGCCTATCCATGCCCATCTGTGCCGCCTATCCATGCCCATCTATGATGCCTATCCATGCCAATCCATGCCAGCTATCAGTGCCAATTTGTGCCACCTATCAGTGCCCATCCATGTCGCCCATCAGTGCCACCTATCAGTGCCGCCTATCAGTGCCACATATCAGTGCCCATCAATGCCACCTCAGTGCCACTTCATTCGTGCCACCTCATCAGCGCCCATCAGTGCCGCCTTATCAGTGCCTGTCAGTGCAGCCCCATCAGTGCCCATCAGTGAAGGAGAAAACGTACTTATTTACAAAGTTTTGAAACTGAAACAAAAAAAAACATATTATTTTTCAAAATTTTCAGTCTTTTTTTATTTGTTTAGCAACAATTAAAAACCGCAGAGGTGATCAAATACCACCAAATGAAATTTGTGGGAAAAAAACTGGGTACAGTGTAGCATGACCAAGCTCCAAATTGGTCTGGACAGGAAGCTGTTTAAGTGCCCTGAATTGAAGTGGTTAAAAATTGGTTTTTTTTGGCGGGGTTTACTTCCTCTTTAACTTCACAGTTCACACAAATACTTTTTAAATTCAAACTGTAGCACTGACGTAAGTAAAATTTTTTCCCACAGTAGCGTGACAATCCCTCCACCTCTGGTCTAACTAATCACTCTCACCTTATGGCATGGATCAATAGATAACCCTTTTGGTATCAAAAGGGTTAACACGGACCATAAACCTCTCTTACGTCTCCTTAGATCTCAGCAAAGACGCCAGGTCATGGGTAGAAAGAAAAGATCTAAGGGCTCACCGCTTAACCGCTTCCCGACCGCCTCACGCCGATATACGTCGGCAGAATGGCACGGCTAGGCAAAACCACGTACAGATACGTGGCCCTTTAAAAGCCTAGCTGTGGGTCGCACGCGCGCCTCCGACGGCGCGCTCGCGACCTGGTCGGGAGCTCCGTGACCACGGCCGCGGGACCAGCGGACCCGATCTCCGCTGGTGTCCCGCGATCGGGTCACGGAGCTGAAGAACGGGGAGAGGTCTGTGTAAATAAACCTCTCCCCGCGCTTCCTACTCTGCCTGTCATTGATCGGCTGTTCCCGGTCATCGGGAAAGACGATCAATGACGTCAGACGTCAGCCCCGCCCCCTAATGTAAAAAAAAAACACACGTCACACTAACCCCTCCCCGCCCCCTAGTGGTTAACTCTTTCACTGCCAGTGTCATTTATACAGGAATCAATGCATTTAAATAGCATTGATTTCTGTATAAATGACAATGGTCCCAAAAATGTCCGATGTGTCCGCCATAATGTCGCAGTCACAATAAAAATCGCTGATCGCCGCCATTACTAGTTGAAAAAAAAAAATTATAAAAAATGCTATAAAACTATCCCCTATTTTGTAAACGCTATAACTTTTGCGCAAACCAATCAATAATCGCTAATTGCAATTTTTTTTACCGAAAATATGTAGAAGAATACGTATCGGCCTAAACTGAGGAAAAAATATGTTTTTTTATATATTTTTTGGGGATATTTATTATAGCAAAAAGTAAAAAATATTGCATTTTTTTCAAAATTGTCGCTCTATTTTTTTTTATAGCGCAAAAAATAAAAACCGCAGGGGCGATCAAATACCACCAAAAGAAAGCTCTATTTGTGGGGAAAAAAAGGACGCCAATTTTGTTTGGGAGCCACGTCGCATGACCGCGCAATTGTCAGTTAAAGCGACGCAGTGCCGAATCGCAAAAAGGGGCCTGGTCCTTTGGCTGCAAATTGGTCCGGGGCTGAAGTGGTTAAATATGGTATGTAGCACTAATGGAGGTACTGCTGTATTACCTTGTTATCAAGGAAACATAAAATCTGGATGGCTGCACTACCCAGCTGAGATCCAAAAAGCCTTTATTAGCTTAAAATCATGAAAAGCACAACATGTACAAGTAGGGAAGGAAAGGTTAACGCGTTTCACACATAAACTGTGCTTTATCGAAGCTTAGCTAGCATCTCTGTGAACTGATCACTGAGGTTGGATGGTTGCCTGAAAGACAGTATTAGACATGTGGTTTATTTACTATCCCACAAAAGTGCAGCGCTCTCCTTCAAATAAATTAAATGCAAGAATCTTTCAATACATGAAGTGCATCAGTGACCAATAAACAATATAAAATATATCTATCTATAAAAACTACTATATGTATAAATCAGAGTGAGTCCATATTTCAACAAAAGTCCATAAAGATTATTTATATATATATATATATATATATATATATAGTGAGAGCAGAAGGGAGGAGGAAGGTCGAGCTGGAGCAGTGGCTGCTAGTGATAGAGGGTCTGAGTGAATATAGACACTGTGTGTATTGAAGGGCTTGAAGCTGTGTGCATCCAAGGAGCCCAAAGCTGTGTGCATTGAAGGGCTTGAAGCTGTGTGTGTCCAAGGAGCTTGTTTGAGGGGCCAGTACCCATAGCAGCATTAATGCTGAAGAGTAGCCAGGTGGGCTAGCATTTTCATTTGAATTTTGTGTATTTAATTGAAGCTTGGACCCCTGCGTGGGATTTCAGGATGGACTTTTGTTTTGTTTTTTCCCTTTAACCACTTAAGGACCAAGCCTGTTTTTCAGACTCTGTGTTTACATGTTTAAAACTGTTTTTTTTGCTAGAAAATTACTTAGAACCCCCAAACATTATATATATATGTTTTTTTTTTTTATATCCTAGAGAATAAAATGGCGGTCATTGCAATACTTTTTTTCACACCGTCTTTATGCAGCGGTCTTACAATCGCACTTTTTTTGGAAAATAATCACTTTTTTGAATAAATAAATAAGACAACAGTAAAACTAGCCCAATTTTTTTTATATTGTGAAAGACAATGTTACGCGAGTAAATTGATACCCAACATGTCATGCTTTAAAATTGCGCCCGCTCGTGGAATGGCGTCAAACTTTTATCCTCAAAAATCTCCATAAGCGACATTTAAAAAATTCTACATGTTGCATGTTTTGAGTTACAGAGGAGGTCTATAGCTAGAATTGTTGTTCTCGCTCTACCGATCGTGGCGATACCCCACATGTTTGTTTTAACTACCCTTTTCATATGCATGCGCTAATCACGTATGCGTTCGCTTCTGCGCGCAAGCTTGTCGGGACGGGGTGTTTCAAAAAAAAAATATTTTTTTTTCTTATTTATTTTACTTGATTTTATTTGTTTTTACACTGTTTTTAAAAAAAAAAAAACGGATCCGTTTTATTCCTATTACAAGGAATGTAAACATCCCTTGTAATAGAAAAAAGCATGACAGGCCCTCTTAAATATAAGATCTGGGGTCAAAAAGTCCTCAGATCTCATATTTGGACTTAAATGCAATAAAAAAAAATATTATGCAATGCTTGTGCAGGTAGACCAGTTGGGTTATTTTTCTGCTGTATTTTTTGCAACTTACAGGTTGACACTCACCTCAGTCAGCTGACTTTACACCATGAGCTCCAACATCCCAACATGTGTATGTACCAAGAGTGTCTGTAACCAACATGCTCACCCCATTGCTACTACTTTGATAGCAGTGATCTTCTGGGTATACTGCACACTGGCCACAGGGGCTTCGGGACGTTTATTCATCAGGGTCACCAGAGAGCTTGTCGCGTTACCTGCCACAAGATGCAGATTGTCACTTGCCACGTCACCTACCGTCAGATGCGGATTGTTACATACAGAGAGGCTTGGGGATATACAGAAGATAGGCTAGGGGAGTACAGAGTTTCCCCCCTCCCCCATGGTCTGCACTCACCTTCTCAGGATCTCAGTGTGAGACTGTTCCTCCCGACTCTATGATATGGGTGGAGCAAGGGAGGAGACTCGCTCTTACTCTGATCTCCTGGCTCTGGATGTCAGTGACAGTGCCGCGGCTGTGCGGGAAGTGTTGTGTCAGGCAGCCTGGGACACTCTCATGGTAGGGCCAGCCCTGGACTCAGGGCTATGGGCCCCATATTCGGGGGCTCCAGCCTCAATAGCCACCCCCTAGTGACGCCACTGCCTTGGGGTACTATTCCACCCACTGATACCAACAATAGGGCATAATTTCCCCTCCACTGAGACCATTCAAGGGGCACAATTCCTTACTCACAACACCAACAATAGGGTACAATTCCTAACAATGACACCAACTATGTGGGCACAATTCCTCCCAGTGACACCAACATTTTGGCCCAATGATGGCACATAATTCTTCCCAATGGCATCAAAGATGAGCACAATTCCTCCCACTGGCCGCAAAAGTGGCCACAATTCCTCCCTCTGATGCCAGGACCTTTTCTACTCCCAGTGGCAATAGTCTGGCCCCCCTAAAGTCTGATGGACAGTAAGTTGGCCCCCTGAATAGAAAGTTTGGAGATCCTTGCTGTAGACCAGTGGTGGTACATCCATTAGGGGTGCTCGGACCTCACCCCCTCTATCACGCTACTCCCCTCTGTGTAGTATGGATAGATTCATGCAAAGCCACCCCCTATTCAGACGCCTTTTCGGACGCCGGGCGCCTGAATTCCAGCAGGGGGAGTTTTTGAAGCACCTGATTAGAGCCATAGGCTGTAATGGGCTTCAAAAAAGATGAACTCAGGGTGCAGGGCATTGCGCTACGAGCCCACCCAGATGTGTTAGAAAAGTGAATGAATATTCGCTTTTCGAATACTGAACCGCCTCTCAGCCAATCATGAGGCGCTGTCACCCGCTGCTCATCCCATAGCTCACTGCCTGATCTCCTACCAAATGAGGTATGTGTCAGGCAGGCAACGGGCAAGCGGGGGGCACAGTGGTGTCATATGATGGGTACAGTGGCTGTATATTTGATGGGCACAGTGGCTGTATTTGATTTTTTTTTTTTTTTTTTGCAGAATTTTGCGCCCCCCCCCCAAAAAAAAATTTGAGCACCAGCCTCCACTGCTGTAGACCTACAATGGACAATCAGCCATCTTGTTCTCTGATCACACTGTTATTGCTCTTATTTATCACAGAAACATAAACTAAATAATTTGAATCAAATGTAGTCAAAGTTATGGCTCGGAGAATAATCTATTTTAGAGGACATTCATTCTGAAAGAACTAACACTTCTCACCAGAATCAAGTAAGGAAGTTCCCATCAGATACAAGTACGGTACCTAAGTTCCTCTTTCCACTTACTGTGCAACAAGTTCTTTGAAAAGTGTGCCCTGTCTCTTAAAATAGAGTTATAGTTGCAGGTTGTTATTACTGATAATACCATGGTTTCTTTTGGGTAGGTATACATTTGTACATACTTTACACTTTCCCTCACAAAAGTTTATTTTGTCCTCAACATAAGCAGATTTGGTATGGTACAGCCTTGTTTTCTTTCTGTCTAGCAATATCTTTAGAGGGTCAGGGGTCAGCAGCAATCTTTGTTGCTGGGGAGTATCTTCCATTTGCATTAAAGGAGAAGTGTGGGATGGTTAAAAAAACAAACGCACATACTTGCCTGTTGTAGCATTGGTCCGATGCTGCCACTGTCCCTCAAAGGCTCTAAGCTTGAGAACTGAGTGATCATGTGACTGCTGATCACTCAGTTACTGGGCCTGCTCTACGCACAGAGTGGTGACTGTCAGTCACTGTTCTGTGCTCTGACCCTCCAGTGCTCACTGGAGCACTGGGCAGGTGAAGGGGTGGGAGTGGCTGGCTTAGGCTGTAGGCAACTGAGGCAGCTGCAGATCATGCATCTAGGTGGGTTTGAGCAGAGAGAGTCTGTTAGTGTAGCAAGGACTGTAATTTGTTCCAGCTATATGAAGCTCTAGTATGAGTGATACAACGTTACATCAGAGGGGACAGAAACTGGAGTGGCTCTGTCATGTTAGCTGACTAGGGGGTCCAAAGTATGCCAAGAAAATATCCCCCACACCATTACACCACCAGCCTGAACCATTGATACAAGGCCGGATGGATCCATGCTTTCATGTTGCTTACGCCAAATTCTGACCCTACCATCTGAGTGTTGAAGCTGAAATCGAGATTAATCAGACCAGGAAACATTTTTCCAATCTTCTATTGTCCAATTTTGGTGAGCCTGTGCGAATTGTAGCCTCAGTTTCCTCTTCTTAGCTGACAAGAGTGGCAATTAGTGTGGTCTTCTGCTGTATCCCATCTGCTTCAAGGTTCAATGTGTTGTGCATTCTGAAATGGTTGTTTGAGTTACTGTTGCCTTTCTATCATCTCAAACCAGTCTGCCCATTCTCCTCTGACATCAATAAGGCATTTTCCTCCACACAACTGCCACTCATTGGATAATTTCATTTTTTTGGACCATTCTCTGTAAACCCTAGAGATGGTGGTGCGTGAAAATCCCAGTAGATCAGCAGTTTTTGAAATGCTCAGACCAGCCCGTCTGGCACCACCAAACATGCTATGTTCAAAGTCACATAAATCCACTTTTTTCCCCCATTGTGATGCTCAGTTTGAACTTTAGCAAGTCGTCTTCACCAAGATTAGATGCCTAAATAAGTTGAGCTGCCATGTGATTGGCTGATTAGCAATTTGTGTTACCAAGCAAATGAACAGGTGTACCTAATAAAGTGGCTGGTGAGTATATTTTTGCCACCAATAAAACGTGTTACTTTTTTCGGCCAACTTTTGTTCCTCTTATGTTACATATGAACACAGTAGATTAAAAAACAGTGCATCGATGAATAATGTAGATATATAATGAACAATAACATATAATGACCCAAACTTGTTGTAAAAAAAAAGCATCAACCAAACCATGAGAAGGTTGGCAAGCTAATTCCAACGGCATAGACCCAAAATGTTTCGGAAATAAATTTTACATTGATCATATCACCCCTGAAGAAGGAAAATATAAAGTTAGGTAATTATATTCAAATCTGTAAAGAATGTAAAAATACATAGTAATGTTCATCTAACAACATCCAAAAAAATATATGTATCTGTTGTCAGCAATTTTTTTTATATATATAAAGGAGTAATATATAAACAAAGCCAAGGGTACTTGCATATCATAGATTCACTGGCGATTGGCCAAGATAGAAAACAATACAAAAAAGTGGTACACGCTGGCTAATGCACTGTTTTTTAATCTACTGTTTTCATATGTAACATATACTTTTTTCATGATTGTATGACTAATAAAGTTGGCACCTCTGTGCCGTTTTATTTATATATATATATATATATATATATATATATATATATATATATATATTCACTAATCTAGTTTTGACTCTGATACTATATTTCTGCCATACAAAGTCCAAGGGGGCATCCCCCAATGCACTTTTGTGTATGTTCTCTACATGATTCTATTAAGGATGTTGGCAGCAATAATAAACTAATCAATTTCTCAATATTTTTTTTCTTCTTTGAGTCCTGTAATTAAATTCTTCCACCACACCTCCGTGTCAGTGACTCCACTCCCCTTAAGAAACGCACTCGCCAGCTTTCTCTGCCTCACACTCTCGTGTTCGGCCAAAATCACATTAACCCACACAAAATGGGTAAATATAAACCTTTCTGATACAATTTCAGTTTTCCAGGATTTCCTCTTTCTGCAAGGTTTCCTACAAGATACTACCAGGTATGAGTTCAGTTCCATGAATCTTCTTGTCAGTGTTCTTTTCCTCTTTCTGCAGTTCTGGTAGTTGTTATCAAAGCAATTTTTAGTCCTCTCTCCTCTGTCATTCTCTTTTATCTCTTCACATATTCAGAGTACATTTTATATTTTCCAGTTACTGGAGTATAAAACATGCTGTCAGAGTTGTAACTAGAACCTGACCCCCGGCCGGGGCCTCCCCGCGGTGGCGGAACCCCAGGGCCAGTCACAAGTGTGACCTTTGTGACCCTAGTACTTAAGCCACTCATGTCAGTGTTTTTTATTTTGTTTAACTATCTTTATTTATTTATTTTTTACAATATTTTAGAAGCCCCTTTTTGGGGGCTTTGGTGTGATTTCAGGAGTCTTAGACCTCTGTTTCACCCTTTTGAGACAGGGAAAGAAGATTAAGGACACAGCGCTCATTCTTCTTCTCTGCAGACTCAGCTGCACAGAATAAATGGACAGAAAAAAACTTTGTACAGAACTTCCTGTTTTTTCACAAGCTGAAGAGTTTACTATGCCTCATGTATGAAAGAACAGAGTCAGTGATCTGTACGGAATACTGATGTTTCAGGGGGCAATGAGCCGGGTCGCAATTGCGACCCCCTGTATGTACGCCCCTGCTGTCAATGGGTAGTCTTGGAGATCTTCCAAAAAAGGAGGAAGGAAGAAGAATATCATGTAGCTTCAAAATTAGTACAATTATATGCATGTACTACCTGTGAAAGTGAACTTTTTATGTTCTTTTTTTACTTCTGGGGATAAGGTACAAAGCATGGACAGAAGGGTATAATAATCTTTCTATGTTCAATATATTTATTGAGTTTTCACAAAGAAAAATAAAGACATATAATGCATGGATACAAAACATAAATCAGAATGTAGTAGAATATAATATTATGTACAAACCATCTTACAACTGTGTTAACATTACATACTTTATAAGAGATAGGAGAATGGATGAAGACAATAATAAATAGTCAAACTGAATAAAATTGTCTAGATGTAAGATAAGTAGAGTAAAAATAAAAAAGATAAAGAATAAGTATCCTTAATACCTGCAATGTATATAGAAAAGAAAATACAAAAAAAAAAAGGGGGGAGAAAGAAAGGATAGGAAAGATAGAAGGAAGGAGTTGCTCGGGGAGGTGTCCTGGCCCGTGGTAGACATATATAGTTAATTAACCACTTCAGCCCCGGACCAATTGGCAGCCAAAGGACCAGGCCCCTTTTTGCGATTCGGCACTGTGTCGCTTTAACTGACAATTGCGCGGTCGTGCGACGTGGCTCCCAAACAAAATTGGCGTCCTTTTTTTTCCCACAAATAGAGCTTTCTTTTGGTGGTATTTGATCGCCCCTGCGGTTTTTATTTTTTGCGCTATAAACAAAAATAGAGCGACAATTTTGAAAAAAATGCAATATTTTTTACTTTTTGCTATAATAACTATCCCCAAAAAATATATAAAAAAACATTTTTTTCCTCAGTTTTGGCCGATACGTATTCTTCTACATATTTTTGGTAAAAAAAATCGCAATTAGCGATTATTGATTGGTTTGCGCAAAAGTTATAGCGTTTACAAAATAGGGGATAGTTTTATAGCATTTTTATTATTTTTTTTTTACTAGTAATGGCGGCGATCAGCGATTTTTATTGTGACTGCGACATTATGGCGGACACATCGGACATTTTTGACACATTTTTGGGACATTTGTCATTTATACAGAAATCAGTGCTATTTAAATAGCACTGATTCCTATGTAAATGACAGTTGCAGTGAAGGGGTTAACCACTAGGGGGCGGGGAGGAGTCAGTGTGACGTGTTGTGTTTATTTTACAGTAGGGGGGCGTAGCTGTACGTCTGACGTCATTGATCGGCGTTCCCGATGACAGGGAACAGCCGATCACTGACAGTCAGTGTAGGAAGCGCGGGGAGAGGTTTGTTTACACAAACCTCTCCCCGTTCTTCAGCTCCGTAACCCGATCGCGGGACACCAGCGGCGATCGGGTCCGCTGGTCCCGCGGCCGGGGTCACGGAGCTCCCGACCGGGTTGCGAGCGCGCCGCTGCACGATCACGTACAGGTACGTGATTTTGCCTGCCCGTGCCATTTTGCCTGCCCGTGCCATTTTGCCGACGTATATCGGCGTTAGGCGGTCGGGAAGCGGTTAAGGGGTATACCGTTAAAACCTAGTGTGGTAGCAACAAGGATTGGTCAAAGTCTGTGGGGAAGAAGTGTTTAATCCATGGTTGCCAAATCATACAAAATGTATTGATCTTATTTTCTTCAATAGCCGTCATCTTAGCGTATATGAGTGCTTTGTTCATTCTATGCTTAGCTTCAGCTACAATAAGAGTTTGAGACTTCCATGCCTTAGCGATCATTTGTTTAGCTGCGGTACTTAGTTGAATAAACAATTGAAAGTGCGTATGGGTAAGAGAAGTGGGTTTAAGGTTCAGAAGTACCATAGCAGGGTCTGGAGAAATTTTAGAATTCCTTGACAACTGGACGTTGCCACCATATGTGGAAATGCGTACCAGGAGTGTCACATCCTCTAAAGCAATTAGGTGAATATGTAGGGATAAATTTGTCTATTCTAGCTGGTACTAGGTACAAACGTGCTAGAACCTTGTAATTTTTTTCTACAGCAAAACAATTTGGAGAAGAGGATTTGGTGGCTAACCATATATTAGACCAATCTTTGTTATCTATCTCTCGATTCATGTCTTGTGCCCATTTGGTAGCGTATGAGGGCAGAGATCCACTGGAGATCTCATTTAGTTGATGATATAATAATAACAAAGTCCTCTGATATGTGGATCACTTATACAGATATGCTCAAATTGAGTCATTTGGTTAAGAGTTGAACCTGTATTAAGAAGTGGTTCGTAAAAATTTTTAATTTGTAGGTAACGAAAAATTTCCGTTGTAGGTAACCCAAAGGTTTCACATTGTACTGGAAAGGTACGGATATTGGTAGAAGAGGATAGATTATATAGGCGAGTTAGATTCAAAGTGGACCATACAGAGAATGATCTTTTCCAATTTTTTTTCCAAATTTCCAAGCAGGATAAAAGGCCGGGTTATTGAGGAGTGAAAGTAGGGGATTATGAGATGATTGTAGATTATGCAAGCGTTTGAATTTATCCCAGATTGTCAAGGTGTGTTTCGTTATGGGATTAGAAAGATGAGCTCTATCAGCAGGACAAAGCCATAGCATATTTGCTACTGATATAGGATCACAATCTACTGATTCGATAGCTACCCATAAGGGTGCTTCAATTGTAGCATGATATTTGGGGAGAAGTGCAATCTGTGCAGCGTTGTAATAATAAGAAAAATTGCGTAATCCCAAACCTCCACTCAATTTATTAAGGTATAATGTAGTTTTAGGTATATGAGGTTTGGTAGTACCCCAAATAAAGGACATAACTCTACGTTGAGTAAGTCTTAGAAAATAAGATGGTGGTGGTGTAGGGAGCACCCTGAATAAATACAATAATTTAGGTAATATTGACATCTTTGTAGCATTAACCCTTCCCAACCATGACAAGGGAAGGGAAGCCCATTGCTTCATGAGATTAGTAATTTGTTTCAAGAGAGGTAAATAATTAGCAACAAAAAGATCCTTAAGGGAGATCGTGATTTGTATTCCTAAGTATGGGAGTTGTTTTGGGACCCAAGTAAAAGGTAAGGAGGTTTTAGCCTGTTGAAGTGCAGATTGTGATAGAGAAATATTTAACGCTTTTGATTTTGTTGCATTGACATATAGACCTGAGATTAGGGCGAGTGTAGCTAGTAAATTAGGGGTAGATATATGGGGATGTGACAAAAATATGAGGATGTCATCCGCAAAGAGACATCATTTATGGTGATGACCACCTAATTCTATACCTTTTAATATCGGGAATATTTCTAATTAGTTGTGCAATTGTGGAAGAGAGTTCCACATCCTTATCCCCCCTGACAGTGAAAAACACCCTAAACAGCTTAAGGTTAAACTGTTTCTCCTCCAGTCTTCATTATGTGGCCCTGTGCCCTCTAATGCAGTGTACACACGACTGGACTTTGACGGACTGAATTCCGTCAGACTTTCAGGGTGACTGACGGAGTTTCAACGGACTAACGTTGAATCGGACTTGTCTACACCCAATCACACCGATGGATTTGACCGCAATGACGTACGACCAGACTAGAATAAGGAAGTTCATAGCCAGTAGCCAATAGCTGCCCTAGCGTCGGTTTTTGTCTGTTGGACTAGCATACAGACAAACTGATTTTTCGACCGGATTTGAGTCCATTGGAAAGATTTGAAAACATGTTCTAAATCTAAAGTCCGTCTGATTTTTGATAGAAAAGGTCCGCTGAAGGTCCGATGAAGCCCACACGCGGTCGAATTGTCCGACGGATTTGTTCCGTCGGACCAGTTTGGTCGAAAAGTCCGGCCGTGTGTATGCGGCATTACACTCCCTGAGATGGAAAAGTTTTCTTCCTACGGTGGGATCACCATTCAGGTATTTGTATACAGCTATCATTTCTCCTCTCAAGAGTCTTCTCCAGAGAGAATAAGTTCAGTGCTTCAGTGGAAATTCCCCCAGTAAAAGTCCGATGTGAGCTTTTGGTCGGAAATTTTGACCGTGTGTATGCTCCATCTGACTTTTGCTGACGGAATTCCTGCCAGCAAAAGATTGAGCAGGTTCTCTATTTTTCGGTTGGAAAACTTTCTAATCGGAAATTCCGACCGTCTGTAGCAATTCCGACGTGCAAAATTCCTACGCATGCTCGGAAACAATTTGACGCATGCTCGGAAGCATTGAACTTAATTTTCTCGGCGCGTCATAGTGTTGTACGTCACCGCGTTCTTGATGGTCGAAAGTTTAGAGAACTTTTGTGTGACCGTGTGAATGCAAGCCAAGCTGGAGCGGAATTCTGTCGGAAAAAAACGAAATTTAAACCAGCTATCTCAAAGGGAACAGCTCACAGACTGGCGGCTGAGATGGCGGCAGCATCCTACCCCTCACAGAGCAGCAGCCCTCACAGCAAGAAGATTTTACCTTGCAGGCAAACCACACAGGACAACAATGGTCTGAACATGATATTAATGACTCACAAACTGTAGAGCGCTCAGATATATTCACAAAATTTGAATATATGCTTCAGAAAGCCCTCAAACAGACTTCTGACTAGGGATGAGCCGAACACCCCCCCGTTCGGATCGCACCAGAACCCGGGAACGGACCTAAAGTCCGTGCGAGCTTTAGAACCCTATTAGTTATAATGGATGCGAACGTTCGAAATCAAAAGTGCTAATTTTAAAGGCTAATATGCATGTTAATGTCATAAAAAGTGTTTGGGGACCTGGGTCCTGCCCCAGGGGACATGTATCAATGCAAATTTTTTTTTTTAAAACGCCCGTTTTTTCAGGAGCAGTGATTTTAATAATGCTTAAATTGAAACAATAAAAGTGTAATATTCCTTTAAATTTCGTACCTGGGGGGTGTCTATAGTATGCCTGTAAAGGGGCGCATGTTTCCCGTGTTTAGAACTGTCTCTGCAAAAAGTGTAATTTTTGCAAGTAAAAAAGCTATTTAAAATCACTCGCGGCTAATTTGAATTGACGGCTCCCGTAATACAGAGAACAGTCATTCATTGAAACTGAAAGTCATTCATAAAAAATAAGTCATTGATAAAAAATAAAAAAAATGAAAAAAAAAAGCGTGGGGGGCCCCCAAATTCAATAACCAGGCCCTTCAGGTCTGGGATGGATATTAAGGGGAACCCCAGCCAAAAAAAAAAAAAATGGCGTAGGGTCCCCTCAAAATCCATACCAGACCCTTATCCGAGCACGCAACCTGGCAGGCCGCAGGAAAAGAGGGGGGGACGAGAGCGGCCACCCCTCCCGCCTGAACCGTACCAGGCCACATGCCCTCAACATTGGGAGGATGCTTTGGGGTCCCCCCCCAAAGCACCTTGTCCCCATGTTGATGAGGACAAGGGCCTCTTTCCCACAACCCTGGCCATTGGTTGTGGGGGTCTGCGGGTGGGGGGCTTATCGGAATCTGGAAGCCCCCTTTAACAAGGGGACCCCCAGATCCCGCCCCCCCCGTGTGAAATGGTAAGGGGGTACAAAAGTACCCCTACCATTTCACCAAAAAAGTGTCAATGTTAAAAATAACAGGAGACGGTCTTTGACAATTCCTTTATTAAAATCTTCTTTCTTCTTTCTTCATCCTTCGGTTTCTTCATCTTCTCCTTCCTTCATCTTCTTCCATCTTCTTCCATCTTCTTCTTCCTCCGATCCACTTCTTCTTGCGCTGGTCTTCTCGTCCTTCTCGTCCGGCATTTTCTTCCGTCGGTGTCGGTGTCTCTTCTTGGGCCGCTCCGCGCAATGGGAGGCTCCCGCTGTGTGAGGCTCCGCTCTGTCTGACAGGTCTTTTATAACGGAGGGCACCTGGTGACCCCGCCCCCCTCTGACGTCATGGGGAAAGCCATAGGGAATTCCCCATGACGTCCCCGTGCATCAGAGGGGGCGGGGTCACCAGGTGCCCTCCATTATAAAAGACCTGTCAGACGGAGCGGAGCCTCACACAGCGGGAGCCTCCCATTGCGCGGAGCGGCCCAAGAAGAGACACCGACGCCGACGGAAGAAGATGCTGGACGAGAAGGACGAGAAGACCAGCGCAAGAAGAAGCGGATCGGAGGAAGAAGATGGAAGAAGATGGAAGAAGAAGATGGAAGAAGATGACGGAATGAGAAGATGAAGAAACTGAAGGATGAAGAAAGAAGATTTTAATAAAGGAATTGTCAAAGACCGTCTCCTGTCATTTTTGACACTTTTTTTGGTGAAATGGTAGGGGTACTTTTGTACCCCCTTACCATTTCACACAGGGGGGGGCCGGGATCTGGGGGTCCCCTTGTTAAAGGGGGCTTCCAGATTCCAATAAGTCCCCCGCCCGCAGACCCCCAAAACCAATGGCCAGGGTTGTGGGGAAGAGGCCCTTGTCCTCATCAACATGGGGACAAGGTGCTTTGGGGGGGACCCCAAAGCACCCTCCCAATGTTGAGGGCATGTGGCCTGGTACGGTTCAGGCGGGAGGGGGGCCGCTCTCGTCCCCCCCTCTTTTCCTGCGGCCTGCCAGGTTGCGTGCTCGGATAAGGGTCTGGTGTGGATTTTGAGGGGGACCCTACGCCATTTTTTTTTGGCTGGGGTTCCCCTTAATATCCATCCCAGACCTGAAGGGCCTGGTTATTGAATTTGGGGGGACCCCCACGCTTTTTTTTTTTGTTTGTTTTTTATTAATGAATGACAGTTCTCTGTGTTACAGGAGCCATCAATTCATTAGCCGCGAGTGCTTTTAAATAGCTTTTTTCCTGCAAAAATGACACTTTTTTGCAGGGAAAGTTCTAAGCACAGGAAACCTGCCCCCCTTCACAGGCCACCTATAGACACCCCCCAGATGTGATACTGCAATGCTGTTCTAACAGCACGCACACACAAATCCCCAGAAATAGAGCATATCTTGTCAGCAGTCAGCAACACACTGACACGCTGACACTGTGACTGAAACATAATATGTGAGGCCGCCACCGCGGCGGCCTCTTATACCGTGGGGCGTGTACTAAAGCCCCTGAGCTATAATTAGCTAAAGGGATCCTGCCTGTAGCCAATTATGGCTCTCCTCGCTGCCGGCGCTGTGATTGGCCAAGCATGCGGGGTCACAGTGCATGCTTGGCCAATCATCAGCCAGCATTGCACTGCGACTAGCGCAATGCATTGCGGGCCGCTCGCATCACACGAATTTGATGCGAGCAGCCCCAATAGTTCTGGGCTCGCCGAGCGAGCGCCCGGTGCTCGATTCGAACATGGGTTCGAATCGAACACCGGGCCCATCCCTACTTCTGACCATATAACTGAGAAATTAACAAAAGAGATCAGAGAACTAGGTCAGAGAACTAGGTCAGAGATACAATTGATAATCACACACAGAATAATATACTTGAACTTATGACCCTTAAGGAGGAAAACCTCACACTTCAGTTACATGTAGAAGATCAGGAAAATAGAGACCGTTGATCGAATTTACGGATCAGAGGAATCCCTGAATCAGTTCTGGACTTACAGGCTACTGTCACAGTGCTTTTTCAAGAATTAATACCTGGTATTCCTATAGACAGGCTTGAAATGGATAGAGTGCATAGAGCCTTAACCACACGCAAATCTAATGGCCCTCCAAGAGACATATTAACCAAATTACACTATTATAAAACAAAAGAACAGCTGCTTGCAGCCACCAGGGATAGAGAAACCCTCAACTTTCAGGGTCATGACTATCAACTCTTCACTGATTTGTCTCCACTCACAGTAGCAAAGAGACGTGTGCTCAAACCTCAACTGCAGATACTCCAGCGCAATAAAATAACTTACCGCTGGGGTTTCCCTTTCTGCCTACGATTCACCCATCTGGAAACTAAATATGTTTGTCGCTCTTCAGAGGACCTACAGTCGGCCCTAATTGAAATGGGTTTGACCGAAGAAATCTCGACCAAGGACCAATCCGGCGTCTTTATTCAACCTTACCTACTGTGAAACTATGAAACCTTTGCATGCTTCAAGATGAAGAAAATCAATGAAAATCATCTCAAAAGGATACATTATACATTATGTTACAATATAGCTCAATGGAGCTTGAGTAGGCTTATTTTGGAGTTTATTCTTTAAACAAGTACATTGGCAAGTATTGTATTGTTCAGTGCAACTTTGCATATGTGGCCAACAGAATTCTAAGTGTCCCATCTCTTCATGCAGTTCTTTAAACACTTAGGCCCCGTACACACGATCGGACTTTCCGACAACAAAACCGTGGATTTTTGTTCGAAGGGTGTTGGATCCAACTTGTCTTGCATACACACGGTCACACAAATGTTGGCCAACAATTACGAACGTAGTGGCGTACGGCGAGCCGATGTGATATCTCCATTACGAACGCTAGTTTTACAAGACCGAACACTTCCGGCTTGTCCTTGATTCCGAGCATGCGTGTTTGTACTTTTTTTCCGACGGACTTCTGTACACACGATCGGAAAGTCCGACAACAGACATTTGTTGGCAGAAAATTTGAGAGCATGCTAGCCAACATTTGTTGGCGGAAAGTCCGACAACAAATGTACGATGGAGCATACACACGGTCGGATATTCCGCCAACCAGCTGAGTGTAGCTGAGAACAAGATGATGATTTTCTTTTCAAAGTGCCTTCATTGTTTAGTCTATTGTCTCATGAGTATAGAAAGAATGAAAAGGTTCACCTTGACACTTATATTTTGATGGAAACTTCTTTTGTGTTCTGATTTTATTTTTGGAAATTTGGGCTACTTCCTTTTTAATGTGCTATTGTCTCATTGGCATCACTAGGGTTGGTGTCATCCTGTGCGGTAAAATATGGTGTCACCCCCCTCATAGGGCTGTCTCCTGTCTAGCCTGCTACAGTGCCCTGCAAGGCACTGGGCAGACTAGTTTCAGGTCAGCAGTGCACAGTCATGGTGCGCACCCCAAACCGGGCCCTGTAAATGATACAGGGTGGATGCCGGATGATGTGCTGTCACGGATGTGGGTGTCGGATATCACATCCTACATGATAGTCTCATCCCTCTGGTGGGTGTCTCCTGGCTGCGGTTCACACCCCCAGCACCCCCTTAGGGACACCACTGCAGTGTCTCTTGTTTTGTATATCAATGCTATCAGTCCAACCACACTGTATGACTTTTTATAACTTGATTTTTTTGTGAGTAGAGAAATGGTTAAAAGGCGGTGAGGGCGCCATTTAGGAAAATCACTGATTATTCGTAAACACCTTTGTCGTGCATTGTACCAGAGAGTATTAATGTAATAAAAGATTAAAAAAATTAAGATTAAGAAAACAGATTTTCTTTAAATCAACACCTGCCAAAGTAGAAGATGTAGTAAAAGAAGCATTTTTTCTTCTCTCCTCTCAGTCATTCTCTTTGTCTCTTATTCACATATTCAGAGTACATTTTATATTTTCCAGTTACTGGAGTATCAAACATGCTGTCAGAGTTGTAACTAGAACCTTCAGGGCCCCAATGCAAAAAAACATAAAGGGCCCCTGAACCTCGGCTGGGGCCACCCCACGGTGGTGGAACCCCAGGGCCAGTCACAAATGTGACCTTTTTTGACACTAGTAGTTAAGCCACTGGTGTCAGTTTTTTTTTATTTATTTTTTGTTGTTTCTATAAATTTTTCCTTTTTTTATTTTATTTATTTTTATTATTTTTTACAATATTTTAGAAGCCCCTTTGGGGGGTTTTGGTGTGATTTCAAGGGTCTAAACCTCCTAATATTTTACCTTTTGAGACAGAGAAAGAAGATTAAGGACACAGCTCTCATTCTCCTCTGCTGACTCAACACCTGCCAAAGTAGAAGATGTAATAAAATAAGCATTTTTTTTCTTTAGAATACATAGAAAATAAAATTAAATGAATAGAAAATTTAAACAAAATTGTGGAAGAAATTTTTGTGAAAAAAGCCAGTATATAAACACAGTATCACATTCATTTTGTTTTAAAGCTTTTCTCTATGGAAAAAAAAACCAATAACTTCCTATCCCATGCCATCCTCTTCAACCTAATATAATCTATATTTTGTATTATTAAAAAAATACCAAAAATTTTGAATTATTTATTTAAAACTTGGGTTACATGACACGCTTGTCCCCAGGTCTTCTTACTTCTGCTTTGTAGAGTGGAGAGGCCAGTCCGCAGTGCCAACACCTCTTTCTAGTGATATGGGAGCTGCTTCTTGACTGCCGCAAGTTTACATCATGTCTTGCCAAAAATGTTCTCCCAGGGTCAAAACATGCCCTGACAGTGCCACTGATGGGCAGCGCTAATGGGTGCCACTGATGAGGCACTGATGTGCACTGGTAGGTGGCACTGGTTAGCAGAAGGGGCTGCCACTGTGTGGGACCGATGTCCTGTTTACACAAGCCGGTAATTGGCTTATTTTTTTTTCTCCTCAAGCTGTCAGGGTGGGGGAGGGGGGGAATGTTTTACATAATGTGATGAGCTGATAGCGTATTAAAGGGTCAGGATCAGCCCTTTACTCTGGTCTTAAGCCACCCGTGATGCCCACCACCTGTCGGCCGAGAGAAGCGCTGCCCACCAAAGATGGGCAAGCACTCCGGACCCGACCGACCAGACTGGGGGGGCTGTGGGTGCACTGTTTGCCACCCCCCCCCCTTGAAAAATGACCACCACCCGCCACTTGAGACCCTGTTGTTTTCATAGTGAGATAAACTAAAACAGATTGTAAAATTAAAGTGGATTGTAAGGGGTGTGGCTAGTTTAACTCCTACTCCCAGGACCTAGTCAGCCAATAGTCAGTTGATAAATAGTAATACGTATAATGTTACTTGCATCTTTACTCCCGTTGCTACAGTCTATAGTCCCCAATGCCCCGTGTTGATAATAATTAGTACCTTTCTTTCAAGGATACTCCTGGCAGATATTAACAAATATTAGAATTAGAATTATTTAAAGCATTTGTAAAGGTATTAAAAAAATGTATTAACAAACATGTTAAGCCCCTTTCACACGGAATGCATCCAAGCGGATCAGTCTGCTCAGCGGGGGAATCTCTCAGCTAATCTCCGCTGAGCCCGCGAATGACAGGTCCGTGTCTACTCCACTATGCAGAGTGGACACATCCCGCTGTTCTTGATGGGGCAGTGGGATGGCCATTTCCATCCGATCCGCCGGACGGTGAATGTATCCAGTCCATCTGTTTTTAGCGGATGCCGGCGTGTGACAGCGGACGCATGTCCGCCCCATAGAGAACAATAGGTGGTCCAATCGGGTCCACCTGGAAAATGGACAGGCGGACCCGATCGGTCCACTGGTGTGAAAGGGGCCTTATACTTACCTGCTGTGTGAAATGGCTTTGCACAGAATTGCTCCCAACCTCCTCTTCTTGGGTACTCAGCTGGCACTCTTGGCTCCTCCTCTTCTTTGTGTGCCCCCATAGCAAGCTAATTGCTACGGGGGCACACCTGTAAGTATAAAGGGAGGTGAGAGGGTGATACAAACACTGGGACATTTTTTACCTTAATGCAGGGAATGGATTACAGGGGATACAATTACAAATCCTGTGGATGGTAAGACAGGTCACCAATGATTTCTGCTTCTATTCTTATAGAATCACCTCCTCTAGAACAATGCAAGATTGGGATGGTACCTTCATTTCCCAGCGGATTTGTGTTACAGAATAAATGGAGACCTGCGTTCTGTCGCCTTGCCAACTTCACACTCCATGAACAAATGTACACCTGTTTATCTGACAAAATTATATATCTTATGGGGGACTCTACTGTACGACAATGGTATCTGTATTTAATAAAATCATTTAAAGGTAACAATAAACTATTATTTCATGTAGTTATATTAAAAAATACATTTTGCAGAAGAAATCTGCATAGTGATGTATCCTAAAGCAGGGTTTCTCAACACGTGCTACATGTACCCCTGGGGCCATGCACCAAGGGCAGGGGGTACACCCAGTGCTGCGTCTCCCGAGTCCTGCCTTGCACAGCCTCCTCCCACACACACACACAGTCCCCGGCAGCTAGCTGTAGCGCGGCACTGTGGAGTACCAATGGGGGGGTGGTCCGCCCCGTGTGCCACACATTGGTGGGGTGGGTTGTCAGGCCGGCGGCAGCTGCCAGGGGTCCTGTCATTGTGATGGAGCTCATCTCACTGCCCGAAAGATGTTCAGTAGGTGCCCCCATATCTTCCCAGCTCATCCCCCTCTCCAACGCACCTTGGATCTCCTGCCATGTGTGGAGAACCCGTCCGGATGATGCCTGCTGCGGCTCCCTGATCTCCTCTCGAGTGTGCAATCCTGCACATAGCCTGCACACTGCAGACAGGAAAAAAAGGACATGTGAGTCTTGCCTGTCACTTCCCATCTCCCTGTGTCTGCTCAGGAAACACACATCCCAGCATGCCCAGCTATCAGTGCAGCCTATCAGTGCCTCCTATCAGTGCAGCCTCATAAGTGCTGCCTATTAGTGCTGCCTATCAGTGCAGCCTCATCAGTGCCTCCTATCAGTACCGCCCATCAGTGCCACCAATCAGTGCCACCTATCAGTGCAACCTCATCAGTGCAGCCTACCAGTGCCGCCTCATCAGTGCTGCCTCATCAGTGTCCCCTATCAGTGCAGCTTCATCAGTGCCCACCAGTGCTGCCTATCAGTGCCCATAAGTGACACCTACCAGTGCAGCCTCATCAGTGCCACCTATCAGTGCAGCCTCTTCAGTGCCGCCTATAAGTGCAGCCTCATCAGTGCCACCTATCAGTGCAGCCTCTTCAGTGCCGCCTATAAGTGCAGCCTCATCAGTGCCCCCTATCAGTGCAGCCTCATTAGTGCCACATATCAGTGCAGCCTCATCAGTGCTGTCTTTCAGTGCAGCCTCATCAGTTGTGCCCTATCAGTGCAGACTCATCAGTGCCATCTATCAGTGCAGCCTCATCAGTGCCCATCAGTGCAGCCTCATCAGTCACCATCAGTGCCTCCTTTAAGGGCCGCCTATCAGTGCAGCCTCTCAATGCAGCCTCGTCAGTACCCATCAGTGCCTCCTTTCAGTACCGCCTATCAGTACCCATCATTGCCTCCTATCAGTTCTACCCATCAGTGCAGCCTATCAGTGCAGCCTCATCAGTGCAGCCTATCAGTGCAGCCTCATCAGTGTCCCCTATCAGTGCAACTTTATCAGTGCCTACCAGTGCTACCTATCAGTGCCCATCAGTGCCTCCTATTAGTGCAGCCTCATCAGTGCCACCTATCAGTGCAGCCTCATCAGTGCTGCCTATCAGTCCAGCCTCATCATTGCAGTCTATCAGTGCCACCTATCAGTGCCACCTATCAGTGAAGCCTCATCAGTGCCCCCATCAGTACAGCCTCATCAGTGCCCATCAGTGCTGCCTCATCAGTGCCCATCAGTGCCGCCTCACCAGTGCAGCCTCATCAGTGCCGCCTATCGGTGCAGCCTCATCAGTGCCACCTATTAGTGCAACCTCATCAGTGCAACCTCATCAGTGCAACCTCATCAGTGCCACCTATTAGTGCAGCCTCATCAGTGCCGTCTGATCAGTGCCCATCAGTGCTGCCTCATCAGTGCCCATCAGTGCAGCCTCATCAGGGCCGCCTATCAGTGCAGCCTCATCAGTGCCGCCTCATCAGTGCCCCCTGTCATTGCAGCCTCATCAGTGCAGCGTCATTAGTGCCCATCAGTGCCGCCTCACCAGTGCAGCCTAAAAAAACCATTGCAAACACACACACAGAAATCATCACAAACACATACTGACATTACACACACACAGACCATGACACAAAACAATAGAAATTACTTTCTGGAGACAGGGGTACTTAGGATTTCTTTTTAGGCTTGCAGGGGTATTTCACCGTAAAGGTTGAGAAACACTGTCCTAAAGCAATCAATTTCAATTTGATCTTTGACTAAATGACTTCACTAATGTGAAATCTGTTTGCTTCCTGTAGTTGAGGTTTTCACATCACCTTTGCTTTGTGTATGCTCTTGAAAAGAGAGCATCTTTTTTAATACTGTTTCAAACGCTGCTTTATGCATTGACATTATGTATAAAATTATCATTATTGCACTCACCTCCATAGACCCAGTCTGTCTACACAGTATGGTCACCTGCTCACTTGTCACCATCCAAAGGCAGCTTAATGTGGTTGTAAAGGCAACGTTTTTTAACTTGTAGCATCCTGATATTTAGGCAGGGTTGCTAGTAAAGTTACCTGCCAGGTATAGTTGCCTTGGCCAATTGATAGGAGATCAATTGATTCCACCCTAATTCTGGAATTGCTGCACTTCTCTCTTCTGTCACTAGATGGCCGGTGTCTAGTGGCATTAGATAAGGCAAGGCCATTGCAAGGACAGATGAGGAATAGATGGGGTATCTCAGCCAATGGGCAAGGATCTTCTTGGGTCCCTTGGCCTGCTGGGAGAGCCTATTTATTTGAGTGAGGCCAGGTGATCTGGGTTCTGTGCCTCCTGGACGGCTGTCTGGGTGGACGTGTGTTGTGCTGCCCTGGGCTGCTAGGCCTGAGCCTGAGGCCTATCCCGGGGACATCTGGCTGCTAGGCTGTCTGAGGGCCTATCCAGAAGCAAGAGAGCAGCGTAGGGTTGGGACTGCGGCTTGCAGTCCAACCAGAAGTGAAGGTTTTGCCGGCCAGGGAACCTGTTGTGGTTGGAGGTAGAGGGGAAGCTGGCACCACTAAGGGACCAACCACCTTATTAACAGGGACCACAGTGAGTAGCTGAAGCAAAGTACCGGAGCAGTATTCTCACCAACCGGGGATGGTGAAGAAGTGGAAAAAATTCAGCAGGTGTCAAGCCATTGACCCAGCCAGTGGAGGTGACGCTTGCAGAGCAGCCTTGTATTCCAAGCCAGGGAGCAAGCAGGCCAGTGGGGTGATGCTTGAGGAGTATCTGTGAATGCCAAGCTAGGGACCGAGCAGGGACGCTGGGGTGACACTTGAGGGAGATACTGAGTGATAGAGATTGAAAGAGCTCAGGAGATCCAGTGGCAGTGGATCAGCAAGTCTAGTGAGAGAGACTAGGAGCTCAGTTGAGTGAAGATCTACAAGAGGAGATTGTAGAAGAAGTGAAAGAGTTCATTATAACCTTTGTTAGAAACTGTTCAAGATTGTTGCCATAGGACCCAGCGTGTCTACACATGCAGTTGCGGCTGTCTATCTATAGAAGTCTCAAAGTCTTCCAGTTAACATTGCAGCTACTAAAGGGTGTCCTGGCCCAAACCCCTCTCTCCCACAGTTCAGTTTAGGAGACAATAAATCTCTTTGCATACAAGAAGTGCCTGGTGCCCATGAATCTACCTTGCATTACACCCACCATGCCTTGTAACCCACTCTACATAGAAGGATGTCAGCTGTTCCTAACTCTGGAGGTTCTCATTAGACCAAAAGGAGTCCTGGACTTGGCTACAACCTTCATGCATTTTATGCATAAAGATAAAAAAACCTTATGTGTGCACCCCCCCCCCATCTCGATCCAGTGATGTCCACGAGAGCCTTGGCACTCTGGGTAGTCGCACTCCTGATTGGCAGCAGGAGCCATAGGCTCCTCTCCTAACATGCTGTATCGGTGTGAGGAGGGAGTTGAACCGGACATGACGCTGGTTTGTTGACAAAGTGATCACTCAGTCATTGGATGGAACGATCACGTGGTAAAGGGCCGCTGTGATTGGCCCTTTACCATGATCCGTGATGCACTGGGTCCTGCACACCCAGCGTTTATGGACACTTCTGGGTGCGCCCCAGAGGGTGCGTGAGAAACAGGTGCACGGGAGGAGGTCAATCGACACCTGCCCAGAACTAGCCGGCCGCACTGTAGCCGTCATTTAGCTATAGCGCAGTCGGCAAGTGGTTAAGATGCAGGCTTAGTGTTCTAAAAGGAAAAAAAAAATGAATAAAGCGTTATTGTTATAGTTGCTCTGTTTGTACAGTCACTAAAAAAAAAAAAAATCGTACCATCCAAGTTCAAACACAGTTTAAGCAATGCACTTTTTTTGTAATTTTTTAAACCAGGATTGAAACATTTTGATCTGCATCGAACAGGATTGGAGTCTATGGCATTATCAGTTGATCTGCAGAGGAACGTCAAGCTACAATGGAAAAAGCACAGCCATCCAATTGTTGCAAGTCGGTTTTACTTAGTAAAAGATGATTTTTATGTAAGTGAGCAAATAGACAAGCTGGATGGAGGTCCACACTATGTCATCGTTATCTGCCTGGGCCAACACTTCAGACCTTTCCCCATCCACCTCTTCATCAAAAGAGTTATTAACGTACGCAAAGCTTTGGAACGTCTCTTTTTACGGAGTCCGGACACAAAGGTTATTATTAAAGCAGAGAACACCAGAGAGATAAGTATAGATGCCGAGAGATTCAGTGACTTCCATGGCTATATTCAGTATCTTATAGTGAAGGACATCTTCAAGGATCTTCATGTTGGTGTGATCGATGCTTGGGACATGACCACAGCTTACAATACAAATAATGTTCATCCTCCAGAAAATGTTGTCCAAGACCAAATATATATGTTTTTAACATATATTTGCTAGTTTAGGTTAGTAAAAATAAAAATAGCAGAACAAAACAAAGAGAAGGACACAGGTTACTATCCAACAAACCTTAAAATGTAATTACTAAAAATACTTAAAAATAATAGCTTGGCTGGCAACTAAACTGAGAAGTTGAAGAAGAAGTTGTAGAAGAACTCCTATGGCAGTTTTTGATTCATTGCTTTAATACTAAGAGTGTATGTAAACATAAAACGTTTCTCTTTAACTATAAACTGTACTTAAGATTAAACTTTTTTTTAATTTGCACTAACATCCAAATTTTCAAGAAAAGCTTTCAGAGTGTACCCCGTTCTTCAAGGTCCAAACAATACTAATACACATAGTTTTAGCAAAATGTTAAGTAAGACAACCTCTGAGGGGAAAAAAAAGTCACAAACTCACACAGCAATAATAATTAAACTTGGGTAGTTAGTGGGATAAGGCAAGGTGAGGGCTATAGACTGGGAGGGGGAGTAACAGGGGTGAGGATGGTGCTAAAGCTGCAGAATAATGATTTATAAAACTGAGGTCCATATTAAGTCTATATTAAGTCTATTATCTTTTGTGTCAAATAAAATTATCATTCATAGTTCAAACATTTTCCTTTCCTGAGAAGTTTTGAAGTTCCCTTTAGGAACCAAAACATTCATCTCTCTCAAATGACCTACTAACGGCTAAAACCAGCAGACACTATTCTGTACTACTTCTCCTGGATCTCTCTCAGTGTCACTTACAACTCTACTTCCTCCTCTCCTCTTCCTTTCTTCGTTGGGGTCCCCCGAGGTTCTGTTCTTGGACCTCTCCTTTTCTCAATCTACACCACCTTCCTGGGTCAGTTGATTGCCTCCCACGGCTTTAAATATCATCTCTATGCTGATGACACCCAAATCTATCTCTCCACCCCCCAGCTCTCTCCATCAGTCTCCTCACGCATTACCAACTTACTAACAGACATATCAGCCTGGATGTCACATCACTTCCTCAAACTCAACCTATCCAAATCCGAGCTCATGATATTTCCTCCCTCAGGTGCCACTTCCCCTGATTTCTCTGTCAACATCAACGGCTCAAATATCAACTTGTCCCCCCACACCATGGTCCTAGGTGTAATCCTGGACTCTGAACTAACCTCTCTGCCCCACATCCTATCGCCATCCAAAATTTGCCACCTCAACCACCGCAACATCTTCAAGATATGCCCCTTCCTAACTAATGTTACCACAAAGCTTCTAATCCACTCCCTGGTCATCTCCCGCCTCGACTACTGCAACTCCCTCCTCATTGGCTTACCTCTAAATAGGCTATCCCCATTTCAATCCATCATGAACGCTGCTGCTGGGCTTTCAAAGACTTTCAAAGTCATCCACAACCTGGCCCCCAGCTACATCAGTAACCTAGTCTCAAAATACCAACCTAATCCTTCTCTTCGCTCCTCCCAAGATCTTCTGCTCTCAAACTCCCTTGTCACCTCATCCCATGCTCGCCTTCAGGACTTCTCCAGAGCCTCTCCCATCCTCTGGAATGCTCTACCCCAATCTGTCCGATTTTCTCCTACTTTATCCACTTTCAGACGAGCCCTGAAAACTCATCTCTTCAGAGAAGCCTATCTGGCCCCCACCGAACAACTGTATATTTATCTTCTCAATCAGCACATCACCCACAGTTATTACCTCTTGTATCTCTTGACCTTCCCTCTTAGATTGTAAGCTCTAAGGAGCAGGGCCCTCGGATTCCTACTGTATTAAAGTGTATTGTATTTGTACTGTCTACACTCAAGTTGTAAAGCGCTACGTAAACTGTTGGCGCTATATAAATCCTGTATAATAATAATAATAATGTCTTCCATAGTGTGTCCTGAGAAATGATGTCCCACAGGTGTGCAGAAATCATCTTCCTTAGGCTCTTTAATGGTGTGTCCCTATAATGAATTCTTGTTTGCAATTTCTGTCCTGTTTCGCCAACATAAGATCCATTGTTGCATTTTTTTGGATTGGATGAGGTGCACAGCATTACTAGAGGTAAAGGTGTATGATCCTGTACATGAAGCTGAGTGCTCACTAGACTGACTTTTATGACAATCATTATGTGATTACTATATCGAAGCATGAATGTGTAAAGCAAACTACCTGGTTGTTTCTCATGGCTTGATGGTATCCTTACCACTATAATAATATCTTTACCTCTATTTGTAACAATAAAAACTGTCAGGAAGTTTAGCCTTGCCCCTACTTTACATAAAGACATGAGACTATTTTCTTAATTCCAGTTTGACGGAGGAAATCTCTCTAAAGGAACCCCAGACAGTAATAGTTATAGTAATAATTACAGTAATAATCCTATCCAAAACTAAAAAGTAACATTTTAACAAGACATACACTTTAACCTCACAGATTTTAAAGGATGTTAACCCAGATAGCCTCTTTGTGACAATGGAAGTTCATTATAAACTCTCATTGGCCACAAGGTGGCGATATATGCTGGTAAATGGGTAATGGATAAGAGAAGCTCTAAAAATTAAGCAGAAAAATTACACTGTAGAAGATTTAGTTCAGTTTATCACATGATTATTTTTGGTATGATGGTCTGTTTTAAAACCAAAAGACAGGAGTAGCCATGGAAGTAAAATTTGCTCCAAGCGTTGCTAAATTATTGATGAATAAGTGGGAGTATCATACTTTTGAATAATAAGCCAAAAGAATTACATTTATTTTAGAGATTTATTGATGATAATATTATGATTTGGGAAAGCAGTGAGGAATCACTGATAAGCTTTCTTAACCACTAGCCGTCCGGGACAATTTAGCATTTTTCACATACCATTTTTTTTAATTTTTTGCTAGAAAATTACTTAAAAAAATAAATAAATTAAAGCAAAGCCCTGGAGAATAAAACAGTGGTTGTTGCAATTTAAGTTGCACAGCAATCTATTAATTGCAAATTTTCAGAAATAAATGCGCAAAAATACATTTTAGTGCACACAAAACATATTAAAGTATAATACCCAATTTCTTAGTAAAATATAAAAGATGATATTGCGCCAAGTAAAATAGATACCAAATATGTCAAGGTTTAAAATTGGAGAGGCCTGTTAAATGTTGACAACCACAGTACTTAAAATTATTCACAAGTGACATTTTACAAGTTTAGAGTTAATAGCTAAGTTCACCTTCTAAAATCCAGATCCCCTATGTACCAATATACCATTAATGAACTTTGGTTGCAGAAAAGTACAAGCTTTCTTTGATTTTTAGACCAAGGCCTTACCTTAGCATTTGTTATATTTCTTAAAACCAAAGAATCTAAGAAAACAAATTAAAATCTTAGGCATGACACGTGTTAAGATAATGCAGCATTCCTAATTTACCACACATCCCTGCGTCTCCCAGTATGGCCGCTAATCGGCATCTCAACTGACTGCTCAATACTTCGGACTCTGGATCACTGCGGGATGGCGAGTGACATCACCAGTGAGCGCTGTGCCCTGATGCAGCATTTTTCCAAACGACTTCTTCAAAAGGCAAAGCCATGCGGCATGCCGACAGAGTCTTTTACAGCCCTTCCCTGGAAAGAAACCCTCTGAGCACCATTAATTTAAAGCTCTACCATAGTTCTTCCTCACATTTTTCATATCAGGAAATGGACTCAGACTTAAAGGGGTTGTAAACCCTCAAGGTTTTTCACCTTAATGCATTCTATGCATTAAGGGGAAAAACCTCCTGTGCTGCAGCTGCCAACCAGAGCCCACCTTTTACTTACCTCCTGGTCTTTCCAGGGATGGAGACGAGCACACCAGCTCCAGCCGGTTTCTCGGTGATGATTGGATAGATTGCTATCGATCCCGGTTCTCTGGAGAAGTGACAGATCGTCTGTTCATACAAAGTATGAACAGCGATCTGTCATCTCCCCTAGTCAGTCCCCTCCCCCTTCAGTTAGAACACATACTAGGGAACACAATTAACCCCTTGATCGCCCCATAGTTTTAACCCATTCACTGCCAGTGATATTTTTACAGTAATCAATGCATTTTTATAGCACTGATCGCTGTATTAACCTCCCTGGCAGTTTTCCTGAGTGTGGCTCAGGGTTAAATTTCAGTACCATTAGCGGTAACCCCGAGCCACACTCGGGATTGCATTGCAGGATGCTGGTGCAGTGTACTTACCTTGTCCCCAGGATCCTGCGATGTCCCCCCCCCCCCCCCTGTGTCTGTGGGCTCTGTCCTCCACCACGATGTCCTGTGTGCCAGGCTCCGTTCCCTGCGAGCGCCGCGATGCTCGGGCCAAAATTGGAAAAAAAAACACATGACAAACAATACACTGTAATCTTACAGATTACATTACTGTATGAAATTATTTCACATCCCTTTTGTCCCTAGTGCTTTGTTCTATGCCCTGCATGCAGTTTTATATTATATATACTGTTGTATCTGCCTGGAAACTTCAGATTGTCCATAGCAACTAAAAAGTGTCCCTTTACGTCAAAAGTGGTTTTAGACCAGCTAGAAAACAGCGATAGTAAATTAGAAAACTTGCAGAATTGAGTGATAGTGAATCGTGGGGAAATTTATTTTATTATTACTTGTAGCACTGGTATTTTTGCCTGTTAATGCTATGTAATGTAAACTAATAGGCAGTGCTATAAATTGGTATTTGGCACCATCTAGTGGGCAAAACGTGAAATGGACTTCATTTATTTCTATCTCAAGAACATAGAGAAATGTTACAGGAAGATTGTTTACATTATACAATGACCTACCTACCCACAATGCCAGGTGACCTACCCATGAACACTCAGTACAAAACTGCATGCTGGGTAGGTTATAAAAGGACACACGCGGCCATTTTCTTTCTCTTCTGGACGCGTGGCCTGCCTACAAGGGTCACAGAGGAGGTGTTTCAGAGAGTGTGGCCTGCTGCAACTGCGGAGCAGAACAGCCAGCGATTCTACTTTACACCTGTGTGCTGGAGAGATAGTGTGACCGGATCGGGAAGGATCCAGAGATGCCTGACGGAGCCATCTGAGGGTCCCGGTCGTCTTGTGGAGTGGAGCAGTGTCATGGCGCTGGCTGGCGTGAAGCAGGACTGAGACAACTGGAGCAGAGGTTTCCTATTCTCCATGGCATGGTTGGGTGAGAGGGCTGTCGCCCATAATACTTAACACACGTCTACACACTTAGACTCAGACCACAGTGTTGCTGGGACCTGTAGTCTCACAGAGGAGGTTTCACACTTAGACTGAGTTAAAACAGGCCTCAAGCCTGCATTCCACTGGGAACTGACACTGTGTGATTTGGAGACAACTACATAGGAGGTAGTTATAAGTGTGCTACATAACAAGAACAATTCCAATACTCCTCCTACATTATTCTTTGTTGTTAAACCCTTTGGATTACAATTACTTCAACACAATAGCTAGCAGAAGACTGAAGACTAAAGACTACATTTTTATTGCAAGGCCTTGCATTCAATCACTATTGACACAGGACTACATTATAAAGTAGGGGGAGCTCCCTAGCAGGTGTATTGCATAGTGTTGAAAGATTTGCATCTCTGTTATTATAGCGTGCTGGAAGTGGGAAAGTGCCCGGAGTCAACGCATTGTCACTCTGAGCATTGGTCCCACTTGGAGACACGCGCAGGGGTTATCTAAGAAATCTTTACATGTTGAAATTGTTGTGTATACCCACTGTGCTGTCGCATTACGTTTGTGTGACAGTGTAGTATTGTAATTATTGTTTTATACCAGTTTCAGTAAAAACACATTCTGGTTAATTATAATTGGTGTGCAGTGTTGTTCTTTTTTTCTACAGGTGGAGCAACAGGCACCCAGGTAAAGGTACACTATTGTGGTATTGTATGTAATGGGGTCATCCTCTATTGTTCCTCTATTGTTAGCTTCACACCAACACTGTACCACAACTGTGTCAAAGGGGATTTAGCCAAGTTATTGGGGGTGTAATAGCAGAGTGCAGGCCCAATCAAATATCAGCAGCTCCTTCGTGGGTCAGTGCTACATATTATTATATTATTATTTTTTTATAATTATTTATAGTTATTTATTATATTATAATTTATGATTTTGTGTTTCAAACTTTATCATACCCGGGATATCTACTAGACTTGGACAGATTTAAGTGCTATTGCTAAAAATTACAGGCCTACAATATAAAAAGCCAAATTTCTATGCAAAAATCGCACATAATCATACCGCCAGGGAGGTTAATGGCAATGATCCCAAAAATGTGTCAAAATTGTCCGATGTGTCCGCCATATTGTCGCAGTCATGATAAAAAAAAAAAAAAAAAAAAACGCAGCTCACCGCAATTACTAGTAAAAAAAAAATAATAATAAAAATGCTATAAATTATCCCCTATTTTGTAGACACTATAACTTTTACGGAAACCAATCAATATACGCTTATTGCAATATTTATTACCAGAAATATGTAGAAGAATGCATATCGGCCTAAACTGAGAAAAAATTTGCTTTTAAAAAAAAAAAAAAAAAAAAAATGGGGATATTTATTATAGCAAAGTACAAAATATTGTGTTTTTTTCAAAATTGTTGCTCTTTTTTTGTTTATAACGCAAAAAATAAAAAAAACTGCAGAGATGATCAAATACCACCAAAAGAAAGCTCTATTTGTGGGAAAAAAAGGACGTAAATTTTGTTTGGGTACAACGTTGCACGACTGCGCAATTGTCAGCTAAAGCGACCCAGTGCCGAATCGCAAAAAAAAGTGCCCTGGTCAGGTAGGGGGTAAAATCTTCTGGGGCTGAAGTGGTTAAATTACAAGCTGCTTTTGGTTAATTTTTTCTTGGCTCAGAAGGCAAAGGGCATGAATGCAGTGACGAACATGCTTATTTCAATAGATCATACTGATAAAAAATGGAGATAAGAATTCCATACATACACTAAACTACAACCGAGAGTTATATTACAAGTATCTATAACTTGCACAATTGATGTAAGGGCTGGGGGACTTTGACCTGACATACTCTTTTGGCCTTTTCCCACTATCTTGTAGTCCAACTACTTCTGCTACAGTAAAAGCATTCCTAGGCGTTTCCACATATCCTTCTGCATTTTCTGTAACTCAATGCAAAGTACAAACAGATCCGAAAGAGTGAGACCTACTCACCAGTGTTTGCAATAGATTTGGAAATTGCATGTTACAACCATACAAAAACCAAATGCAACTGTTCAAAAAATATGTTTGGACACATGAGTACTTAAAGCGGAACTTCAGTCATTTTTTCATCTTTCCATCTATTAAATCTTCTGCCCTTGTTGTTTTAACTTTGGATAGTAAAATGTTTTTTTTTTCTGTCAGTAAATACCTTATACAGCCCACTTCCTGTTTCTTGTCCGGTCATTAGCCTAGGCTTATGACATCATGCACAGCTCTCTCTCTCGTGAGAGTTTGCCAGGAAGGGAGGGGGATGAGTCATAAGAGGGCCAATGAGAGCTGCAGAGCTGAAGGTGTGCCTCTGTGTAAATCCAGGAAGTGAACAGGCAGCAGCTTCAGCTGCACACAGTTATAATGATTACAGCCAGACTCAGTAGAGGGAGATTTCTGCATCATATTTGGAAAGTAGAGAATCACAGTATATATAAAATAACATGCAAAGCTGTTGGAGGGAAGCTTCAGAATGTAGAATGTAATTTGTTTTTATTACAAATTATGTGAGCAGACTGCAGTTCCTCTTTAAAGTAGTATTAGCAACTCAGCATGTTTAGCTTAACACATTGAGCACAATAAAATAAACATTTCCCATTTCCTACTCCTGCACAGCAAAGCAACACACGTTTTCCTCTTGCATCCAAACACAAGAAGTCAGTCCCTTGGCTTTGTTTTTATTAGTTGTAACATCTTGGATGGGGGAAAGGAATATATGGGATGCCCAAATTGAATCAAAGAACAATTACCAGGGACAACTTCCTCCCTATTTACAAGATCTTGAACTGTCCTCCTTTCCAGATACCGACAGTCTCTGCAGATAAAATGCAAAAGTCTCTTAAGGACTAGGAACTTTCAGTCCCTTTAGAAAGTAGCACACTGTGTTGTAAGCTGCATACCAGAGTATCTCCAACTCTACCATAGATAGACACTCCCAGCTCTACTGCCTACAGAACTATAAGCCCACCTGGCTGCTTCTCCACCAGCCTACTCCGAAGATCTCCCAGGTCAAAGATTAGAAAGGGTTAGGCACAACGCTGTTCTCCCGAAAGGCTTGCTACATGCCGCAGTCTTTCCCCTTGTGAATACCTGGGTATGCTGATGTACTCACACTGTCCTCCTTGCTCCCATTGCTCTCAGGCAAGATTCCAAGTCAAACTGTTCTGCTGAATGGATCTTCCTAAGCCAGCTCGAGCCTAGCATGGAGGCAGAGCCCCAATAGACACCGGGGTGTCCCCCTAGGCCACCGACAGTCTACTCTGCACTCCATCTTTCACCTGACTTTCACCTGACTCCCCAACTGTCAAGGCCCATTCAGATTTAAAGGGCAGACTCAGCCACCCTGCCCGGCCTACTGCCTGAGGATTGGTCAAATTCTCCTAAGTATGCAGATCAACCCTCCTGACCTCCGCCCACTAACTTCTAGAAGTTTCTCCAAACTTCCAGAATCAAGGGGAGGCAAAACATACCTGCCTCTGTGAATCATCCAGCCTGGTAAACAAAAAACTGTGCTAAAGAAATAATAAATAAAATGAATCAATCAATTGCCAGTAGCAGTTTAAATGTGAGCTGACTAGCGTCACTGTGTTTAATTCACTTATATATGTTAATCATGTTTGAATATGTAACAGCTAAGCGTGGTGTTTAACCATTTCAATCATCCAGCCTGACCTGCAGTAACCCTGACCCAGATTCAGACTCATTTTACCATGAGTCAATACCTTTGCCTGCACTATTCTAGTAGCACACTAGAGGGTGCTACATATTTATTAACTGCTTGCCGACCAGTGCATGGCGATGTACATTGGCACAATGGTACGGCTGGGCAAATGGGCGTACATATATGTCCCCTTTAAGACACGGCTTAGTGGGCGCGCGCCTGCAGCGTACTCCATGAGCGTGCCCGCGGGTCCCACAGACTCGATGTCTGCCGGGGGGGGCCCGCGATCGTGACACGGAGCGGCAGAACGGAGAGATGCCTATGTAAACAAGGCATTTGCCTGTTCTGCCTAGCAACATGACAGGGATCTACTGCTCCCTCTCATCGGGAGCAGTGATCTCTGTCATGTTGTAGTGAGCCCATCCCCCCAGAGTTAGAATCACTCCCTAGGACACACTTAACCCCTTGATTGCCCCCTAGTGTTTAACCCCTTCCCTGCCAGTGTCAATTGCACAGTAATCATTGCATTTTGTGCAGTACAGTAAAAAATATAGCTTTTTTTCCAAATTGTCGCTCTTTTTTTGTTTATAGCAAAAAAAATAAAAAATTCAAAAAAAAAAAGAACACAGAGGTGATCAAATACCACCAAAAAAAAGCTCTATTTGTGGGAGAAAAGGACGTTTGTTGTAAAACCCTTTTGGAAGATGAATGAATGATTTGCATATCGCTGCAAATGCGAACTGAATCATCTCAAGGTGCTTGTCTGCCCTTGTTGTACTGCTGTATTAGAAAAGGTGGGTCTTGAGTTTTTTTCTGAAGGCCTGATGGTTTTCTTAGTTTTTTTTCCCCAAAGCATTCCTCTCTGCTCATTTTTCACATAACCAATGCACACTTGAAAATGCTGAGCGCTTCTAATTGTTGCATTTATGCAGGTTTTGGCATGTGTATGAGTGTTCAGGTGTTTTTTTGAGCTATAAAACAACTTCTTCAATAAACTACTTTAGAAAGGGACTTTTTTTTTTCCTGTCTCTAAAACTCATATGTACATGGACACATAGGATAACAGAAAGGGGAGTTTAGCGGCAGAGAAGAAAAAATAAAAAAAATGAAGTTGCAGTGTGTATGAGCCCTAAAATGTAAGTAATGTCCATTGTGCTGATTTAAAAAGAAAAAAACTAAGAAAAAACATTTTAAAAAGATAACCTAAACTTTGTTTTTATAGCATGTACCGCTTTGTAATGTACATAGCGTTATGTATGCTGTTCTGTGATATATTGCATATCTGGATAAACCCCAGCAAGTTCTTTTTTGCAATCTGTGCCCTTCTGGGGAGATTTCTCTTTTCTTCCTGGTCTGTAGATGCAACAGAAAAAAAAAAAGCAATCTAAATTCCCCATCTTAGAGTATTGTCATAAGTACTGCTGTCCTCATTGGGAGGTATTTCTCTCCTTTTGCTCTGATGACAACTTTTTGGATTTTCCCCTCACCTTTTGTCTTGCTGATAATGGTTACCAGGAGTAGGATGAATCTCCCCAGTGGGGACACAGACCAATAAAATCTTTACAGATAATATAATTTCTCCCATTCTATTCAAAGCTTTAATACAAATGTTGCCTTTACATACATTTTAACCCCTTTGTGCCTAAGGGTAAAACAAATGTAAATGCTGAAGCACATTTTTGCAACTTTGACAACTTTTGACTTTGTTAGTAAAACTGCACATATCATTAAAACTACTTTGTGCATCCAAGGGGATTATACCATGTTTTTTTTCCAGGACAAATTGGGCTATTGTTTGGTAGTACATGGTTATGGATATCCTGCTTTTTTTTTTTTTTTTTATCAAAAGGAAAACTTGCTCAAAAAAAAAAAAAAACCTTAGTTAGACTTACTGGTGATGGAATTTCTACGAGCCTTTCAGGACAGCACCTTGGAGAGAGCGTAGCTCCACCTCTTCACAGGAAACACTGCGTGACAATGCCCCTTTTAAAAAGCATCTTCTTCCACCATGCTGTCAGTTGTTACCAAGTTACCAACATGTTACCAAGTTATCGACATGTTGTAAAATATAAGCAGACAGTTACCAAGCCCTATAATTATACATTATACATAATAACTTAGGGAGGGAAGTAGGCTGCTGTCCTGAAAGGCTTGTAGAAATGCCGTCACCGGTAAGTCTAAGGTTTTCTCCCTTCGCCTTTCAGGACAGCACCTTGGAGAGGATAACCGATAAACTTACTTCAGGGTGGGATTACTGCCTGTAAAACCTTCCTACCAAAGGATTGGTCTGAGACTGAAAGCAGATCCAAACGTTAGTGCCTTATAAAAGGTTGAAAAACTGGACCATGGGGCAGCCTTGCAAATTTGCTCAGGAGATGTCCCGGCCCTTTCTGCCCATGATGCCGCTATTGCTCGTGTCGAATGAGGTAAGATCCCTTCTGGAGGTTCCATACCCAAAGAGGTGTATGCCTCTTTAATGGCTTGTTTTAACCATCTTTTGAGGGTGCTTTTGGAAGCTTTACATCCCTTGTGAGTACCTTCCATTAAAACAAAAAGAGTGAAGATGATTTTCTAAATTCCTTTGTTATCTCCAGATATTTGAGAAGACACCTCCTGACATCAAGAGTATGGAAGGCTTCTTCCCCTGGCCCCGAAGGTAAAAGGACAAAATGTAAGGAGAATGATCTCCTGTGTACGATGAAAGACTGAAGCCACTTTTGGCAGGAAGGCTGGATCTGTCCTTAAGACTACCCTATCCGGTAGACATCTCATAAAGGGTTCTTTAATTGATAGAGCTTGTAACTCACTGATTCTACGGGCAGAAGTTACTGCCACTAACAAAACAGTTTTGAATGTCAAAAACTTTAACGATGATCCTTCTATAGGTTCAAACGGAGTCTTCGTCAGACCCTAAAGAACTAAAGATAAATCCCATTTGGGAAAACTAACAATAGGTCTAGGATTTACTTTAACCATAGCCCTTAAAAATCTGATTATTAAAAGGTTCCCTGACAGGGTCCTATGCAAAAAAAATGATAAAGCAGCTACCTGCGTCTTGAGCGTGCTTGCTTCTTGCTTCCTCCAATCCTTCTTGAAGAAATTACAAAACCAAAATTGTACTAAGCAAATAAAGTTTTTTTCTGGAACACCAAGTATTATATACCTTTCAAACTTTGAAATAAATGTCTGTCACATTTTTCCTACTTGCAAGAAGGGTAGTAATAAGCTTCTCAGATACGCCCTTCTGTTTTAAGATTTGTTCTTCAGAATCCAGGCTGTTAGATTGAGATAAGCTGGATCTGGATGGAGAATCTGGCCCTGACTCAACAGATCTGTCCTGATTGGTAACTTTCAAGGAGGTTTCACTGAAAGGTTAATTAAAAATGGAAACCAGGGTCTTTTCAGCCAATAAGGAGCTATTAAGATTAGTTTTGTGGATTCCAGCCTGAATTTGGCTAACACCCTTGGAATCAGTTGAAATGTGGGAAAAGTGTAATACAGCTGGAAGTCCCACTTGTGGGCTAACGCATCTATTCTGAGAGCTTGATCCTGCCTCTGAAGGGAGAAGAAGTCTGGTACTTTTGCATTTTCTTGTTTTGCAAAGAGGTCCACCTGAGGGAAACCCCAACTCCTGGACATAGTCTCGAATAATTCCTGATTTAGAGACCACTTGGCTTCCCTCATTTCTCTCCTGCTGAGGAGATCTGCCAAAAGGTGTTTTCCATACCCTTCAAATGGACTGCGGATAGAGAGGCCAACTTGTTCTATTCCCATATCAGGATTTGATAAGCTAGCTCCATCAAGGTTCTACTTTTTGTGCCCCCTTGCTTTGTTAAATATAATACTGCCGTCATATTGTCCGACAATATTTGGACATGCTGTTTCACTAGGACTTCCTGAAAGGAGAGAAGGCTTAGGTGAATAGCCTTCAATTCTCTCCAATTCAACAACCTTCTTGCATCTGGTTTGGACCAAACCCCCTGAATCGTTTGTTCTTCTAGGTGGGCTCCCCACCCCCATGCGCTGGCATCTGTGGTCAGTCTTCTGGTTACTGGGAAGGACCAGAGAAGCCCTTTTGAGATGTTTTTAGTTTTTTGCTCTTGCCCCTATGAAGAACTTCTTCTCCAGAGGTTCCTGGTATGACCAATTCATCAAAATATCCGCCTGCAGTGGGCGAGCATGGAACCTGGCCCACTGTACCAAGTGAATTGCCGCTGTGAACAGGCCCAGAGCAGACATGGCTTGTCTTATGGAAATCTCAGAGTTGAATTGAAGTGCTCTCAGAACTGACTGCATCTTCTCTATTTTCTCCTGGGGCAGAAATATTCTCTGTTCTAAATGAATCTACTTTGTACCCCAGAAAATTTACCCTTTGAGATGGTATTATGTTTGACTTTTGAAGGTTGAGAAGCCAACCCAAACTTTTTAGATGTGCTTGAGTTATTTGAAGATTGACTTCTACTTGACCCTTTGAGTCGGCAAACAGTAGCAGGTCGTCCAAATAGGGCACTATTGGAATCCCTTTCAGCCTCAGGGGCTCCAAGGCCTCTGCCATCACCTTCGTGAATACTCTGGGAGAGGAGGAAAATCCAAAAGGGCAGAGCTCGGAACTGCAGATGCCAAACCCCCCCCCCCCCCCCCCCCCCCCCCCCCCAGATTGACTGCAAGATGCAGGAAACTTTGTGATGGGGGTGCTATTGGAATATGGAGATAGGCATCTCTCAAGTCGATGGAAGCCATATAACACTTGGGGGTCAGCAAGTTCCTCACCGAGAAAATCGTATCCATCCTGAATTTTTTGTATTTTATGGATCGATTCTGGACCTTCAAATTGAGAATCAGGCGGAACTTTCCTGATGGTTTTTTGACCAGAAAAATATGGGAGTAAAACCCTTTCCCCTCTTGACCTTTCAGAACCTGGGAGATGACTTTCTGTTGCATCAGCTCTTGTAAAAAAAGACTTTATAGCCAGAGCCTTCTCCTGATCCCTTGGCAGGTTTGTGATGTAAAACCGACTTGGGTGAGAATTCTAGATGATAACCCTGTTTGATTAAACCCAGAACAAATGGACTTCGTCGTTTCTTCCCAAGCTGGCAAGAAATTATGAAGTCTCCCGCCTACTGTGAGATGGTCATTGTTTTTTTTAGGGGAATGCTCTGGGTTTCTAAAAAGTACCCCGCCTCTGCCTCTTCCTCTGAGGATTCCAGGGTCTTTTCTTTGTCTGGTCTTTTTCCTTATCGGTTTGTCGAAAAGGATGAAAATTCTTCCTCTGCTGCACCACTTTCTTTTTCTGTGGGAAAGTTTTCTTTTTATCTGCAGTCCTGTCAAGGACAGTCTCCAGTTCTTACCCGAACATCAAGTCCCCTGAAAAGGGGATCCCGCACAGTTCTACATTGGAAGCCGAATCCCCTGACCAAGTCTTTAGCCAGAGGGCTCTTCTCACTGAGTTAACAAGCGTGGAGGATCTGGCAGACATCCTGATAGACTCTGCAGAGGCATCTACCATATATTTGACGGCCTTAAGCAATGTAGGGAAGGACTCCAATATATCTTTTCTGGAGGTACCTGCTACCACATGATTCTTAAGTTGGTCTAGCCAACACTCCAAAATTCCTAGCCACAACTGTAGCTGCCATTGCGGGTTTCAGATTGGCTAAAGATGAATCCCATACTTTATTCAGTAGCCCATCTGCCCTCTTGTCCATTGCATCTTTGAGAATCCCCATATCCTCAAAGGCTAAATCAGTCTTCTTAGACACTTGTGAAAAGGCAGCATCTATTTTTGTTTTTTTTTATTCCACACTTAAGGGCTTTAGAGAAGAACTGTCCTTTTTCTGAATCCTTCCACTCCTTTTTAATAGTGTCTGTTAAAACTTTATGCACAGGGAAGGCTATGTTTAATTTCCTCCAGCCCCTGGTACATCTTGTCATGCACTGACAGCTGTGTTTTTCTTCCTGGATCTCCAGGGTAGTATAAATTGCCTTGAGAAATTCATCCACCTTCTCAAGTAAAAGCTTATATCTAGAAGATCTTCCTTTTTCTTCCTCCTCCTCCTCCTCCTCCTCCTCAAAGGTTGAGGGAGTTTTCATTTTTATCTACAGGTTAGACATCTTTCACTCCAAGTCCTCTTCCCTGATCCTTGACCACCCTACCGCTTTTGAATATTTATGCGCCCAGGGGCCACAACAGTTACATTTAATATCTTCCATTCACCGCATCCTCCATGAGTTGACCCCTCTTACAGAAGCCACTCACCACTACATGAGGAAATGGACCCTCCTCTTAGGTAATCCCATAACGATCCAAACATGGTATAAAATTTGGTCCTCTATCTTTAAATCCTCCAGATGTGTAACCCAGAGAGAAACCTCTAGAAAAGATCCGTATGTTTTGGTACAGAACCCCCGATGTTCTACACAAATTTAATTCCTCTGTGTCATCCCGCTGTTGGCGATGTGGAGTCCAGGCGAGTTCTTTGTTCCACATCTTTTGGGAGTGCTCTCTGATACTGCTCTTCTGGCAGGATGTGGGGAAACTAATCCAGGGGGTGGTGGGCATAGCACTTCCGCTGGATCCCTTGAACTGTCTACTGGGGCTTCCTGTTAAGGGCCTACTCAAAAAAGTTAACAGATTGATCTCTTATATTTTACTTGCAACCAAAAGAATTATTCCAATGTGCTGGGTGTCCGCCACACCACCCTCATGGCTCAGATTTTTACATCTGGTGGCCGAGATCCGGAAGATGGAGTATCTAACGGCCTCTGTACACAATTCTATTCCCCAATTTGATAAAATATGGGAGCCATGGGATCAATCGGAATATGGGTCTCATAGACTAGTAGACACATCGGAAAATGTCTTAACCCAAAATTAAGTATTGTTTCTCCCTCTGCACCCTCCTCCCTTTTTGTATACTAATTGGTGCCTATATGATTACTGTGTTAGTCTACATATACCCTCCACAAGATTGTTTACTGTTCCATTAATGTATATGCTCTTGGATTTTCAATCTTATTACTCACATTTGAGTTGTTTGTTATATAATTCTTAATAAGCCGTGCAGATCACTCCTGTGCTCTGCACTATGGACACTGTTCACCTGTTCTCTTTAACTTCATTCTAACTATCTGTAACCATTATGCTTATACTACTGGTATAATGTGCATTGTACTTTGACTTTTGTAAATTGGTTTTACTCTTATAACCTAATAAAAATTATGATTTTGAAAAAAAAGGTTGAGGGAGGAATGCTTTCCCTTTCTTCCTCAGACTCACTTCCCACCTGTTGGAAGTGGACGGAGGGAGACTGGACTGAGAGCTCTGCTCTTGGCTGGAACTCTGGCCACGCTTTTTCACAAGGGAACGCACTGTCCATAGGGCCTCTGCCAATTATTTTCTTACAGAAGATAAGAGCTCCTTGCACGCTTGTGAGGACTCTTCCTTTACTAAAACCACAATGCAGGATCTGCACAGGGTTTGGGCCAAGAGTCCCTTAAAGGATTTTTGCATGAGGGGCATTTTTTCCCTGATGTTCTCTCAGACTTGGCAGTAGCTTTCTGAAACAGAACAAAAGAACCCCCAGGTCCTTCTTTAGCTATAGCCTCTAAAAAGGAGAACGGAAACCACCCACAGTCAACACCCTAAGAGTCTCACTCCTTACTGAACTGCTAATGGAACATTTACACCAAAGCAGACAGCTGCAGGTTTTTGTTTAAACAATAAAAAACACCCAGTGACATAAAAAAGGAAAGAGGCACCGCTGTACCTCTCCTACCTGGGACTGGCCGGGAACCTGGGTGCCTGCATCCGCCATCGCTGCTGACAATTCTTCCTCCATAACGAAGCCGCCGCCTGTGTGCTTTTGAATGGTGTCCTCCATGTGCCAAACAAAAGGAAGTCCAGGCCCTTCCTCCCGCATTTCAGCAATCGCTGCTATGCCCACCCGGAAGTCTCCGCCCACCGGAACTGGCATCACTCACCGTCGGATTCCGTGCCGCCATGCAGAGGCCTGGCATGGAACGCTCGTTCTGAGCACACCCGTGGCCCCCCGAACACCAAGGGTGGACAACCTCCAGCAGCCCATTACTCCTGTGAGCCAGCGAAGGAAGGGACACCGGAACATCCCCCTCTCGTGTGGGAAGGTGCTGGGCTGGTCTGAGCATAAAACTTGAAGGTACTGCCAAAACCCTCTCCTTGGAGAGAGCGCAGCCCCTCTGGTTCCCAGGAAGTGCATCCACCATGGCGGAGGAAACACTAAAACTGACGGCATGGTGGAAGCAGCTGCTTTTTAAAAGGGGCATTGTCACGCAGTGTTTCCTGTGAAGAGGTGGAGCTACGCTCTCTCCAAGGTGCTGTCCTGAAAGGCGAAGGGAGAAAATATACGTAGCAAAGTCTCTTACCTCTTTTGGTCAAATGGGAACCGTCCTTCAATATTGGTGGCGGTATCCCCTCAAGCATCACCCCCGCTTCTCTGCTGGGTCCCTAGTTTGGCACTCCAAATACTTCTCAAGCTTCACCCCTGCTAACCAGCTTGGCCCCTAGCTTGACACACAAGGTTGCTCTGCAAGCATCTCCTCTGCTGGTTGGGTCCCTGACTCGATCACCGCCTGAAGTTTCCCCGATTCTCCACCATGCCCATTCGGTAAAAATATGATTCCAGTACTTGCTTCAGTTACTCACTGTGGTCTCTGGTAAAGGCGATTGGTCCCTTCTACCTCCCACAATTGACAGGTTCTCCAGCCAACAGAACCGTCACTTTTGGTTAAACTGCAAGCCGCAGACCCAACCCTGCGCTGCCCTCTTACTTCTGCATAGTCCCTCACACAGCCTGGCAGCCAGATGCCCCTGGGATAAGCTCAAACTCCTGTTTAGCAGCCCGGGGCAGATGACACACAACCACCCAGACGGCAGTCCGGATAGCACAGAACAGATCACATGATCTCACCCGAATATATAGGCTCTCCCAGCAGGCCAAGGGCTTAAAGAAAACCCCTGCCCATTGGCTGGGACACCCACATACCCATAACCTGACCCTGGGTTGCCCTTTATGTATCTAGTACCACCAAGTACCCTGCCACCTAGTGGTAGAAGAGGAAAGTGCAATAAGGCCAAGCTTAGGGAGAAATCAATAGATCCCTTTCAATCGACCAAGATAACTACTCTTGGCAAGTAAATTTGTGAGGAGCTCCCTGACTAAACTCCAGGGTGCTACATATATTTTTTTAAAATTTAGCAGCATATTTTTTGTTACTACCATAACCTACCAAAAGAACAACCCAAAATAAATTCTTCTGCTGCTGACGATTGCAGTGATACCACATATACATATGTTATTTGTTTTTTGTACTGGTAGTACAGCCTAGAAACAAAAGTGCGCATTTTTTTTTTATTGTCCTGCCTAAAAACACACTGACACTGATAATTGAAAAAAATAAAAAAAAAATGCCCAAAATATACTGACCCTGACTTTTGACCCAAACACCAACCCTGACACTCACCTAGATAAAACCTCGATCTAGATATGGTTTTCTTATATATTAGTAAAGTTTGGGGAACCAGCTAGATCGCAGGACACAGGCTTTTCCGTCAAAAGACGGTTTATTAAACTTAAATAGCTTCACAGCAGCAAAAACAAAAGAAAGATCTCAGTCTCACCGACTTGCAGAGTCCAGAACTGCTGTTGCAGTTAAACAGTCCTTGGATTTTGTCGCAGGTAACTTCCCCTGCCAGGAGGCTTCAAGGCAGGACACAGCCGTTGACTTTTATCGCTGTACACAAAACCACCATCCACCATCTCCTCTACACTCCTCCACACCCACAACTTCCGGTCTTGTTTTAAACCCACTTCCTCTGACAGGTGAGTTAACCCTTTTTGTTCCCTTAAAGGGACCACAGTCCAAAACAGAGGGGAAATATAGCGTCCTTCCAGGACCCAGCCACGGCATCCTGTACATATCCCCCCCCCCCCTGTGCCTCAATGCCAAGGAGGTGGAGGCAACAGTGGAGCTGAAACAATGGACTCGGGAGAGGGCATCTGCATTTTCATGCAGTCTCCCGGGCCTATGCGCCACTACAAAATTAAAATTCCTGGAGTGCCAGGAGCCACTGAGTAATCCTGGCATTAGTCCCTTTACCTTGTCTCATCCACGTTAAAGGAGCATGGTCAGAAATCAGCCTAAACTTCCCTCCCAAGGAGGTAATATCTGAGGGATTCCAGAGCCCACTTAATGGCCAGACACTCTCGTTCAATTATAGCATAGTTTTTCTACGCTGGTGTAAACTTACTACTGAGGAAGACTACCAGGTGCTCCCCACCATGAACAACCTGTGACAACACTGCTCCCAATCCTACATCGGAAGCATCAGTCTGGACAACAAACTATTTTGAAAAATTGGGTGCTACCAGGACAGGGTGTTGGCACAGTACCGACTTGAGCTCCAAAAAAAAGACTTCTCAGCGTCTACATTCCACTCCACTAGACCCTTAGTCAGATCGGTCAATGGAGCCGCCAACGTGGCAAAGTTGGGTACAAACATCCTGTAGTATCCCACCATGCCTAGGAATGCACATACCTGCTTTTTTGTGAGGGGGCGGGGCCAATTCTGTTTAGCCTCTACCTTGCTGACCTGAGGTTTCACCACCCTTCTACCCACAATATAGCCCAGGTGTTTTACCTCCTCCATTCCCAAAGCACATTTTTCAGGGTTTATTGTAAACCCATCCTTCCAAAGAGTCCAGCACTGCCTGGACTTTGAGCAAGTGTGATTCCCAGTCTCTGCTAAAAAGTACACTGAGTCATACTCCCCATGAGGTCGCAAGATTCTAGCCATTGCTCGCTGGAAATGTGGCTGGAGCAGTTTGCAATCCAAAAGGCATACTCTGGGGTAGAAAAAGCAGTTCTCTCTAGCAGCCTTAGTCAACGGGATTTGCCAATACCCCTTGTTAAGGTCTAATGTAGTGATATACCTGGCTGGACCTAGTCTCTCAATAAGCTCATCTACCCGGGGCATAGGGTAGGCATCAAAACGTGAAACTTCATTAAGTTTCCGGAAATCATTGCAGAATCGAAGAGTCCCGTTGGGCTTCGGTACCAACACAATCGGGCTCGACCACTCCCTCTGCGATTCTTCAATAATCTCCAGGTCTAACATCTGGGATGCGGTAGGGCCGGATAAAAACTTAAACTTCTTGTTCCGTGATAATATCATGCTCTATGACACTAGTGAGCCCTGGCAAGTCTGAAAATGTCTCTTTATTTCTCTGCAAGAACTCCTTTGCCTGCTGACTTTGGATTTTAAACAGGGTATTTGCTACTTGGACACTCTCCACCCCCAACCTGAGGCTCAAGTCTTGCACTAGCCAGGGAGGTCACCAGTTCCCTGTCTGTCAAGGGCTTTAACAAGGGCTTCCTCTTGCCTGGCTGGTGGACTCTATAAGTTATCTCTCCCACTTTTTCTATAACTTCAAAGGGGCCTTGCCATCTGGCCGAGAATTTACTTTCCACAGTGGGAATCAACACCGCTACTCTATCCCCCACTTGGAAGTTCCTTATTTTAACAGTCCTATTATAGACCTGTCGTTGAGCCTCCTGGGATTTTTGCAAATGTTCCTTGACTAGTGGCATCACATTTTGCATCCTCTCCTGCATTTGGGAGACATATTCAAGAACACTTATGCTGAATAGGTTTACTTTCCCATTCCTCTTTAACAAAGTCCAGTAGTCTGTGAGGTCTCCGCCCATATACCAACTCAAAGGGCAAAAACCCAGTGGAGGCCTGGGGCACTTCCTGGACAGCAAACAGGAGAGCTGGTAACAGGCTTTCCCAGTCTTTCCCATCCCTTTGTACCACTCTCTTGAGCATAGACTTAAGGGTCTTATTAAAACGTTCTACCAGTCCAACATCTGTTTGGGGGATGGTAGATCGTTGTGCGCAGCTGTTTAATCCGGAACAGCTTGTATACATCAGACATAACCCTTGACATAAACGGGGGGCCTTGGTCCGCGAGTATTTCCTTGGGAAAACCAGTCCGTGTAAACTGGAATAATTCCCGGGCAATAGCCTTAGAGGAGGTATTCCGCAGGGGTAGCGCCTCAGGATATTGGGTGGCATAGTCGAGGATCACCAGTATGTAGGAGTGACCTCGAGCTGACTTTACCAAGGGACCCACTATATCCATGGCTATCCTCTCGAATTGGACCTCAATTATGGGCAGAGGGACCAAAGGGCTCCGGAAGCGGGTCACCGGAGCGTTCAACTGACAGGAGGGACAAGAGGTACAATATCTCCTTATCTCAGCTTTCAGACCTGGCCAGTAAAACCGGTCGGTGATCTGTGCCTCCGTCTTTTCAACTCCCAGGTGTCCCCCTAAAACCTCTTCATGGGCCAGGTCCAAGACCTTGCGTCTATACTGTTGGGGTACCAATAATTGTTCTACCACATTTTCTCTCACTTTGGTAACCCGATAAAGCAATTCATTACATATTGCGAAATGTAGCCACCGCTCATTCGCACCTGGCTCTTGGGGAATCCCATTTACTACTACAACCTGTTCCCGTGCACGGGCCAAAGTGGGGTCCTGCACCTGGGCAGTACCAAATGCACCCTGGGGGAACACCCAAATCCGGCAGGGCAGAGGTAGAGGCCACTTCCCAGCATTACCTGAAGTGGGGAAGGTCCCCCCCTCCCTCAGTGTTCAGGTTGGTCTGTGAACCACACATCTTGACATCCTTAACAGTATCAGCACTACTTTCATCATCATTAACCAAATCATTAGCAATTTCATCAACTCAATCCACATTAAGAACATTTGGCATTTCAGGGTTATTCCCCTCAACAGCAGGAACAGATGGACTAGTTTCTCCCCAGTCTCTGGACCATTCAGGTATTTCTCCTTGTCCCCACAGTTTTGCAAATAATGGACAGTTTGGTCCCATGATAACATCATGTACCAAGTTCTTTACCACCCCCACCTCTTGAGTACCAGTGCCACATGCTGTGGAGATGGACACCGAGATGAGAGGGTACTCTCTAGTGTCCCCGTGAATGCACACAACCTGTAAAGTCTTGCTTACCGGACCGATCTTCCCAATTAGTCTAGGATGAACCAGAGTTACCATGCTTCCGGAATCCAACAAAGCCCGGGCAGGGTGGTGGTTCACTTGGACTTCACACTCAAATTTCCACTCACCAAGGTCAATATGTGTGGTGCATAGTTTATGGGCATAAAAAGACCCCCTTCCGAAGAACCCAGCATTCCATGGGCTCCTCCTGCAGTGGGCAGTGTGCCCGGGTATGGCCCCAGGAATCACATTGCCAACATTGTACATCCCCTCCTCTTCAAACAGGAACAGAACGCTGAGGAGGTACCGCGAGTGACTCTTGGCCTTCTGGGGTGTTGGTTCCAGGGCTCCGTAGGACGTCCTTTCGAAGGGCGGTAGTCGATCGAACAGGCCGTAGCAGACTGGGCCCATGGCGCTTGGTAGGTCCAAGCAGATCCTCCGCCACTGTATATCGTTCCACCATCTCGAGGTTCACTGTTTTAGGGTCTCCATGGCTGACCCACCGTTGAAGGTCATCTGGCAGTGACCTTAGGTATCGGTCGAGCACGACCTGCTCCACGATTTGGGGGCAAGACAACACTTTGGGCTGCAGCCATTTTTTTACCAGTTGCACCAGGTCATGCATTTGAGACTGGGGTGGCCGATCTGGATGATACTTCCATTGGTGCACTCGTTGGGCCCAAACAGCCGTAGTCACCCCCAGACGAGCCAGTATTTCTGCCTTTAGTTTTTGATAATCTTTAGCGTCATCCAGTGGCAGGTCGAAGTAGGCTTTTTGAGGATCTCCGGAGAAGAAAGGCGCAATTAGGCCCGACCAATGGTCCCGGGGCCACCCTTTTCTCTCTGCCGTCCTCTCAAATATAGCACGAAATGCCTCTACATCACTCAGGGACATCTTCTGCAGAAAATGGCTTGCCCTTACGGTCACCTGGTTGCCAGGGGCAACAGCCACTTGCTCATGGCCCTGAGAAAGCTGCTGCACTGCTTCTTTTAAGGCAGTCACCTGAGCCTGCAAAACCCCTTGCTGGGTTGCTTGCTGGGCTGCCAACTGGGCCACCAACAGGCGAGTATTTTCTTGCTGCAGAGCCAGCGCCTCTTCATGGTGAGTTTGTTGTACCTCCAGCTGGGTTGCTGATTAGCTTCCTCATGGCGAGTCTGCGCTTGCATATTAGATAGAAACTCGCACTCAGCTTCTTTGGCCCCTGATTGCAGGAAAAGCAGCGGAGGCGATCCAGCCCCCAGCACTTGACAGAGATCACAGACCAGTGACGGCCCGTGCATTGTGGGCGCCCCTTTCAGGACGCCGGACACATGAAATACTATGGCAGGGATAGGCGGGGTGTGATTTTGAAGCACGTAATTAGAGCCAGAGGCTCCAATAGGCTTCAAAATAGGATGGGCTTGGGGCGCAGAGCACTGAGTCCCGATCCCACCCTGTTGTGTGGCATAGCAAATAAATTTTCCCTATTTTCACACTAACGTTCCTCCCTGCCAATCAGCAGGCATGTCAGTGAGACCTGTCTCCCGATTGGCCGAAGCATTAGGCAATACTATTGGATGCCTAACGCTTTGGTGGAAGAGGAGACACGGCGGAAGAAGCCTGAGGAGCCGAGCGGACACAGAAGCCACAGCCACAGAAGAGGAGGAAGCAACGTCACTCGGTGAAATGACAGTCGAGGAGGGGGACCAGCCTGGCTGCATATGTTGGGCACAAGTGGCTGCATTTGATTGGCACAAGTGGCTGCATATGATGGGCACAAATGGCTGCATATGATGGGTACAAATGGCTGCATATGATGGGCACAGTGAGGCTGCAATTGATGGGGGGTGCAGCTCTATGTTTTTCCTCAACCTCCCATACACACACACAGTGCTATTATGCACGGGGCCCGTCCCCCTTCTCCAGGATGTGTTAGGGGTGGGGGCGGGGCTCCGTCCGTCTGCTCGAGTCTATCATTTTTCTCGGCAGAAAATAGCGCATGCGCAGTATAGCCGGAGCGAAGCTGGACATGCACAGTATAGCCGTGTGGTGAACCTGCTCGATCAGCCGTTTCGTGACATAGCCGCACCAGAAGTGGCACGGTCGACATTTTTTTTTACAACACCGGCCTAAGAGACTCTGATCCTAATGAGAGATTTAGTTATATTGGAACCAGTCACTCTACCCTTTGGAGGCAAGAAAGTTGTAGTAGTCCTAATGTTAGGCCTGAGGGTTGTCTTCACCGGCAACGTTGGAGATCAGATGTGAACAAGGAATCCTCAGTGTGTAACATAACGGGGCTAATAATCAGCAGAGAAATGCTAGGTATGGCAATGTGTCAGCTCCCTTAATAATCCAGGTTATATTGTATGCATGCAGTGTCCATATACTATTTGATACTGACAGACTAGAGATGATTTGGGTAATGAGCCCGCTCCCCAGATCCTGGGGACGGCTGTCACACACACACACACACACACAGGAAGCGTTTCAGGGTCTGCACCCTGGTCAGCAGGAGCTGGATGCAGTGGATTTGTCGGATGGATTCAGCAGTCTGGGCCATTACCTGCTGCACTGTCTCCCTCTCACTAGTAGAAGCCGCAGGATGTCTTCAGCGTGGCACTGCACAGCGGATCCGTCTGGGCAGGAACAGCGGTGGCGGCTCGCGCTGTGGTAGGCCGCAATCTCACAGCGGAGCGGCGAGGCCGGTGCTCACAAAATGGGTCCTTGGAAGAAGAGTGTGTGGGCCTACTGGGCAGTTCCTCTTGTCTCTCCCACAATTCTCCCCTCACAGCAGTACAGAGATAGCTGCGCAGAGAACTACAATTCCCACGATGCACCCCTCACTGGCTCAGGAGTGAGAATGCAATACGAGTCCAGCACTAGAGGGAAATAGGAACAAGAATTGGAGATTAGGTCTACTGAATCAGGTTATCGTAGTCCGCTCCTGGTTACACATATTATCAACACAGGTCTGAGAAAAAAAAAAAAAGAAGGATGTTCAAAGGTTTGTTATGGAAAAAAAACACTAAGATTAAACCTGGACAGCTATTATGGTTCAAAGTTGTTAAACTCCTCCCTACTACCTGCCTATGAAATACAAAGGCTTCAAAGTTATTAGCATTCAATAACTTCTTCCTCCAGACAGAGAACATCCAAATCTGAAAGGACAAGGTAAGATAGCCAAGCTTGGTAAATTGCACTGATTAATGATTGCCTTATATGAATTTTGGAAAATCTTTGAAAAAAAAAAAAAAGTTTTTTAGTTTTTTTAATTCCAAAGAGCAAAATATTTTTTTAGATAGATAGATAGCTATAGATATACATGTTGGACCCCTATACAATATTATAAAACAAGATTTATATAATATTATTGATAAAATGTATTATATGTTTGTATGTTTGTATGCGTGTGCTTGCTTGGACTGTCAAATTCCAAAAGGCAAAAAGGACTATTTTGGAAGATAGTAAGAGGTTTCTTTTCAGTTTTTTTGTGTGTAATAATATATATATATATATATATATATATATATATATATATATATATATTTTTGGTTTAATATTATTATTGATTTTCTTTAAAATAACAAACAGGGAAATACACATAGAAGCTATGGACCATTGTATTTGTTATATTATATATAATATTAATCTACAAAATTTAGATTATTATTGATATTTTTAATTATTTACTATGTTATATATTTATATATCGTTTGGCCTGTCAAATTCCAATAGTATATTATTAACCACTTGCCGACCGCCCCATGTAGATATACGTCGGCAGAATGGCACGTACAGGCAGAACCACGTACCTGTACGTGCCATTCTTTAGGCGGTTGGGGGGTCCGATCGGACCCCCCTCCGCCGGCGGGGACGGTCGGCATCGCTTCAGGAGCGATCCGGGACGAGGGGACGGCCAGTGGTTTCTGGCCACCCCTCGCGATCGCTCCTGGCCAATGAGAAACTTCCCCTTCCTGTCTATTGTATAGACAGGAAGGCGGAAGTGATGTCACGCTCGGTGCGCCGGTCTATGTGACCGGAGACGCCGAGCGGCGAACATGTTAAGGTTAGTGCACAACACTACACTGACACCAGTACAGTTAGGCACACAAAACACCCCCCTGTCACCCCCTGATCACCCCCCAGATCACCCCCTCCCCCCCCAGTCACAGTGTCACTAATTGCAGTGATCATTTATTTACTGATCACTGCATTTAGTGTCAGTGTGACTGTAATAACTGTCAGGGCAGTTAGTTTTAGGTCCTAGGTAGCCCCCTACCCCCCCCTAATAAAGGTTTAACCCCCTGATTGCCCCTAGTTAACCCCTTCACCCCCTTTTGCCAGTGTCACTAAGCGATCGTTTTTTCTGATCGCTGCATTGTGTCGCTAGGTAACCATTTTTTTTTTATTTTAACCGCCATGTTTTATATAGGTTCATAAATAGTTTTATAGGTCAGGTACCCCCATATTACAACCTAAATAAAGGTTTTAACCCCCTGATTGCCCCTAGAGTTAACCCTTTCACCAGTAATCACCGTATAACTGTCACTGGTGACGCTGGTTAGCCAGTTAGTTATTTCGTTATTTAGGTTCCCCGTCAGGTTTTTATATAGCGTCAGGTACCCCCATATATTACCTAATAAAGGTTTAACCCCCTGATTGCCCCTAGTTAACCCTTTCACCCCCTTTTGCCAGTGTCACTAAGCGATCGTTTTTCTGATCGCTGCATTAGTGTCGCTAGGTAACCAGTTTTTTTTTAGGTTAACCGCCATGTTTATATAGGTTCATAAATAGGTTTATAGGTCAGGTACCCCCATATTACAACCTAAATAAAGGTTTTAACCCCCTGATTGCCCCTAGAGTTAACCCTTTCACCAGTGATCACCGTATAAAATGTCACTGGTGACGCTGGTTAGCCAGTTAGTTATTTCGTTATTTAGGTTCCCCGTCAGGTTTTTATATAGCGTCAGGTACCCCCATATATTACCTAATAAAGGTTTAACCCCTGATTGCCCCTAGTTAACCCTTTCACCCCCTTTTGCCAGTGTCACTAAGCGATCGTTTTTCTGATCCCTGCATTAGTGTCGCTAGGTAACCAGTTTTTTTTTGTATTACTGTTACGGGTGACGCTGGTTAGTTAGCTTGTTTTTTATACTGTCAGGGCACCCGCCATTTATTACCCAATAACGGTTTAACCCCCTGATCGCCCGGCGGGTGATATCAATTAGGTTTTAGGGTCAAATAAGGTCTGCGTCGCCCCAGGTTAGTGCCAGTACCGCAAACACCCACGCGCAAAGCATACACCTCCCTTAGTGGTATAGTATCTGAACAGATCAATATCTGATCTGATCAGATCTATACTAGCGTCCCAGCAGTTTAGGGTTCCAAAAAAACGCATTGTTAGCGGGATCAGCCCAGATACCTGCTAGCACCTGCGTTTTCCCCCTCCGCCCAGCCCAGCCCACCCAAGTGCAGTATCGATCGATCACTGTCACTTACAAAACACTAAGCACACATAACTGCAGCGTTCGCAGAGTCAGGCCTGATCCCTGCGATCGCTAACATTTTTTTTTGTGGTAGCGTTTTGATTCAGTCGCTAACAGTCAGGAGCTTTTTTACCTGTGAATCTCAAAAAAATAAAAAAAACAAAAATAGTTGTCGTTTTATTGTTCTCTCTCTCTCTCTATTGTTGCTCTTTTTTTACTCCATTCTATTCTGCAATGTTTTATTATGTTTTATCATGTTTTATCATGCTTGCTTTTCAGGTATGTAATTTTGTTTACTGTGTTTTAGTGTTAAGCATTTTTTTGTTTTCAGGTGCGCCATTCAGTTGCAGCGCGGATTTATTTATCTTGACAGCAACAGCGTTTGCTCCCACGATACATAAAGCCGCGACTCCAACGCTGTAGGAGGTGATTTCACCACCACAGTTAAAAAAAAGAGCATATGTGCCGAAGCATGGGGGCAGCAGGGGGGGCGGAGGAGCGATTGGCTCCTAATGCCACGTACATACGGTCGAAATTCCGACCGTGTGTACACGGCATAACTTTTGCGGGAGGATGCCCCCATGCATCGGCATATATAAATGGTGCATGTATGCCCATCATTAGAAGTGGGTGGATGAAGGGAGGTATTCTAATGGTGGGCATACCCACCAATCAATCTCTTTTTTTCGTTCAGCCAAGAGGCTGCATGAAAAAAAAAAAGATTACAATATATGTCCAGTATGTTGCTGGACTTTGAATGGTTATACCAGAATGATGCCTGCAGGTTTAGGTATCATCTTGGTATCATTCTTTTCAGCCAGTGATCGGCTTTCATGTAAAAGCAATTCTAGCGGGTAATTAGCCTCTAGACTGCTTTTACAAGCAGTGGGAGGGAATGTCCCCCCTCCCGGATATAAACCGCGCCATTGGGAAATTGGGAAAGCATTTTATCACACCAATCTTGGTGTGGTCAGATGCTTTGAGGGCAGAGGAAAGATCTAGGGTCTAATAGACCCCAATTTTTTCAAAAAAAGAGTACCTGTCACTGCCTATTGCTATCATAGGGGATATTTACATTCCCTGAGATAACAATAAAAATCATAACAAAGAAAAAAAATGGAAGGAACAGTTTAAAAATAGAATAAAAAAGCTAAATAAATAAAAAAAAAACTAAAAAAAAAAAAAAAAAGCACCCCTGCCCCCCCCTTCTCTTGCGCAAAGGCGTACACAAGCGTTGGTCTGGCGTCATATGTAAACAGCAATTGCAGCATGCATGTGAGGTATCACCGCGAAGGTCAGATCGAGGGCAGTAATTTTAGCAGTAGACCTCCTCCGTGAATCTAATGTGGTATCATGTAAAGGCTTTTAAAGGCTTTTAAAAATGTATGTAGTTTGTCGCCACTGCGTGTTTGTGCGCAATTTTAAAGCATGTCGTGTTTGGTATCCATGTACTCGGCCTAAGATCATATTTTTTATTTCATCAAAAATTTGAGCAATATAGTGTGTTTTAGTGCATTAAAATAAAAAAAAGTGTATTTTTTCCACAAAAAATGCGTTTGAAAAATCGCTGCGCAAATACTGTGTGGAAAAAAAAAATGCAACACCCACCATTTTAATCTGTAGGGCCTTTGCTTTAACAATATATATAGTGTTTGGGGGTTCAACGTAATTTTCTTGCAAAAAAAAAATATGTTTTCATGTAAACAAAAAGTGTCAGAAAGGGCTTTGTCTTCAAGTGGTTAGAAGAGTGGGTGACGTGTGACATAGGCTTCTAAATGTTGTGCATAAAATGCCAGGACAGTTCAAACCCCCCCAAATGACCCCATTTTGGAAAGTAGACACCCCAAGCTATTTGCTGAGAGCAATGTTGAGCCCATTAAATATTTTTTTTTTTTGTCCCAAGAGATTGAATAATGAAAAAAAAAAAATATATATATTTTTTTTTACAAAAAGTTGTCACTAAATGATATATTGCTCAAACATGTCATGGGCATATGTGGAAATACACCCCAAAATACATTCTGTTGCTTCTCCTGAGTACGGGGATACCACATGTGTGGGACTTTTTGGGAGCCTAGCTGCGTACGGAACCCCAAAAACCAAGCACCGCCTTCAGGCTTTCTAAGGGAGTAATTTTTTTATTTCACTTCTCACTGCCAATCACAGTTTCGGAGGCCATGGAATGCCCAGATGGCATAAAACCCCCCAAAATGACCCCATTTTGGAAAGTAGACACCCCAAGATATTTGCTGAGAGGTATTGTGAGTATTTTGCAGATGTCGCTTTTTGTCACAAAGTTTTGAAAATTGAAAAAAAAAAAAAAAAATTTTTTTTCTTTACTTTCTTCATTTTCAAAAACAAATGAGAGCTGTAAAATACTCACCATGCCTCTCAACAAATAGCTTGGGGTGTCTACTTTCCAAAATGGGGTCATTTGGGGGGGTTTTGTGCTATTTTGGCATTTTATGGCCTTCGAAACTGTGATAGGTAGTGAGGAGTGAAATCAAAAATTTGCACCCTTAGAAATCCTGAAGGCGGTGCTTGGGTTTCGGGGCCCCGTACGCGGCTAGGCTCCCAAAAAGTCCCACACATGTGGTATCCCCATACTCAGGAGAAGCAGCAAAATGTATTTTGGGGTGCAATTCCACATATAACTATGGCATGTGTGAGCAATATATAATTTAGTGACAACTTTTTGAAGAAAAAAAAAATTATTTTTTATTTTTGTCTTTATTCAATCACTTGGGACTAAAAAAAAAAATTCAATGGGCTCAACATGCCTCTCAGCAAATAGCTTGGGGTGTCTACTTTCCAAAATGGGGTCATTTGGGGGGGGTTTTGTACTTCTCTGCCATTTTAGCACCTCAAGAAATGAAATAGGCAGTCATAAATTAAAAGCGGTGTAAATTCCAGAAAATGTACTCTAGTTTGTAGACGCTATAACTTTTGCGCAAACCAATAAATATACGCTTATTGGCATTTTTTTTACTAAAGACATGTGGCTGAATACATTTTGGCCCAAATGTTTGACTAAAATTGAGTTTATTAGATTTTTTTTATAACAAAAAGTAGAAAATCTCTTTTTTTTTCAAAATTTTCGCTCTTTTTCCGTTTATATCGCAAAAAATAAAAATCACAGAGGCAATCAAATACCATCAAAAGAAAGCTCTATTTGTGGGAAGAAAAGGACGCAAATTTCGTTTCGTTACAAAATTGCATGACCGCACAATTACCAGTTAAAGTAGTGCAGTGCGAAATTGAAAAAAGACCTCTGGTCCTTAAGCTGACAATTGGTCCGGGGCTGAAGTGGTTAATATATTTCATTATTTATTGTTTGTATGTAGCTTACTTCAGCCGAAGTAAGTAAACAGTCCAAATCTTGATATTGGTAATCTCTCTCTCTCTCTTAACCCGGGACAGCTCACCCTGCATGGGTAAGAACCCCTGAGTACCACAAATGCTCTGCAACTGTCCCCCTTAAAGGGACCACAACTAAAGTATTGTGGGAATGTACCTGCCATCTAGGACACATTCCCGGTGTCCTGTACAATATATATGGTTTATGTGATATATATGGACATTGTGCATGGGGTATATGTGGTATATGGTTGCCTGCCACTAAATGCCGCTTGTTACTTGCCACTGTTGCCTGCCCCCAGATGCAGCTTGTCACTTGCCACCATTGCCTGCCGCCAGATGCAGCGTATCACTTGTCACCAGATGCAGTGTGCCACTTGCCACCCATTGCCTGCCACCAGATGCAGCATTTCACTTGCCACCGTTGCCTGACGCCAGATACAGTGTGTCACTTTCCACCCGTAGCTTGCCACCAGATGCAGTGTGCCACTTTTCACCAGTACCCTGCTACCAGATGCAGTGTGCCACTTTTCACCCGTAGCCTGTCACCAGATGCAGTGTGCCACTTTTCACCCGTAGCCTGTCACCAGATGCAGTGTGCCACTTTTCACCCGTAGCCTGTCACCAGATGCAGTGTGCCACTTGTCACCTATAGCCATTAGCCTGCCACCAGTCTGACACACCGGAGCCCTGGGAAAGTGAACGCCCCTCCCGCAGTTGGCTGCTGATGTGACTCCTACCATGCAGGGGGCCGGGGGTATCACATCTTCAGTTCTGAGGGGTTCATGCTGGGACCTGTTGTCCTTCACTTTTGGGGGGGGGGGGGGTCACATTCCAGCATGAATCCTGCCCTGATATCTAAGGATGTGTCCTCCTTTCATCCCTCCAAGTGTGTAATCTCATCTGTCAGTGTCCTCTCCTCTTCTGCAGACCCCTTATCTGCCTACCATCCTCTTATCAGTGCTAGCTCCAGGCTGACACACACTAGGAGCTCCTGTGAAGTGCTGACAGTTCAGCAAAGAACACTGGCTGCTGGGGGAGAGCCTACTGAGGATTTTAACCCCTATCTGTCCATGGTGAGTGCTTTGGATTCACTTGCCTTTCTACAAAACTAATCTCTCCTTTGTGCACATCTGCATGCTTCTGGCTGAACGATGCAGGGGAGGAGGTGGGTGGAGCTAATCAGTAGGCGCGGAGGAGGAAGTTAAATCTTCCCCACTGTGAATGCTGGGGCTCTACCTCTCTCCTCCTCATGATGTCACTGGTTGCTATATGCGAGGCAGAGCGGCAGCTAGCAGCCATTTGAGCACTGAGCCAGCGGCTCATGTTAAAGGAGTATCACCAGCCAGGGGTCCACCACAGGCTGTCAGTGAGTGACAGCAGCGATGTGAGGGATATTTTAGAGGGCATCAGATCGGGCCAGGGGGCAATGAGGGTGCCCGGGACCCGGGACAGACCTGCTAATTGCAGGATTGTCCCGGGCAACACGTGGGCACCCTACAGGATATTTCTGCCACTGAGCCCCTTATATGACACCATGCAGTAGATCATACATACATCTGGAGGTAAGAACAGAGAGTAGGTGTCATCATGGTATGTCATATTGGAGAAGAGTGGCACTTGGTGACAGTGGCCAATGATAGAGAGCCATACCTGAAAATATTTAGTTTTTTTTCAAAATTGTCACTCTTAACTTTTAACCCTCGCTAGCGGGCGAAAAAGGGTTAAAAGCACCCGCAAAGTGCCGCTGCCAAAGCATTTTGGCAGCACTGGCCATTGATTTCAAAGGCAGGAGCAGTTTAGGGACGGTGTACCCCGCTCCTGCACCATCCCAAAGATGCTGCTTGCAGGACTTTTTTTCCTGTCCTGCAAGCGCACCGCCCCAGTGTGAAAACTCTGGCTTTAACACTGGGGCTGCAGAAGAGGCAGTTTACAGGCGCTATTTTTAGTGCAAAAACACCTATAAAACACCTCAGTGTGAAAGTGGCCTTACCTACTATGTAACTAATCAATATCTTTTATAAGCGGGTAGGATTGATGTGTTTCACATGACTTGCTTCCTCAGGATCCACGCTTGCACACAGAGATATATATATATATATATATATATATATATATATATATATATATATATATATATCTATCTCTAGGGAAAACAAATAATGTAATAAACATCATTATATATTATATATATATATATATATATATATATATATATATATATATATATATAGTGACATTGGGGATGTCTAGCTCAGTGGTGGGTGCCTTTTTAAGGAAAGTTCATACATGCACTTGGATGTCCACACAGGGGGTTCTTCTCCAAAAAACAATAAACACATGAAAAATGCCAAGCCAGCCCCCTCACTGCTCTGATCCTCAGACTTGGGTCTCTGGCTTTCACTAGTGCACACCTGCACTCTCTGGAGACCTCCTGTCTCTCTGGGTGGAGCCCAGAACCCTAATCCTGACTCTGCTATAAGCCCAGGACCCACCTGCTCAATCAACCAGCCAGACTCCTGGCTGTTCCCAAAACCCAGTCCCAGGATTGGAGATTCCGTCCCACCTATAATGCTATGGAATCTCCGGGCTCCAGGTCCCCAAGTGGATTTTACAAACTTTGGAGGAAACTGATAAAACAGATTTCTCCACATTAAATACCCATGGAGCCCCTCAATCTGCCTATTTGAGAACACTGGGCGACAATTACTAGGACAGGGAACTGTACTGTCACATATCCCTCCCCTTGTTTCGAACCAGAGGGCGAAACACATAGTTTACTTTTGGCACCCATGTGCCAACTACAGCTTACGGAAGTCAAACCCTGTCCAACCTCACTTCTCCTAAAGGGGAACTCAACCCACCACTTCAATTGGTGTCTCTCTCTTTGCCCCCGTCACTCTGCTATGGGTTTTGAGACCTTCCCGACTCTTCTGCCGGGTGCATTTCCATAAGGACTTCCTCGCCTGAAATTTTAACAGGGTACCCCTGGTCTTTCTACCAACCCTTCTGCCTCCACGCTTCAAGTTTCTTGGTTTACCAAAACCTTGCTCAGCATTACTGTTCTGAGATTGTAGGGGGCCTATTTCTATGGTGTTTATAACGGGACCCCTCCTCTTATTTCTGGTATCATTAATTGTTTACCAGGTTTACCTGTACCTTTGGACACCACATTATCATGTACTATTAACACATTACTTAGTTCATCATTGACAGACATATTCAAACCAACATTAGACCTCTCAATGTTGCACATGTCACCAATGCCTTTTTTCCCAGCATTTACTAGGGCAGAGTCTGCAGAAAGCACACATACCGGAGGGCCGCCATCACCCACAGGAACCTCACAGGACGTCACCTCCCCTGAGATCACCCACTCTGCAGGCAGCTGTCCTACCACTTGACCTGTTCTGATGCCATCTGTATTTTTATCCACCTGAACAGGCAAGCTCTCATCTCATCCATATACAATTTTTACTGCACTCCTTATCCATTCCCCTGTCTCTGGGACCTTATTAGGTTTGTCACCTAAACGAAACATTGGACTGGGGACCCCAGTCTCTTTAACCACCTTCGTTTGAGCCCCGGTCAGAATCTCTGCTGCTTTCGGGTCCACACTTGGCCCTTCCATCTCATGTGGTTTTTCCACTGGTGCAGTATATTACGCCCTTCACCGACAACTGATCAGCACCACCCTGGACCATGGCAGCAGAAATGCTTCCCATCTGGCTGTTAGGAGGTGAAACCACAGACATTTTTAGGCTTATTTTCCGTTTCTCCAAAGTCTCTCTCAAATATTCTTTCTTCTGGACATAATCCAGCAGCATACACAGTGGCAACTTTTAACAAAAGTAACAAATTCAGGAATAAACCATTCTTGTCCTGTTCTTTGTTCTGTACAGCATGCCATTCAGTGCTCCACCTAGTGGTTCTCCGCAGTACCAGACCGTCAGACTGTGGAGGAGACAGACTAGTATAGGTTGGCTGTACATCCCAAAGTGTAAGCATCTCTTTTAATGCTTTGGTTATAAACCAGGCCCTTGACTCCAGACCTAAGTCCTTCCTGGGGACTTTCATGATGGAAACCTCCTCCCAGCTGGAGGTAAACACAGCCTGAAACACAGCCTGGTGCTCACCCAGAGCGCTGCCAGGTGCAGGACTCATACCCAACTTCTCAGGCTCAGCATCAGTGAACTGCTCCAGAACATTACCAGTGATAACATCACTTTGACACTCCATGTCAACCTCAGTTTTTTGGGTCACGGACAATGTCTCTGCTGTGCGCTTGCCCTTATTTGGTTCATCCTGCTCACGAGGGTTAAGCCCTGCAGCAGCCACCGCACCCTCAGGTACAAGCTGTTCTGCAGTCCCTCCTGCTGGCACAGCAGAAACCGTGTCCACCTTATTTTTGTGTACAAAAGCCTTATCCATCAGGGAGATAAGATTTTTACCCCAACTATCCCAATCTATTGTATGTGCGCTCCCTTTAGCAGTACTCCTTAGCACCGATCCATCTGCCCAAGGAGACACATAAGAACAGACTGGCTTAGCTGCAGACTCATTAAACCAGTCATTGTAAATCATGTCAGACTGTGGTAACAGGTTTTAACACAGCAGGTTGCAATACACCGTATTCACCGCCTTGCTCGGCTGGCCCTTCATAAACCTCACACACCTTTGCATTTTTTCACAGGTTGTGTTAAAGAGGAAGTAAACCCTCTGGGACAACTTTGGCCTACAGGTAAGCCTAGATTAAGGCTTACCTGTAGGTCCAATAAATATCTCCTAAACCTACATGGTTTAGGAGATATTTAGAAAAGAAAGAGCACCGCTATCTACGGCGCATGCACCGTAGACAGCGGCGCGCAGGCGCACTGCGCATGCCGAGAACACGGCGATATGCCGCTCTCGTGCGCGGGAGTGACGTCATCGCCGCTCCAGCGAATCACAGCGCTGGAGCGGCGAGACCCGGAAGCCATTCCCGTAGCGATGGCGGCGGAGAACGACGAGGATGAGGACCGCTCCGGGGGCTTCGTTTTTAGGTAAGTTATTCATAATGAGCTGGTATGTTATGCATACTAGCTCATTATGACTGCCTTGCAGGTTACGTTTAAAAAAAATAAAAAATAAAAGAGGCTTTACTTCCTCTTTAACCCATTTACCTCCACCTTTTTAGTACTAGCAGCTTGCACTAACACATTACCATTACACGGTACAGTTCCACTCTGTCCCACCAGAGTGACATCGCAGTTGTCCAGGGCAACCTCCGACTCCAATACATAAAGTTCCCTGGAGATTTCTGGGGACAACTGTGCTGTCTTACCACCAGTTGCTACAGGCAACGGTGCCCATTTGTGATAACTTTTGCTCTGAAAGAACCTGGGGTTTTCCCAACAGCAGCAAACGTTTCATTAACAGTAACACTTATAGCATTTTTAGCTTTTGCAGGCTGTCCTAGCCCACTGCCAACTTGACTGACAGACAGTAGACAAAATACTTTTAGTCATCAACACAGGTTCTGTTTGGACTTTAACCCCTGCATTCCCACTGGGTAGGAAAAAGTGATTCTCAAGCGCACATTCAGTGGCCCCCTACTAACTGGGGCCACTCTCACATCATCATGGACAGTCTCGTAACCAGTCCTTTTATACATGAAATCAGCAGTTCCAGCCATCATTTCATTAAAGACAGTCTTACCCACCGCAGTAGTTGGGGTCACCATCTTCATTTGAGTACATTGTCTCACAAACCAGTGCTCTGCTGCACTTTTACTGGCCCACTCTACCTGGTGGCTACAGGATAAAACTACAGCAGGCATCTCCGACTGTTTAGGACCCCCTGCCGACACAACAGGAATCTCCTTCTTGTTGCTAGGGACGACTGCAAACATACTTTCACAGGAATCTGAGCCTGCAGACGAAAATTTTGCTCAGCAATATTATCTCCAGCCATATTCCATAATCTAGAGCAAGAAAAAATACCATGCCCCAGCTGGCCACATTCCAGGCATGGTACTGGATGATTTTTTTTCAAAGCGCTTCTCTCCTGGTGATTCCCCGCTGGCTGGAACGTACAGGCCTCTTTGTGGGGACATTGAGCCAAATCTCTCCTGCAGCTCCTCCCTCCAGGCAGAACTTCCACTCTCGTTACCATGGGAGATCGCACTCTCCCAGCAGAGCTTTGCTGGATCTCTTGAACATTCTGTATTGGCTCCTCAAGCCACTTGCCACGATCCTTATTAGACATAACCCATGGTACACAGACAGCCCGACTGGCTTCCTCTGCGTTGCGATGGGCAACCACTCTTGGACTCAGCCTTTGATCAGCCTCTCTCCTTGCATATAGCATGGGCTTCTCTCTGCTGGATCCTGCCTCATGCTGTGACACATTCACATCTTTCACAATAGCTACTGTTTTAACCGCAGCAGCATTGCCAGGGGCAACAACACCCCTCTTCCAGTTATGGACATCCAGTTGCTCTCCCCTTGCACTGAGGGTTGGCTTGCTTTCCTCTGTAGCTTGGTTAATTCCTGCCAGGTGCCGCTTGCACCAATCCACTGCAGATTCAAAGGCTGGTGGACTCTCCATAACAGAAGTCATCTGTGCACTCATTGCACCAGTGTTGCTAGGGACAACCCCAGCCCTTTTTCTCCTTGATAAACTCTGATCAGGCATGCATTGGGGTCATGCCATCCAGCCACAGAGCTCTGTCTCTCATTACAGCAAACCTTGCTTCTTTTAGGAGCTTTGATCGCCCCATAATTAGTCATACCAGAACAACTTTGTATAGTCCAGGAAAAATTAAGCACTGTCTCTTTAAAGCAAGTTGCTTTTCTCAGCTGCACACACAGATTGTGCTGTCTCATGCACACAAACACAATTCATAAAACAAATGAACTTACTTTTTTTCAGGAATCTCCAGTTCTGCCCACATTCGAACACCACTTGTGACATTGGGGGATGTCTAGCTCAGTGGTAGATGCCTTTTTAGTAAGTTCACAGCGAACAGGAACTTTAGTTTAAGGGCATGGTAGCCCACTTTTATTAAAAAGGAACAAAATAAAAGGAAGGTTCATACATGCACTTGGATGCCCACACAGGGGTTCTTCTCCCAAAAACAATAACACATGAAAAATGCCAAGCCACCTGGCTCTCTTCAGAAGTACTTCCACTTAGGCTTTACACTTCAGCCCTCTTGGCCATATAACAGGGTTCCTGTACAACTATTGTACCTCTTTTCAGCTTCCATGCTGCTCAGGCCTTCCACTTCAGGCTCTCGTATGTCTCCTTGGAACACACACAGCGTCTATCTAGAAAGCAGCCCCTCACTGCTCTGATCCTCAGACTTGGGTCTCTGGCTTTCACTAGTGCACACCTGCAGCCCAGAACCCTAATCCTGACTCTGCTATAAGCCCAGGACCCACCTGCTCAATCAACCAGCCAGACCGCTGGCTGTTCCCAGGATTGGAGATTCCGTCCCACCCATAACGCTATGGAATCTCCGGGCTCCAGGTCCCCAAGTGGATTTTACAAACTGACAATTACTAGGACAGGGAACTGTACTGTCACAATATATATATATATATATATATATATATATATATATATATATATATATATATATACACTGTACTTATATCAAAACATTTTATACTTTTGCAAGGAGAGTGGTAAGGGGGAGAAAAAAAAAAAAACCTATCCAGACCAACAAAGGCCTCCCACGCCCATTCGCCCCAAAAGTCTAAGATATAAATTGGTATAAATAGGAGAGCTATGTTGTGGTCATGGAGATGCTATTTGCAGATGCTACGGGAGGATAGCGGATCTTACTGTTATATTCCTTCCCTGTACATTGTTTTATTGAATATCCAAAGTAAGCTTTAAAATTATTAAGTATGTTTGAATTGTGGATGGGTTTCTTGGTCTAGGTTTTACTCTTAGTTGTCCCCCTATGGTCTGCCCGGTTATGACGTACCTACTTAATTTGCCCTTTGTAAGAAAGAAAGTAGGTGGGCCGAATGGGGGGTGAAAGGCTTGGGGGTGGGGTTTTTTTTCTCCCCCTTACCACTCTCCTTGCAAAAGTATAAAATGTTTTGATGCATGTATATATACATTATCTCACAAAAGTGAGTACACCCTTCACAATAATGTTGGCCACACAAAATATTGACACTTTGGGCCCAATTTGGACATTTTCTCTTAGGGGTGTACTCACTTTTGCTGCCAGAGGTTTAGACATTAATGGAGTTATTTTGAGGGGACAGGAAATGTACACTGTTATACAAGATATACACTTACTAATTTACATTGTAGCAAAGTGTAATTTCTTCAGTCTTGTCACATGAAAAGATATAATAAAATATTTACAAAAGTGTGAGGGGTGTACTCAGTTTTGTGAGATCCTCTTTCGCTTGCTGGGTTCCTCCCATATCTCCATTCTCTATGCACAGGCTGTATAGCACAGTGATAATTTTACAAGATAATATCTGGGTTTTCTTAGGTGCACAAAAACTGGATTTAAATTTTTCGGGGCTATTAAAGTATTACTAAAGGCAAAAAGTGCAGGTTTTATTGCTGTCTGTGCCCTCTGTAAGGCTCCATGCACACTTGACTTAAAAAAATGCCAGTTCCTTTGGCAGAAAAACTTTCATATAGAGAGTTTTTTGTACATAGTTTAGACAAGTTTAGGAAAGTTTTGCGTTTTTATCTGCCAGAAAGTTCCAATCCGAAGCCTCTAAATCTTGGGCTCAAAATATGCCTGTAATCGTCCTATGTGCATGGAAACATAGAAGAACATTGAGCTGCTTCTAAAGGGAAAACGCAAAAATCCTGTAGTAGCAGAGATTTTAAGCCAGTGTGCATGGAGCCAAAGGAGATTCATCCTGTATGTAGCACTGACCCCGAAGGAGCTGCTTGATTGATTTGGTCCTGCACTTTAATAAAAAAAAAAAACACTGACTTGACTCAGTCCCCTTGACACAGCTGTGGTGCGATTTGGGTGTGTAATGAAATGGTGCGAGATAACCCCACAATACACAATACAATATAATATACCTGTTATATCACCGGGGTATCCAAAGGCTCCACCTGCTGGGAGAAAACAATACTCCACACAATTGGGGTACTTAACCAACAGTATACTTTACTGTAAATTGTAATAAACAGGTGGTTACAATATTTGTACTGTCTCCTTAACATGAAATGACAGAACAATGAATATGAACAACAATTCTAAACAGTGAAACTACAAGGGAGCTCCCCCTACTTTTATAGCTAGTTGCGAGATCTCAATAAAAGTACACAGTCTTTAATCTTCTTGTCTTCTGCTAGATATGATGGTTTCTTATAAATTGTAATCCAAAAAGGTAAAGAAATTAGGATTGACTCAAAGGTGATCCTGTTACTGTTTTTGTAAATGTTCCAGAAAGTGTTTCCTTAAGTATAGTACAATGCTTAAGATGCAGTAAGAATTAGGCCTTATGCCTGCCTAATGTCAGTTACTGTATTCCTCCTCCGTGGGACTACAGGTCCCAGCGAAATCTGTATGTGAGTCTGACTGGATGCAAATGTATAATAAAACTGTGGGCCCCAACCCGCTCACCAACTGGATCTGAAGCTCTGTATGGTAGCTCTGGTCCGGTGTTTGTGGCTTGCTTCAATGCCAGCCGGCTCCATCACTCCGTTCCGCTCCGCTGGGTGAACCGGGTCCTCTGATGCTCATACGAGTGTCTCTGGATCTTCCCAATCCGGTCACTGTGTCTCTCACACCGTCAGAGCGCTCACGCAGTCTGTTAGAGTTGCACTCCGCAATGGCTGTAGGTGTAGGCCGCTCTTTCTGGAAGCCTCCTCACAGGTCCTCACAGGCAGGCCATGCGTCCAGAAGAGTCCTAAGATGGCCGCTCAGGGTCCTTTTATGTCCAGTCACTTCCTGTAATTAGTTCAGTGCTTTGTGAGAAAGAAATGTCATCCGAGTCCACTTTCTGTATTTGGCCGCTAGATGGCGCCAAATACTAAGCTATAGAATTGTCCAGCGCTACATGGGTATTTGTCCTGTTTACCATTATCATTGAAAGTGAAGGTAAAGAAAAAAAATCTCAAATATTGGGTTGTCCCTAGAAAAGTAATAGAGGGGAAATCTTCCAATTAGCACACTAGTTCTGGTGACCTGGGGGTCCCCAAGGAATTCCCTTAATTTGCAGGGATTTCCCCTCACTTCCAGTTTTGGCTATGGGACAGGAAGTATAGGGAACTCTCCGCAATGGCACACAGATGGTGAAAAAAATATGATGGGGGTTATTACCCTCTCTTACTCAATCCATTTATTTATTTATTTTTAAAAGCATGTGCCCACCTCACTCAGATATAAATCATCCATAGTTGTAGTATTTGTAATCCACAACATTTTATATAGATAATATGAGTAAAGAAAGATTATAAACATAATCCAGGTGAAGTTTGTAGTGATCCATTAAATGGAAGGTAATTGCATGTTGGTTTTATAGACTGAGCCAATAATAAATCCAGAGTGTTTATGAGTCTCCACTGAAGGTATAGTCATTAGAATGGCCAAAGTCCCATAGAATGCTCCTAGTATACTCCCCACATGCTATGCAATGCCCTTGAGATCTCGCGTTGTTGTAGGAATGGGGGGGCGGGGGGTAAGAAGGAAAGGTCAGGTGGAGAGGAAAAAGAGGGTCAGGATGGAGAAGACAGAGAGGGGAAAGACGGGGAGAAAGAGGGAAAAGAGAAATGGCGGGGAGAGGATGGGGGAAGGGGAACAAAAACTGTGGGTGGATGAGAGAGGGGGAGAGGGAAGTAGGGAAAGAGAGTGGGAGGAGGAAGATCAGGTCAGGTGGAAAGGAAGAGCGAGAGAGGTGCGGGAGAGAAAGGGAGATGGGAAGGAGGGGGGAGAGAGAGGGAGAAGTGAAAGAGAGTGGAAGGAGGAAGAGAGGGTCAGGTGGAAAGGAAAAGGAGAGTCAGAAGAAAGAAGAGAGAAAGGCAGTGAAGGATGAGGAAAAGACGAAGAGAGAGCGGGAAGAGAGAGAGAGAGGGGAGAGGGATGGGGGGAGAGGGACGGGGGGGAGAGGGGTGGGAGGAGGAAGGGGGAAAGAGAGGGGTGGGGGGAGGAAGAGGGAGAGAGGGTGGGGGAGAGGTGGAGATAAGAAAGGGAGGGGGAGAGGGAGGGAGGCGGTGAAAGAGAGTGGGAGGAGGAAGAGAGGGTTGGGTGGAAAAAAGTGGGAGGAAGAGAGGGTCGGATGGCAGAGAAAAAGAGGGAGGGATAGAGAGCTAGGTGAAGGGGGAGATGAGAAGGAGAGGGGGAGAGGGCAAGAAAGAGGGGGAGGGGGAAGAGATGGGGAAAAAGGGGAAGAGGTGGGAGAGAGTGGGGAGAGAGAGAAGGGGGTAAGAGTGAAGGTGAATAGAGGCGAGGAGAAGGAGAGAAAGGAAGGAGATAATGGGGATTCAGAGAGATGGAGTAATGGGGGAGTGAGAGGAAATGGGGGGGAAGAGAAAGAGAGGCAGATGGGGGAAGGGAGAGAAGAAAGAGGTGGAGTAAGAGGAAATGAGGTGGAGAGGCAGATGGGGCAGGGGTGAGGGAAGGGAAGGAGATGGGGGTGGGTAGAGAAAGAGAGGGAAAGATAGAGGGGGTATCCAGTATTTAGAATACTACCTTACTGTAGCGGACCCTCAAGTCCGCTGGGAAATCCTTGAAGCGGAGGAAGTGCTAACTTATCCACAGCCACCTTTTACCCCTCCAGTAACTGGACGACACACAGTTTGAGGAAATGAACACTTTATTTTAGCCACAGCTGGCTTTTTATATGCTTCCCCATGCAAGGGGTTTCTTAACTAATTTTCCAGGGGCATTCCCCTGACAATAAAACCTTGCCCTACACATGACTAGGAGTGTAATTACATATCGTAGCAGATAAGAGGTGGATTCATTAACACACTGAACAATAGGTGAATGGAAAGCTGCATCAGACCCTACTTAACCCAATTTACTTATTCAGAAATCAGTTGACATGCCGTCAGGGCCGGACTGGCCTACCGGGATACCGGGACATTTCCCGGTAGGCTGCCTGCCCTGGGGCCGCTTTGCGGCTGCAGTGCTCCCCTGAATCCCCTCTCTCCTGCTCCTTTGATCACGGCGCTGGCCGGGTCTGTGCTCTGCAGCCGCGCACCGCGCTGTAACGCGGTCCCGCCCCCCTAGACCGGCTCATGTGATAGTAGATAGAATCAGTGTTCCACCTATCACACAAGCTGGTCTATGGGTCTATGGGGTGGGACCGTGTTACAGCGCGGTGCGCGGCCGCAGAGCACAGACCCGGCCAGCTCCGTGATCACAGGAAGAGAGATGCCTGTGAGTACAGCCCTAACTGTGTGCCTGAATAGGGGGATCGGCAGGGGGGCGGCATATAGAGGAGATTATCTTTCTATATTCCTCCATGCAGCCGCTCAATGCTTGGAGGAGGGAGAGAAGGAGAATCAAGCATTCAGGGGCTGCATGGAGGAATATAGAAAGCTCATTTCCTCTATATGCAGCCCCACTGCTTTTCCTCCTATCCAAATTATTTTACTGCCCCCCCCTTCTCCTTGTGCTCCCCCCCCCCAGTGCTCTCCTCCCCCACCACACTCTCCAGCCCCCCCCCCACAGTTCTCTCAATCCTTGTTCTTTCTGCCTCCCCCTCTCTCCAGCTCTCCCCATCCTTCTCCAGCCCCCCCCCCCTGCTTCCTACCCCCCACAGAGCTCTCCAGCCCCCCCCCCCGTGCTCCCCACCCCCCACAGTGCTCTCTAGCTCTCCCCATCAGTCTCCAGACCCCACCCCACCCCAGTGCTCTCCACCCCCCACAGTGCTGTTCAGCCCCCCCATACTCCCCAGCCCCCCGTGCTCCCCACCCCTGTTCTTTCTGACCCCGGTGCTCTCCAGCTCCCACCCCAGTGCTCTCCACCCCCCACAGTGCTCTCTAGCCCCCCGTGCTTCCCACCCCTGTTCTTTCTACCCCCGGTGCTCTAAAGCCCCCACCCCAGTGCTCTCCACCCCTGTACTTTCTGCCCCCGGTGCTGTCCAGCCCCCCCATGCTCCCCACCCCTGTTCTTTCTGCCCCGGTGCTCTCCAGTCCCCACCCCAGTGCTCACCACCCCTCTTCTTTCTGCCCCCGGTGCTCTCCAGCCCCCACCCCAGTGCTCTCCACCCCTGTTCTTTCTGCCCCCGGTGCTCTCCAGCCCCCCACAGTGCTGTCCAGCCCCCCCATGCTCCCTACCCCTGTTCTTTCTGCCCCCGGTGCTCTCCAGCTCCCCCACAGTGCTGTCCAGCCCCCCCCCATGCTCCCCCCCTGTTCTTTCTGCCCTTGTGCTCTTCAGCTCCCACCCCAGTGCTCCCCACCCCCAAAGTGCTCTCCAGCCCCCCGTGCTCCCCACCCCCCACAGTGCTGTCCAGCCCCCCTTGCGTCCCACCCCTGTTCTTTCTTCCCCCAGTGCTCTCCACCCCTGTTCTTTCTGCCCCCGGTGCTCTCCAGCCCCCACCCCAGTGCTCTCCACCCCTGTTCTTTTTGGCTCCCCCCCAGCACTCTCTCTCTCTCTCTCTCTCTATATATATATATATATATATATATGCCCTATGTGATTTCATATCTGTCTTATCTATATATAATACACTCTTCAAATGTGCTTTAAAATGTATGGTTTTCCCTTTCATGAACCAGGAAATAATGACGTTATGCTGTTGCGCTGGTATAATAACGCTGTGGGGCTGGTGTGAAATTTTTTCCAGGGCTGAATTTTATTCCCAGTCCGGCCCTGCATGCCGTCTCCACCTCTCCTGGAACGTCCCGTCTAGGAGCCGGAGATCCTGGCTATCAACTTCACAGTATATTGGGGACCAGACTTTATATTTCGCTACACTTACATACCTCAGTATTCACTAAGGGGTAAATACCGCATGAATGTGTGCCTTAAAATAACTCTTGTGGTATTTATTTCAAAAGTAGTCAATTCACAAAATAAGTGTTATTTAACAAATCCGTTTAATATGTAAGTTTTGAAATATTAAACACTTAAGTCGAGTGTTATTTTTACGCAGTTTTGTTGCTTTTTTTTTTCACAGGCTAACACTGCATCACAGGATGATTTTTCTATGAAATATTGTGAAACTATAGTGAGCCTTCTACTTCTAGTGAATTATTACAATACACTTTATTCCTGAGTAGAGTTGAGCGGACACCTGGATGTTTGGGATCGGCGGGTTCAGCCGAACTTCGGAAAAAAGTCCGGGTTCGGGAACGAACTTGACCGCGACCCCGAACTCCGAACCCCATTGAAGTCAATGGGGACCCAAACTTTTGAAGACTAAAATGGCTGTAAAAAAGTAGAGGGCAAATATGTTGTTAAGAGCATGGCAAGTGCTCTGCAAACAAATGTGGATAGGGAAATAACTTAAAATAACATTAAAAAAATTAAAATAATATGCTGGAGGCCCCCTTCTCAGCAGAAGAGGTACAGGAAGTTATTAAGAACCTCAGAAACGGCACGATGCCACACATATGGGAGGAATGCCCCAGAATACGCCCTTTATGGAAAAAATTATTCAATTTAATGGATAAGATAGTAGGAAAATAAAATACTAGGAAATAAAAAAAAAATTATAATCTTGACCTAGGAGGACGAGGTCCATATGGAGCAGGAGGTTGAGGTGGCGGTGGATGTAGCGGTGTAGGTGGAAGCGGCGGTGGAGGAGGACGAGGTAGCCAAATCTGGTTCAAAAATACAACAATGGCTGGGTAAGGCTGGTGGTCATGTGTCGAATTCTGTCCCCGGTCGCATAGTGTCCGCCCTGTACTGCGCTTGCTCAGTACGTAGGACAAGGGGATTTCGAAACTCTCCGAAGACGATGCGCGGTGAGTCCAGGTTCAAGCCACATCATCCGAGATTGAAGCCAAGCGAGGCCGTGCCCAAAGCGTGGCGAGCGAAGCATGGCGAGCCAAGCAAGCCCGTGAGGGGCCCTGTTACTATGTGCTACCGTATGTCAACTTGGATGGTGGGGCTTGAACCTGCACTCACTGTGCAGACGCCGTTCATCTTCGGAGATTTTGTGAATCTCCTTGTCCTCCGTACTGCGCAAGCGATGCGCCTGCACAGTAAGTGGCCGGACACTATCCGATGGCCAGACAGTTTTTGTCAGAACACCGGTATATGTGTCTATTCTGCACAAGGTACAGACAAGTCCTGTGGGATCCATGCCTGGTTCATTTTAATGAACGTGAGCTTGTCCACATTGGCTCTGGACAGGCGGCTGCGCTTGTCTGTGATAACGCCCCCTGTTGTGCTAAATACACGTTCAGATAATACACTGGCTGCAGGGCAGGCCAGGACCTCCAAGGCGTAAAGGGCAAGCTCAGGCCATGTGCCCAATTTGGAGACCCAGAAGTTGAAGGGGGCAGACCCGTCATTCAGTACGTATAGGCGTGTGCACACATACTGCTCCACCATGTTGGTGAAATGCTGCCTCTTGCTAAGACGTTCCATCTCAGCTGGTGGTGCTGGTTGTTGTGGCCATGCTAACCCTGCCTTCCGAGGTGCTGGCGGTGCCCCGGCTGCGTTGGCAACCTCTTCCTCCTCCTCTGCCTTCGCCTTGTACTTCCACCGTACCCCCGCTGTCAAGTGGGAATGCCACCAGCAGCGCGTCTACCAGCGTGCGCTTGTACTCGCGCATCTTACGATCAAGCTCCAGTGAGGTAATTAAGGATGGCACGTTGTCCTTGTAACAGGGATCCAGCAGGGTGGCCACCCAGTTATCAGCACCAGTTAAAATGTGGGAAACTCGGCGATCGTTGCAGAGACACTGCAGCATGTAATCGCTCATGTGTGCCAGGCTGCTCAGATGCAAAGAAAAGCTGTCCTCTGTGGGAGGTGTATCGTCTGTGTCCTCTGTATCCCCCCAGCCACGCACCAGTGATGGACATGAGCTGGTCTGGGTGCTACACTGCTGTGAACATGGTTCCTCCTCCTCCATCTCCTCCTCATCCTCCACCTCGTCATCCTCCAGAACTGTGCCCTTGCTGCCGGACAATTGTGTACCTGGCGCTTGTTGGTGCAGGAACCCACCCTCATAGCCACTTGTGAATGACTGCCCTGAAAGCCTTGGAAATGATCCCTCTACCTCCTCCTCCTGTGCCACATCCTCTTCCATCATCGCCTGAAGTGTTTTTTCAAGGAGGCATAGAACTGTTATAGTAACACTGAGAACGGTGTCATCGGCACTGGCCATGTTGGTGGAGTACTCGAAACAGCGCAACAAGGCACACAGGTCTCGCATGGAGGCCCAGTTATTGGTTGGTGGTGAAGTGGTGCTGTTCCGCAGAGCGACTCACGCGTGCGTGCTGCAGCTGGAACTCCACTATCGCCTGCTGCTGCTCGCACAGTCTGGCCAGCATGTGCAAGGTGGAGTTTTACCTTGTGGGCACGTCACATATGAGACGGTGAGCGGGAAGGCCGAAGTTACGCTGCAGCTCTGACAGGCGAGCAGCAGCAGGGGGAGAACTCCGAAAGTGCGCACAGACGGCCCACACTTTCTGCAGCAGCTCTGGCATATCGGGGTAATTCTTAAGGAACCTCTGGACCACCAAGTTCAGCACATGCGCCAGGCAAGGGATGTGCGTCAAACCGGCAAGGCCCAGAGCTGCTACGAGATTTCGCCCATTATCGCACACCACCAGGCCGGGCTTGAGGCTCACTGCCACCAACCACTCATCAGTCTGTTGTTCCATGTCCCTTCACAACTCCTGCGCGGTGTGGGGTTTTTCCCCCAAACAGGAAAGTTTTAAAACTGCCTGCTGTCGTTTACCCCTGGCTGTGCTGAAGTTGGTGGTGAAGGTGTTACGCTGAACGGATGAGGAGGCGGTAGAGGATGAGGAGGCGGAGTAGGAGGAGTTAGCAACAGGAGGCAAACTGAAGCGCCCTGCAATCCTCGGTGGTGGAAGGACATGCGCCAAACTGCTATCCGCCTCAGGCCCAGCCGCCACTACATTTACCCAGTGACCCTGACCGTGCTTACTGGTCCACGCATCCGTAGTTAGGTGGACCTTGCCACAGATGGTGTTGTGCAGTGCACACCTAATTTTGTCCCCCACTTGGTTGGGCAGGGAAGAGATAGCTCGCCTGGAAAAGTAGTGGTGGCTGGGCACGATGTACTGTGGGACAGCCAATGACATCAGCCTTTTAAAACTGCGTCTACACCAGACGGAATGACAGCATTTCAAAGGCGAGGAATTTTGAAATGCTGGCATTCAGGGCTAGGGATCGCGGGTGGTTAGGGGGGTACTTCCTCTTCCGCTCCAGTGTTTGGGAGATAGAGAGCTGAACGCTTCCATGGGACATTGTGGAGATGGTTGGTGACCCAGGTGGTAGTGTTGCTGGCAGATCCTCTGTTTGCGGGTTGGCAGGTGCCACTGTCACTACAGAGGTGGATGAAGAGGCCGAGACTGCAGCAGAAGAGGAAGCAGGAGGAGCCAGAGACCTTTCTTGATTTTTGAGGTGTCTACTCCACTGCATCTCGTGCTTTGCACTTAGATGCCTGATCATGCAGGTTGTGCTCAGGTTGAGAACGTTTATGCCTCTCTTCAGGCTCTGATTGCACAGCGTGCAAACCACTCGTGTCTTGTCATCCGCACATTGTCTGAAGAACTGCCACGCTAGGGAACTCCTTGGACCTGGCTTTGGTGTGCTCGGTCCCTTGCTGCGTTGGGCAGTAGCAGACGTACTGTCTAGGGGACGAACACTCCGCTTTTGCACCCTGCTCCCTCTTCTGCTGTGCTGGTGGCTCTGTGCGACCACCGCCTCTTCCCCCGAACTACACTGGTCACCTGCATGACGTTGATTCCATGTGGGGTCAAGGACCTCATCGTCCTCCACATCATCTTCCACCCAGTCTTTACCCCTTTCCTCCTTGTCGGTCTGCACAATGGCGAAAGCAGCAGCAGTTGGCACCTGTGTTTCGTCATCATCCGAGACGTGCTGCGATGGTCCTCCCATGTACTCATCATGAAACATAAGTGGTTGGGCATCGGTGCACACAATCCACTTCTGGGGCAGGGCTAGGTGGATGGCCCTGGGAAACTCTGCTAATAGAGTCATCAAAAAGCAGAAGAGACTGCTGCATGATTTGGGGCTCAGACTGCTTGGCTGATCTGCAAGGGGGTGGGGTGAAAGACTGATGGACATCGGCTGCAGGTGCCAACTCTGAACTTTCATCAGGAGACTGGGTGGGAGACAATGTGAAGGAACCGGAGGCACTGTCAGCAACCCAATCTACTATCGCCTGTACTTGTCCTGGCCTCAACAATCGTACAGCCTCATTAGGCGCGTCGAAATACGACTGCAGGCTCTGTCGCCTACTCGCACCTGAGGAAGGTGTTTCACTAGTGCGTGTAGCTGGCACAGATCGACCACGTCCTCTCCCTGCAACAGGAGCTCCACCAGCAGCACCACGACCGGGGCCACGTCCCTTTTTTGACGATCTCCTCATATTTTCAAAACTTATGATCTTGCCCTAAATGGGTGTTTTTGCAATAGCAGAATTGGGATAGCACAATAGAAGAAATATAGATTGATTGAATATGTCAGACTTCTGCACACATGCAGAAAACACTGCAAATTTAAAATTTTTTTGCAATGTTTTTGCAATAGCAGAATACACCCACAGTATGTAAAGCGTGTATCTCAAAAAATGCAAAACTGCAGAAAATGCTATGAAAAAAAAAAATTCACTCAGATTTTTATTTTGGAATAGCACAATTGAAGAAAGCTAGATCGATTGAATGTCACACACTCCTGCAAGCATGCAGAAAACACTGCAAAATTTTATTTTTTTGCAATGTTTTTGCAATAGCAGAATACACCCAGAATATGTACAGCGTTTAGCTCAAAAAAATGCAAAACTGCAAAAAATGCTATGAAAATTTTTTTTTTTCACTCAGATTTTTTTTTGGGATAGCACAATAGAAGAAATATAGATCGATTGTATATGTCACACTCCTGCACACATGCAGAAAACACTGCAAAATTCCATTTTTTTTAAATGTTTTTGCAATAGCAGAAAACACCCACAGTATGTACAGGGTGTATCTCTCAGTAACATATGCAGTGCTGGTGCACTGAGTTTGCAGATAAAGGTTATATTTTGTCTGCCACTGGCCTCATGGCACTGTAAAAAGACTGTGCACTGCACCCCAGCCAGGGTAGCATTGATTTAGGAATATGGTGGATAATTCTCTCTCCCTCTCTCCCTCAATAAAGACACTCTCTAGCTATGTAGATCGCTCGCTGACTATTACTAATTAGAAGATATTTCAGGAATGTGGGCTGACTCCTATCAGACTGACTCCTATCATGAAATTCTCTCTCAACAGCAGCCAGGAACCTGTCTAAAGCAGAGTGATGCGCTGTGCTGTGTGCCTGTACCTTATATAGAGGTTGGGTCACATGCTGCACTGGCCAATCACAGCCATGCCATTAGTAGGCATGGCTGTGATGGCTTCTAAGGGCACACTAGTGAAACTAACGTGGTTTGGCTGCCCTGCAGCTTTTAAAAAGGCGCCAATACATCGCCGAACACCGGACCCAAACCCGAACATACAGTCAACTGTTCAGGTTTGGGTCCGGGACCCGGACACTCAAAAGTCCGGTACGGACCCGAACTTTACAGTTCGGGTTTGCTCAACCCTATTCCTGAGCACAGGGTAAAGCATTTCTACACTGATACATTGTAAACTTTTAACTTAGGCTGACCATACATTAACAATTTTTTTTCCGTTCAAACAGTGGGTTGAATGCAAAAATTTGCCCTCCTCCCACCATCAGAACACAATGATTAGTGTTGCTGGCTATAGATGGCAACACTGATCATTCAGGAAAAACCCAACAGGCTGGTTGTACAGAAGTAGCTCAGTAGAACAACTTCTGTACAACAAGCATGTCCATACATGGATTGAAATTCAGCCCATCCCTGTTGAACCCCCCAAACGTAGATCCATGTATGGCCACCTTTAGTGGCCAGTGCAAAGTTCCTCTCGTTATTTTGTACATTCCTAAAATATCCACGGTCTATACCAGGGTTTCTCAACCATTTTACCTTAGAGGAACCCTTGGCCAAACAGTTTGAGATCTTGGGGAACCCCTGATGTTCACATCTACAGCTCACAGAACATTAGTGTGATCAGCAAGCTGTTGATAAAACAATTATTTTTAGAAATAGCATTATATAATTGAATAAATATTAACCTCTTGACGCCAGCCGTATGCATATATGTGGAAACTTGGTGAGCAGGCCTTAACGCAAGTCCCCCCTTACATTAGGATCCCAAAGTCTCCCCTTACATCAGGGTCCCCATAGCCCCCTTACTGTACATCAAGATTGTTACATAGTTACATAGTTAGGAATTGTTTAGCATATAAAGAAATTGGACTTTATAGGCACACCCATACAAAAAATGATTCTTAAAGCGGGACTGTACTGAAAATAAAAATTTTAAAAGCCAGCAGCTACAAATACTGCAGCTGCTGACTTTTAAAAAATGTACACTTACCTGTTCCAGGGTCCAGCGGTGTCGGCAGCAGAGGCCGATCGATCGCTCGGCTCTCTGCTGTAGCCGGCGCCATTCTCGGTGAGGGAATCAGGAAGTGGCTTCACTTCCCAATTCCCTACTGCGCATGCGCGAGTCGCGCGGCGCAATGAGAATGTTCAGCGCTGTCTGTCGGGACACGTGTGTGTCCCAGCAGACAGCGCGCCGGGACAGGAAATGACGTAAACTCCCGTGGGAGTTTATGCCCGGAAGTGGGTGCAGATACCTGTCTTAGACAGGTATCTGCACCCCCCCCCCTGAAAGGTGCCAAATGTGTCACCGGAGGGGGGGAGGGTTCCGAAAAGCGGGAGTTCCACTTTAGGGTGGAATCCCCCTTTAAAATATGTTATCAGAACAAAACATGTACATACATAATAAACTAAAATCTCTTGCATAACATTTGGCCTAGATACCGCTCATAGCCCCAAATTTATCAACATTGCCATATACAAATTGCCTTGAATTGTAAATGAGATACTTGGTTAGCCAAAGGACGTTGGCGTTACACTATTTGTTTTTATATTTAACATCATCGTGTTATTGTAATTAACCCTTTATAGTATTACATATTCTATAATACCCATGCAATTTTTACTATTTTATACTAACACAATGTTATATACGCTCCCACAACCAGGTTGTGCTTCCTTGCAGCTGGGCCACGGTGTGTTTTGGTTACTCATGTGGTGTTTCAGGAACAATCAATATACTGTATATTAGTTAAAGTTATATTTGCTTTTTGTTTTGTTTTAATAGTTGTTACAGAGGAAGTAAAGCCACTGATATCTTTTTTTTTTAAATGGAACCTGCAAGGCAAAGGCTTAATGAGCTAGTATGCCTAGCATACTAGATCATTATGAATAACTTACCTGAGAACGAAGCCTCCGAAGCAACCCTCGTCCACATCCTCCTCCGCCGCCATCAATCCCGGAGTGACTTCCGGGTCTCGCTGCTCCGGCGCTGTGATTCGCTGGAGCCGCGATGACGTCACTCCCACGCAATAAGCACGGGAGCCACCACGAGTGTCATATCGCCGTGATCTGCAGCGCGTACAGTGCCTGTCTTTTTTCTGTCCATGACAATTATGTATTTTTATGTGCAGCCCCATGATCCATATATTTACACTTATTATTTTCCATGTTAATAAACATGTGATTCCTTTAAACTCACCCCTACCACGTCTCGAACCTCATTTAAAGTCCCAAACTTTCCTTTCGATTAACATGTAACATATAAAGCCAACGTTTCCATATTGAAGGGCAGACACACACACAAACCCTCTAGGAGGTAGGACAATGACATATTCACACGAAGAGACTGATAAGTTGGGACAGTTGAATTCTGCCAGAAGTCTTAGAACGTCATTTCCTGCTTCTTCTTGAGACACATGAGTCAGGATGGACAGAAGGCAGCAGCCATGAAGCACACATGCTTTCATAAGCATATTACAGCTTTATAACTTTTTATTCTATTTCATATATTTTTACCCACACTGAACTGAACTATTATACTTTTTACAATGTATTTATGATGCCAAGTGGGATTCAAATAAACTCACACTTTGATTTAAGTCAGTCTGATTATCAATGCTATTCATCTCGAAACGCCCTTGAGATACAAGAATATTAGATATTAATAATATTCCTCACTTACCTGTCCAGGGAGCCCGCAATGTCGGCCACCCGAAGCCGACCCATCCCTCTGCTCCGAGTGCAGGCGCCAGCATCTTTACTAAGGGAAACGGAAAGTGAAGCCTCACGGCTTCACAGCCTGTTTCATACTGCACATGCACAAGTCGCGCTGTGCTTTCTGAATGGTCCCTGCTGTCTTCTGGGACCTGTGTGTCTCCCAGAAAGCAGTGGGGGTGAAGGAGGCGGACCAGACATTGCATAGATTGCCAAACAAGATTGCATTGATCTTTCCCCAGAAGTGGGAGCATGTATCTGCTCCCCCTAACGGGTGCCAAATTTGGAGGAGGGGGGGAGGAATCCAATCCGCTGAAGTTCAATTTCTGGGTGGAACTCCGCTTTAAAGTGATTGTAAAGGTTCGCCTTTTTTTTAAAAATAACAAACGTCATACTTACCTCCACTATGCATTTCTTTTTTCACAGAGTGGCCCTGAATACCGACTTCTGGGGTCCCTAGGGGGCTCTCACGGCTCCTCCTCTTATCAGAAAAGCCCCTTGCGGGCACGCTCCTGAGTCCAGCATTTGCGTCTATAGACACGAATGCCGGACTCGGCCCTGCCCCCTGGTGCCGGCATCATTGGATTTGATCAACAGCAGAGGGAGCCAATGGCTGCGCTGCTATCAGTCTATCCAGGGCTATCAGTCTATTCCAGGGCTCAGGAAAGTAAAACTGTATTATGACCATGTGTTTATTTGTATATAATGTGCATAAGGAAGAATTGGTTAATTCAGGGCGCTCTGCATGCTGGGCCACCATAGGGGAGGACAGCCACATGTAGTGGGCCCGGGCATCATGAGCAGTGTTACCAATGATTATTCTGTGGCTTTGCCCCTGCAGTTCCATCTCCCGCCCGCCGTTGCCAGCATTAGAAGTGGGTTAGAAAAAATATAGCAGCACTAAATAATAAGGGAAATGGTAAAGTGATATCTGAAGATAAATCAATCTATATGTTGTAGTTAAATAACTAACAGTGAAAATTACAAAATAAATATAAATGGAATTCCAAGGTGTTTATGGTTAGTCATTAATGATGCTAGATAAGCATTCATCCACTATGAAAATGTCCATAACCCAAAATCCATAAACCAAATATACACATGAGATAAATCAGTTACGATTCCTCCACCGCAACCAAAAAAGTAAACACCTCATAAAATTACCATGTGGCAAGCTAGATAAGCTGGTGGCCAATTACCCGGCGTGGCCAATTACCCGGCGTGGCCTCCGGTGCCAAATGTGTCACCGGAGGGGGGGAGGGTTCCGAAAAGCGGGAGTTCCACTTTAGGGTGGAATCCCCCTTTAAAATATGTTATCAGAACAAAACATGTACATACATAATAAACTAAAATCTCTTGCATAACATTTGGCCTAGATACCGCTCATAGCCCCAAATTTATCAACATTGCCATATACAAATTGCCTTGAATTGTAAATGAGATACTTGGTTAGCCAAAGGACGTTGGCGTTACACTATTTGTTTTTATATTTAACATCATCGTGTTATTGTAATTTACCCTTTATAGTATTACATATTCTATAATACCCATGCAATTTTTACTATTTTATACTAACACAATGTTATATACGCTCCCACAACCAGGTTGTGCTTCCTTGCAGCTGGGCCACGGTGTGTTTTGGTTACTCATGTGGTGTTTCAGGAACAATGAATATACTGTATATTAGTTAAAGTTATATTTGCTTTTTGTTTTGTTTTAATAGTTGTTAAAGAGGAAGTAAAGCCACTGATATCTTTTTTTTTTTTAAATGGAACCTGCAAGGCAAAGGCTTAATGAGCTAGTATGCCTAGCATACTAGATCATTATGAATAACTTACCTGAGAACGAAGCCTCCGAAGCAACCCTCGACCACATCCTCCTCCGCCGCCATCAATCCCGGAGTGACTTCCGGGTCTCGCTGCTCCGGCGCTGTGATTCGCTGGAGCCGCGATGACGTCACTCCCACGCAATAAGCACGGGAGCCACCACGAGTGTCATATCGCCGTGATCTGCAGCGCGTACAGTGCCTGTCTTTTTTCTGTCCATGACAATTATGTATTTTTATGTGCAGCCCCATGATCCATATATTTACACTTATTATTTTCCATGTTAATAAACATGTGATTCCTTTAAACTCACCCCTACCACGTCTCGAACCTCATTTAAAGTCCCAAACTTTCCTTTCGATTAACATGTAACATATAAAGCCAACGTTTCCATATTGAAGGGCAGACACACACACAAACCCTCTAGGAGGTAGGACAATGACATATTCACACGAAGAGACTGATAAGTTGGGACAGTTGAATTCTGCCAGAAGTCTTAGAACGTCATTTCCTGCTTCTTCTTGAGACACATGAGTCAGGATGGACAGAAGGCAGCAGCCATGAAGCACACATGCTTTCATAAGCATATTACAGCTTTATAACTTTTTATTCTATTTCATATATTTTTACCCACACTGAACTGAACTATTATACTTTTTACAATGTATTTATGATGCCAAGTGGGATTCAAATAAACTCACACTTTGATTTAAGTCAGTCTGATTATCAATGCTATTCATCTCGAAACGCCCTTGAGATACAAGAATATTAGATATTAATAATATTCCTCACTTACCTGTCCAGGGAGCCCGCAATGTCGGCCACCCGAAGGCGACCCATCCCTCTGCTCCGAGTGCAGGCGCCAGCATCTTTACTAAGGGAAACGGAAAGTGAAGCCTCACGGCTTCACAGCCTGTTTCATACTGCACATGCACAAGTCGCGCTGTGCTTTCTGAATGGTCCCTGCTGTCTTCTGGGACCTGTGTGTCTCCCAGAAAGCAGTGGGGGTGAAGGAGGCGGACCAGACATTGCATAGATTGCCAAACAAGATTGCATTGATCTTTCCCCAGAAGTGGGAGCGTGTATCTGCTCCCCCTAACGGGTGCCAAATTTGGAGGAGGGGGGGAGGAATCCAATCCGCTGAAGTTCAATTTCTGGGTGGAACTCCGCTTTAAAGTGATTGTAAAGGTTCGCCTTTTTTTTAAAAATAACAAACGTCATACTTACCTCCACTATGCATTTCTTTTTTCACAGAGTGGCCCTGAATACCGACTTCTGGGGTCCCTAGGGGGCTCTCACGGCTCCTCCTCTTATCAGAAAAGCCCCTTGCGGGCACGCTCCTGAGTCCAGCATTTGCGTCTATAGACACGAATGCCGGACTCGGCCCTACCCCCTGGTGCCGGCATCATTGGATTTGATCAACAGCAGAGGGAGCCAATGGCTGCGCTGCTATCAGTCTATCCAGGGCTATCAGTCTATTCCAGGGCTCAGGAAAGTAAAACTGTATTATGACCATGTGTTTATTTGTATATAATGTGCATAAGGAAGAATTGGTTAATTCAGGGCGCTCTGCATGCTGGGCCACCATAGGGGAGGACAGCCACATGTAGTGGGCCCGGGCATCATGAGCAGTGTTACCAATGATTATTCTGTGGCTTTGCCCCTGCAGTTCCATCTCCCGCCCGCCGTTGCCAGCATTAGAAGTGGGTTAGAAAAAATATAGCAGCACTAAATAATAAGGGAAATGGTAAAGTGATATCTGAAGATAAATCAATCTATATGTTGTAGTTAAATAACTAACAGTGAAAATTACAAAATAAATATAAATGGAATTCCAAGGTGTTTATGGTTAGTCATTAATGATGCTAGATAAGCATTCATCCACTATGAAAATGTCCATAACCCAAAATCCATAAACCAAATATACACATGAGATAAATCAGTTACGATTCCTCCACCGCAACCAAAAAAGTAAACACCTCATAAAATTACCATGTGGCAAGCTAGATAAGCTGGTGGCCAATTACCCGGCGTGGCCTTTATCCAGAAATGGAAACAGGTGCCTCCAAAACAGTCCAAAGGGTATGGTCAGCTAACAGTTCGGATCTCCTGCTCAAGAAGGTTCCAACGGAATGCTCAGATGTGGCTCAAAATGAAAAAGGAACTCACCATAGCACAATTCCGATAGGACATAATTTATTAAAAAAGATAAAATACACTTACAGCAACGAAGATATAAAACAGCAAAAAAAGCAGGCCAGCTTGTGCGAACGCCCGTCCGCTTAGACCAAAGCATGCGATGACGTCAGCACGTCAGCTCCTCCCAGTGACGTGCTGACGAGAGGTATGAGAGGCAAGGAAGGAACCAGAAAAGGCAAATAATAAGCAGATCAAACCTCAGATTTCAATTAATTTAATACTTAAGATGCAAAGATAAACCCTCATCGATATGTATATGTCAAACATTAATAAATTAATAGCACCAGAGCCGCACCCTCTCAGGCTAGGCAGGGCCGGTGCTACCACTAGATGAACTAGGCAGCCACCAGGGGTGCAGCCACAGCCAGTTGTTGCTGCGTCCAAACCCCCCTGCCCCCAGAGTGTCCTGCCCAAATACCCAGTCAACGTCCCTGCTGCCACAGCCATGCTGCTAAGCAACAGTGCAGGCTGTGAAGCAATCAGAGCTGTCCCCAGCGGCTAACAGCATCCACTGCCTCCACTGTTGTGCTGTTCTCAGCGTGAGGGTTTGGTTGCTAGGACCGCCCATGTCCTAGCAACCAGTCGCATGCTTGCCCCTCCCCTCATGCCCCGGAAATTCAGAGGAGGAGCAGTTTCCTTTGGAGTTCCACTTCTCCCAAGATCCAGCCCACTGCTTGCATCAATATTAACAACTCCTGGGAGAGACACAAAAGGGAATTGCTGTAATGTTTTTAGTAATCTATGTACAACACCACACTATCCCCTCCCACTAGCATGATCTCCCTGTGTTAGATAGGGAAGAACAGAGATCCAGTGATGACATCTGGGTCTAAAAAAGTTATGTAAAAAAGTTATGTAATAAAAGCAGAAAGGTTTCACTTAAGATTATCATTAGTATTGAGGAGTGTGCTCTATTTTTATAATAAATTGGACCCATTGGTTTTTATACTATGGCGAGTCGGCTTTTTTTCCTTGTTTTTTTTTTAGACATGGAGACCGCCACCTGTGACCAGGATTGCTTCTCACGAGTTCTGCCTTTAAGTTCAGTATCCTGCCTGGCTTCATTTGGGATCCCTGAATGTGAGTTGCTGCTTGGTCCTAACCGGAAATTAAAGGCGCCGGCTGGGTTATTAGCCGCAGGCGCATCTAGCTTGCTATCCGGTAATCCTTCATTTCATGTGGTGGAGGGATTTTGGGTCTGTGGAATATTGTTATATGGAAGGTTTTGATGAGCTACTTTAGTCACCTTAGAGTGACCATACAGGACTTCCTTGCTCCTATGCTGATGATCTTCAATGAGTGATTTGCACATCTATATGCGCTCTATAGAGTGGTTTATTCACTTATAGAGGGATATGCTTTGTTCATATTTCATGTCTGAGGTTTACAACTACTTTAAGGTAATACAGGAGTCTAGCTTTAACTTTGCTTTGTTTTTATCCCTTTTGCATAATAATAAAGACTTGAGTATTTTAACCTTATATTACAGTGGGTTGAGCTGTTCCTATTTTGAAGGTTTATTTTTTGTTGTTCATGTTTGTATTTTTCAGCTTTCCGGAGGATGACATTATATAACAGATGTACTATACCATAATTCCAGACCCACCTTATTACTCCAATAACCCTTACCATGGCCCCATTAAACAACACCACACCAATTTGGAGTAAATCATTGGCCGGAACAACCTCTTTTATTAACCAATAAAAAATTTAACAGCTTTAACATATCCGTAAAACATCTGTTGAAAAAAAAACATATTTATTACTAGCGTTGGTCTTTGCTGGACACCTCCACATACCATCTGTTCAATCTGGCACTGTGGTACCTTTAAATATGTTAATAGGCCTCTAGCCGACATGCTGGCTCTGAGACAACCCACTGACAGCAGTGCCCCCGTTAACCAACTTCCAGTTAAACCACTGTTAACTGGAATACCACCATCAGGACCCATACCACAGATGGGTCCCCAACTCATCCTTCCGAGGTGCCTTCTCCCGCGAAGACCAACAGCCACCAACTGCCACGACATCCAAACCTCTCTAGGAAAAAAAAGAAATTAGACATATATCCCAAAACACCCAAAAACAAAATGGGGCGGGAGAATCTTGCTCCGCGTGCTGTGGTGAGGCTGGGGAGGGGCCAGCCTCTTTTAACACCTCTGACCCCTCCTCTCCCCACGTCACGCTCCCCAATCCCTGCATCTCTCTCATCCTTAGCACCCTGTTTCCCCTACCCTGTCAGCCCTCCACTACACCTTCGTTTCTGCTCCGGGCATCTCTTGACATTTACAACAAATAAGCTCAAACATACAACTACGTGAACTTTCTTCTAGATGGGAAAGTATGTGACACAACCAGTAATAAAGTTTAAACATATATTACTGTAGCGCCCACCACTTTAGGTGGGTGCTATTAGTTTAATTTCAGGTTAAATTGCCAGTGCCCTACTGTATTTGTACAGGCCTGGAAGGTTTATTCTGGGTTAGGGTGGAGTTATAGGTTAGAGGGGTGTGTGACCACCTGTTCATCACCCTGGTAAACACTCCCTCACTTGTCCAGAGAAGTGTCTGTAAAGGAGGCGGGTCAGGTTCTGAAGGACAGGCAGTGTGCATGGGTACCCGTCCAATAGTTAATTTGCTTGGTCTGGGCGGGGCACATTCATATACTCTGTTCCCGGGGTGTTGGAGATGGGAAACTGACTAATCCACACAAGCTTAAAGATGTGACCATAAGGCCCAGGGCTGGAAGGCCTGGAAATGCAGAAAATCAAGAGCTGGAAAGCCACTGAACCTTGCCGGAAGGTGATGGAGAGCCGGGGGGACTCCAGAGCTGGAAGGTACTCATCCTGCAAGCATGAACTAGCTACACATGGACCGGAGTTGACCAGGATATGCCTGGACCTTTCCTGAGCTGGCCTAGGAATAAGGAGAGGGGCAGGAATGAGAAGGCAGGTGAGGCCTGGGACTATCAGCCTCTTAAGTACCTCATATCTTTCAGAGGGATATGCATGTCAGCTCACATAGGAAAGGGACTATCCCTCACACACAGCATTCCAGAGGCAACATGTATCCTGTGCATCATTAAGACGGTAGCACCTGCCGCAAATCTGGAAATAAAGTTTGGAGTTTTGAACTGTTTCACACTGTCTGTGCCTCGTTATTGCAGGGGTGGAAGAAGTGGGGGTTAAACCAGCATCACTGTAATGAACTAACTTTGCAGCTCCCAAGGGAGTAGTGCGCTTCATTACAAATAGGGATAAGCCAAACACCCCCCTGTTCGGTTCGCACCAGAACCTGCGAACAGACCTAAAGCTTGTGTGAACTTTAGAACCCTATTAAAGTCTTTGGGACTCGAACGTTCAAAATCAAAAGTGCTAATTTTAAAGGCTAATATGCAAGTTATTGTCATAAAAAGTGTTTGGGGACCTGGGTCCTGCCCCAGGGGACATGTATCAATGCAAAAAAAGTTTTAAAAACTGACGTTTTTTCAGGAGCAGTGATTTTAATTAAAGTAAAACAATAAAAGTGTAATATAACTTTAAATTTCGTACCTGGGGGTTGTGTATGCATGTAAAGGGGCGCATATTTCCTGTGCTTAGAACTGTCCCTGCACAAAGTGTCATTTTTGCAGGAAAAAAAGCTATTTAAAATCACTCATGGCTATAATGAATTGCCAGCTCCCGTAATACAGAGAACAGTCATTCACTGAAAATCATTGATAAATAAAAAAAAAAAAAAAGCCTATAGGCTTTTAAAATTAGCACTTTAGATCTCTCCCATAGACTTTTACAAAACTTATAGACGTTTTTAAAACTTTTTTTTGCATTGATACATGTCCCCTGGGGCAGGACCCAGGTCCCCAAACACTTTTTATGACAATAACTTGCATATAGGCTTTTAAAATTAGCAGTTTAGATTTCTCCCATAGAGAATTTGCCGCGAACACCCCAAATTGTTTGCTGTTCGCTGAACAGGCGAACAGGCAATGTTCGAGTCGAACATGAGTTCGACTCAAACTCGAAGCTCATCCCTAATTACAAAGAGTAAAAACATAAAAAAAAAAAAAAAGGATTCTCAGTTTATAATGTTTGCTGACAAGCCAAATTTACATGGGTAATAATTTAGTTAACCACCTGATTACTTTGAACTTAAACCCCCCTCGTGACCAGACCAATTTTCAGCTTTCGGCGCTGACGCACTTGGAATGACAATTGCGCGGTCATACAACACTGTACCCAAATTAAATTTTTACCATTTTTTCCCCACAAATAGAGCTTTCTTTTGGTGGTATTTAATCACAGCTGGGGTTTTTATTTTTTGCTAAACAAATAAAAAAAGTTGGAAAATTAAAAAAAAAAAGAAAATCATGTTTAATAGTTTGTTATAAAATTTTGCAAACAGGTAATTTTTCTGCTTCATTGATATGCGCTGATGAGGCGGCACTGGTGGGCACCGATAGGTGGCACTGGTGGGCACTGATAGGCTGCACTGGTGGGCACTGATAGGCTGCACTGGTGGGGACAGATAAGTCGGTACTGATGGGCACAGCAAAGATGGCATGGATGGGTGGCACGGATGGGTGGCACGGATGGGCACTGATGGATGGCACTGATAGATGGCACTGATGGGCACTGATAGATGGCACTGATAGGTGGCACTGATAGATGGCACTGATGGGCACTGATAGGTGGCACTGGGCACTGGTAGGGGACACTGATGAGCACTGGTAGGGGACACTGATGAGCACTGGTAGGGGACACTGATGTGCAGCACTGGCACTGTGGGCACTGACATATGGCACTGTGGGCACTGACAGATGGCACTGGGGGCACTGACAGATGGCACTGGGGGCACTTTTATTATGTAAAGGAGGGCACCATGGACCCTTGGCATATTGCAGTGAGAGGGACTGATGTCCCTCTCACTGCCGTCGGTGATCGGCTTTTTTTTTACTCCTCGCGCTGTCAGCGCGAGCAGGAAAAAAAGCCGACTACCGGCTCGGTTACTGTCACATTGGCTGACAGCTGATCACGTGGTAAGAGGTCGGGATCGACCCCTTACTCGGATCTGTGATCCAGCGAGTCTCACAGACTCGCGGATCACAGAGCGCGCCGCGCGCGCCCTTCAGGGGGCGCGCAGGCAGCTCGTTGCCGGGACAACGTCAATAGACGTCGTCCCGGCACAACAGATCCGCGCTGTAGTCGTCATTTGGCTATGGCGCGGATCTCAGGCGGTTAATGGATAATTAACATAGCAATTACCATAATATAACTGTAGTGCTGGCTCCTGACGAGCAGGCACTACTGTTTTTCAAAAATTAAGTTGCCTGAAGCGACAGTTGAGTTTCAGGATAATTTCTCAAAATTTCTGGTTTCAGTACCAGTCCAGCTTGGTTCTCCTTGACCACAGGTGGCACTGTCAACACAACACAGTCTAGCTGGATGCAGTGAATGCCACTTACTGCTCGGAACCAGCCCAGTGGGAGTGTTGTCCCGCTGTGCTTTCTGGGGGGTGGTATTTAAGGTACCGACGCCATGTTGGCAGGGGATTATTTTCTGTCTGTTTGGTTCCAGTGGTCCTCCTGACCCAGCCCCATGGCCCTTCTGGCCTGGGGTGCGGAACTATGCACCCTGTGCCTCAGGGCTGGCTGGCCCGAGGCGATGCAACTGAAGGGATAGGCCCGAACGAATTTCGGGGGCCTACTGATCCAAGGATGGTCCGGTGCCGTCTCATCTGATGGGAGAGGCCCAGCAACTGAAGAACCCCAGGGAGGACTCAGGAGAAGACCGTGTGCAAGGCTGGTTTCTCTGAAGGAGCCTGGAGACTTAGTTGTAGGATGCAACCTGGATCAACACTCATACGGTATCGCTGGATCGGCTGAGAGAAACTGGTACCGTATGTCAGTTCTTTAAATTCATCCAAATCTCTCAGTAATGCTCAAGTGTAACTCACAAATCTGTGGCAGAGACTTTACTGAGCATTTCAGCTGCTAGGCCTAGTGAGAGAGGCCTATCCGGGGGTTGCTGAATCCAGTTTGTGGAACAGTTTTATCCTCTGGATTCTTCTAATACCTTCACCCTGCAATTTAAGTGCCTGAACTCACCCCTAACCCTCTACCCTTCATTGAGAGACTTTGTCTTTTTTTTAAATAAATAACCCAAAAGAGGATTCAGTGTCAGTTTCAACATTCTTTGGGCCACTTTCCACGGGATCCCCAAGACGGAGAAGCCAGCAGGTAAGGGGGTTAGTGCTACATAACCATAATATAACTCCAAAACTCCTCTGCTTCAAAGATGTGAAAAATAATACGGTATTCTTTGTTTCTTAGCGTAATCTCACTCCACTTGAATGGGAGAGGCAAAAATCTACTGTGAGTAGAACTACCAGTTGCTTTTAATACCAAAGAAAACCAGTCTGTTTTATTGATCCCCACCAGAGCCTACATATCAGTGGATTTTTACCCACATCCTATTATACAATACATGATTGGTCAAGTCTTCTGGATAAAAATAAAAGAAAATTATTTATACATATCAAAACACATTTAAAAACATGCGGGGGTACCTTTCATGCACAAGCGCGCTCATCAATGATTGGGACTAGACGGGGACCTCGTTCATGTGAGAATGAAACATTATGGCGGTTCCCAGGCTTAGAGATGAGCCTTACACAGTGTGCAGTAATAAAAGTACAGAGTCATTCTGCGAGAGAGCTGTCCTGTGTCACTACACACCTTTACTTGTATGTTGCTTTTAGGAGATACACTGCGGAGCCTATGCCCTCTCTCCCAGCCCAGCGTACCTCTGTCACCTTGCTCCCAGTGACAGAATAGGGATTCACCATGCATCTAGCAAGGACCACATGCGTGCACTTTATTAACTCCTTCCACTCTCCTGTACCATGTGGTCAGGTCCATGAGATCTTCATACCGGGGATTCAGTCCTTGTTACTTTTGGGTAACCGACCGCTAGGGAGGGAACCAGAACACAGATCCCCTCTCTACCAGAGGACCTGTCACCTAGTCCAGGTTCCACACTTCATGACAGACTTCACAGGGGCGGTTGGTGAGGGGATATTTATAGAGTCAGCTCTCTGCATTATGACACTATGAGTCAGTATCCCCCTCATTAGAGGTCCCCCATCAGTATCCCCATCATTAGAGGTCCCTCCATCAGTGTTCCCATAATTAGAGGCCCCTCCATCATTATCCCCCTCGTTAGAGGTCCCCCATCAGTGTCCCTATCATTAGAGATCCCTCCATCAGTGTCCCTATCATTAGAGGTCCCCCACTAGTGTCCGAGAGCTGGATAGGAGGCTGGGAGCCAGCACCCAGTAGCCGGGACTCTGTGGGCAGGACTTAGTGGTCAGGACTCAATGGGTGGCATTTGGTGGACTCAGGAACACAGTATAGCAGCCAGGTCTGAAGGAGGAAGTTCAGTTAATTTCTCCTCCACTGAATGCTTAGGGCAGACCTACCATGTGGTTGGTTGCTAGATGCCAGGGGGCCCTAGCAACCCACTTCTAATGCTGGCAACGGCGGGCGGGAGATAGGACTGCATTGGCGGAGCCACAGAATAATCATTGGTAACACTGCTCATGATGCCCGGGCCCCCTACATGTGGCTGTCCTCCCCTATGGCGGCCCTGCATGCAGAGCGCCCTATGGCCAGTCTGGCCTGAATTAACCAATTCTTCCTTATGCACATTATACACAAATAGACACATGGTCATAATACACAGCCTTCTAACCATATATTTTAACAAAAACCATGCAGAACTAGTGTTTTTACTGTGTTGTGTTATATTTATTGTATATCATTATAATTCCCATTACCAACATTAGAAACGTACATGTAATGGATGTAATGTGAACTTTTTTTTTTTTTGGACTTTACGCCAACAAAACCGTGGATTTTTTTCCGAAGGATGTTGGCTCAAACTTGTCTTGCATGCACACGGTCACACAAATGTTGGCCCAAAATTCTGAACGTGAGAACGCGGTGACATACAACACCTACGAAGAGCCGAGAAAAAGGAAGTTCAATAGTCAGTGCGGCTTCTTCTGTTTGATTCTGAGCATGCGTGAACTATTGTGCGCCGGACTTGTGTACACACGATCGGACTTTCCAACAACAAAGTGAAGTTGGCTGAAAATTTGAGAACATGCTCTCAAACATTTGTGGGCCGAAATTCTGACAGCAAATGTTCGATGGAGCATACACACGGTCGGACTTTCTGACAACAAGCTCACATCGAACATTTCCCGTCGGAAAGTCCGACCGTGTGTACGGGGCATAAGAATCTTATAAATCTGGGAAATTCTGTGTCTTGGTGCTTCCTGTAAGTTTTTTCAAATGGTAATAAACTTTCTCCTGATCTTATTAGATGTGGCAGCGTCTTTAAAGAATGCATTTTTATCCTTTATTCATTCTCCAAATAATGTTTCATTCCCTGGAAAAGAATAGTTTGTCCCTGTGAGTGGTATTAGTGGTGAATTATATTCCCATTTTCTTTTGTCTGTGTATTAAATCCCATACCTTAAATATGTTCGTTGTTAATTCACCTGTGTCTTCGAAAAATTAAGATTCTTTTGTGGTACCCATATCCCCTTATTCCATTGCGTATTACTTAACGTGTTTTAAATTTTAACCCAACTTTTCCCATATGAATTAAATGTCCAATCCAGTGGTGGCTGGTGGGTTCACCTTTTGGTGAACATGCACCACCCCCTCCCACAGCGCCGGGTGGCACAGCACTGACCACCCGCGGTACCCGCCGGACCATCCATGGCACTGACCACCCACGGCACGGATGACCAGCCAGACCACCCATGGGTGGTCCGGCAGCACTTACCTGCTGTTTGTCGGAGGTCTCCTCCTCTCCTGCATTGGCAAGGCTGTCCTCCTCCTCTCCTCCAGTGTGGGCAGCGGCGGCTCCGGTGTCCTCTCCTCTGGCTTCCTCCCCTGTGTGTCTCCTCTTACACCAAAGCTCTAGGCGTCCAATAGGGTCGCCTGGCACTTTGGCCAATCGAGAAACAGGTCTCACAGATCTGCCTCCTGATTGGCGGGGAGGAATTGTAGTGTGACCAAAACAAAAATCATTCGCTATCATCACACAACAGGGTGGGATAGGGACACAGTGCTCTGTGCCCCGAGCCCACCCTATTTTGAAGTCTATTAGAGCCTCTGGCTCTAATCACGTGCTTCAAAATACAAACCCCCCACCTATACCCGCCATAGTAATTCATGTGTTCGGCGTCCTGAAAGGGGCCAGGCACATGGATAGGGAGGGCGGCCGAGGTGTCAGGGGGCGGCGCCTGTGCACCCACAATGTATGGGCCACCACTGGTCCAATCTATAATTCGTGATAACAAAACTGCATTGCAATATTTTTTTAAATCTGGTAAAGCTAATCCTCCATGTATTTTATCATTACTTCGTACTGCAAATTGTATTCTTGTTTATTTGTGCTGCCATATGAACTTAAGTATCATCTTCTTTAATGTCTTAAAATACACCTGTGGCACGCGTATAGGGAGCATCTGACATTTATAGAGAACTTTTGGCAAGATTCCCATCTTGAGGATATTTATACGTCCTATTCAGGAAAGTGGCTTCATTGATATTTTTTTTTATTTCCTCTTTAGCCCTGGTTCACATTGCAGCGATTTGGCATGTGACTTGACATGTCAAATCGGTGGCTATTGCCATCAATGGCACCATCCGAATCAGCGCGGCGCCGCACCGATTCTCAAAAGTAGTTTCTGTACTACTTTTGGCGACTTTGGGGTGCGATTTCAATAGAGATCTGTGCAGAAACCTGCACAGATATCTCTGAAATCGCCCCTTAATTATGTTTAATAACGGTATGTAATTCTTTTGATACAGATCGTTTGGATATGTTGTTAATTTTATACCTAAGTATTTATATTTTTTTCTGCCATATGAACAGAAACTGTTCTTGTAATTGTTGTTCATCTTTCTTATCCATATTAATATTTAAGACTTTGAGGGGTTCCTTTTTTAAAGTTTTTATAGTTCTCCATAATCTTTTAATAATTTTATTATATTTGGTAATGTTGTTCTTGGGCAGCAGACATAAAAGAAATCATCCGCATATGCCGCCACTTTATGTTCCTCTTTTCCTACCTTCACTCCTTTTATACAGTATCTCACAAAAGTGAGTACACCCCTCACATTTTTGGTAAATATTTTTTGTTTCAATGGTTTTTATTTCAAGTTTTCAAAACATTACATTAACATAATAAAACATGTTTGTTGCAACTGTGTCGTTTATATATAACTGGCTTCCTGCCGTATCGCTCAATATCAGGTTTAAAAGATGCGGAGCCTGTTTTTCATTCTTTTTTTGTTTTGTACCAGTGAAGGCACTTGAGAAAGAAGAGAAGAGAGTAGAGATTAGAAGTCAAGTTAGTGAAAGTAAGAGAAGATAGTGTGAAGAGAGAAGACTCATACAATCCAGTTTCCTTTCCCTGTCCCCCCCCCGGACCCTTTACAGCAGTATCGCTCTGGAACCTTCCGACACGTATTGGATCCAAGGATCCCATAGTTTCTCAAATTGGGGCATTCTATCCTTGAGTGACGCTGTCATCCTCTCATTTACCATAATCCAGGAAAGTTTGTATTTGAGCTGGTCGAATGGCACTATTGTTCTCTTCCATGCCTTTGCTATTATGATTTTGGCTGCTATAAATATAAATCTTACAAGATGTTTAAGGGGGTTTGATACTTTTTTTATTTCGGTTCCTAGCAGAGCCTGGATCGGGGATTTGACTAGGTTCACCTGGGTGAGTGTGTAAATAAAATTATAAACCCTGATCCAAAATCGCCGCACCTTGGGGCATTGCCACCATACATGGAACATTGTACCTATCTGTCCACACTCGCAAAAGCAGAAGGGGGATGCTCCAGGTATAAAGGTTGCCAATCTCACCGGGACCATATACCACCTCATAGTTACTTTGAAATTAGCCTCGATTAATGAGGTGTTCATGATGGATTTCGTTGCTCCCTCTGCTATTTTGTGCCACTCGTCCAGCTCAATGCTCTCATCAATATCTACCTCCCATCTTTTCATATATTCAAGCTTCCCTTTACAGCTAGTTAGTGTTGCATATATTGCTGAGATATGCCCTTTTATTTGATCATATTGTACACATACATTTTCCATGGGGGTCCTTGCGGTAATATCTGTATTTTTAGATATGGCACTGAAAAAATGCGTGATCTGTCCATATCTAAACAGCTCAGAGGCTGGTAACTGATACATCTCTTCCAACTTTTTCCTAGTTAGAACTCCTCGGTCACAAAAGTCTGCTATTCTCATTAACCCCTTGTTCGTCCACCAATCAAATGCTGGGGGGTGAGACCTGGGGTAAAGCTCGCATTGCCTAGTAGCGGTGCTAGTGGAGCATGCTGGGATTGAAATCCATGGGATTTACATAGTCTGTCCCAAATATTCAGCGAGATAGAGAGTGCTGGGCATAGAATCAGGGGTCTTTGTTTGGGGGCAACCAAAGAATAGAGGAAATTAGGTGCGTTTTACATGCTTTGGCTTCTATCAACATCCAAACTGGATAGGGTCCTAGGCTATGGAATCTGGTAATGTGCGCTAATTGCGCTGCCTGATAGTATTTTAGTAAATCCGGGAAACTTAGTCCCCCTCTATTCTTTGGAGCATACAGCGTGCGAATGTTCACCCTAGGTCTCTTATTTCCCCATATAAAAGATAAGAGTTTAGTCTACAACATTTTCAGGTCACCCCTGGTAACTGTTAATGGTAGCGTTCAAAATAAATACAGTATTCTAGGCAATACATTCATTTTGACCGAGTGTAATCTGCCAAACCATGACGGCGGGTGGAGCGACCACCGCAGTAAATCTGCCTCTATGTTCTTAAATAGCCCAGGATAGTTCTGGGAATACAACGTGTTCCATGAGGGGGTAAGGTTTATTCCCAAGTATGGGAGGACATGCGTTTTCCACACAAATTTAAAGGATCGTTGCAAAGTAGAGACTGTGGTCTCATTCAGGGAGATATTCATGGCCTGCGATTTCTCGTGATTTATGGTTAAACCAGAAATCGTGGAGAACGGTTTAAGTATAGCATATAAATTCGGAAGTGATGTTATAGGGGATGTGATTGCCATCAGTATATCGTCAGCAAATAGTATGCATTTATGTTCCATGTCGAGACATTCTATACCCTTGACATCCTGTGAAGCCCAAATCTTAATAGCTAATGGTTCCATTGCCAGTACAAAAAGTAGTGGCGATAGAGGGCAGCCTTGCCTTGTGCCTCTATAGATACCAATAGGATCCGAGTAATAACCCTTCACCATTAGAGCTGCAGTCGGGGAACTATAAAGTGTTTGCAATATGGACAAAAAATAATTTCCGAATCCTAGTCGAGCCAGTACGTATATTAGGTAGTCCCAAGACAGGGAATCGGATGCCTTATGTATGTCTAGTGAGAGTAACATCCCCTGCCTCGGGCCACCTCCATCCCAGTCTGAGTGGACCGCTGATATTATATCTATCACCCGCCGTGTTTGATTCGTCGTTTGGCGCCCCGGTACAAACCCTGCCTGATCAGGATGAATATACCTAGCTAAGAAAGAATTCATTCTGACTGCCAGTACCTTTGTCATGATCTTTAAGTCTAGATTGATCAGTGAAATGGGGCGGTAGTTTTCGCAGCTGCTATGGTCTTTTCCCGGTTTGGGGATAACATGTATAAATGCTTTATTCTCTTGATTCGGTAGAGTTGCTCCCTGTCTGATTGCGTTAAAGAACATACAAAGGTGTGGAGTCAGAATTTAATGGAATTTTTTATAATAGAGACCCGAGAACCCATCAGGGCCTGGTGCCTTGGATGGGTTGAGACTTTTAATTGCCTGTGTTATTTCTATTTCTGTAAATGTCTGTTCCATAAGCTCTATGTGTTCTTTTTGTATGTTTGGCAAAGAAATGCGTTCGAAGAATTCATCCATTTTGTCATTTCCTATCTTATCTGAAGTCTTATAGAGTTTAGTGTAAAAGTCTGTGAATGTCTTCACAATTTTTTCTGGATTCTGACTGAGTTGCCCATTGTTTAGTCTTAATCTGGGTAACGCTGGCGTATAAGGGCGGGGTGTTAGTTTCCTTGCTAATAACGTGGTAGGTTTATCTCCCATTGTGTAATATCTGTGTCGTGTCCATCTTATTTTTTTTTCCGCTTGTGTAGTGAGGCTTAGGTTAAGCGCCAATCTGGCCTCATCTATTCTGTGTCTAATATCCACTTGGGGATTCAACCTTTGTTCCGCTAGTGTCTCCCTCAGTATTTGTTCCTGTTGTGCTACCGTGCTATCCCTGGAACGTTTGTTCCGTGCTGCTAATTGAAGCAGTTTGCCCCTTATTGTGGCCTTATGTGCTGCCCAGTTTACTACCGGAGAGGTGTCTCCTGGTAGGTTTTCCTTGAAGAATAAACTTATTTCCTTTTCTATCTCTATGACTGTTATTGGGTCATTCAGCATAGTGGCATTGAGTCTCCATGGGGACGAATAAGGTTTTGTCCATAAACTTGATAGGGAAAGTTTAACTGGCGAGTGGTCTGACCAAGGGGTGTTCAATATATCAACTGAGGTGACATATGGCAACAGCGGGGTTTTTATAAATAAATGGTCAATTCTCGAGTATGTACGGTGGACATGAGAGTAGAAGGTATAATCCCTCGTTGAGGGATTATCCTCTCTCCATGCGTCTATAAGATCATTACCATGCAACAACTTTGCCAGTTTATTACTACCCTTGGGTACGCTTCTCGACATTGGCTTGTTGTGAGAGGACTTATCCAATGTACGATCTAACGGCATATTACTGTCCCCACCCAGTATTACCTGTCCCTGTATTTTTGGGAGTAGTGTCTTGAGCATGTCCTGAAAAAAATCCATTTGGCCTGTGTTTGGGGCATAGTAGGAGATTATAGATACTGCTTGATCATTTATGTGCCCCACTGCCATAACAAATCTGCCCTGTTTATCTCTAAGTATGGTAGTGGGTGTAAACGGTACCCTGCTAGAAAAACATATAGCCACTCCAAGCTTTTTTCCCGGGCCGGATGACGTATAGAATTGTGGGTATTTTGCATTAAGGTATTTCGGGGTAGATGACTGAGAGAAGTGCGTTTCTTGTAACATTAATATGTCGGCCTTTTGTTTGTGATAATATGTAAAGGCTTTCGTTCTCTTTACAGGAGAATTAAAGCCTTGCACGTTGTGTGTAATTATAGAGTATTTGGTTCGGTGATCACTCGCCATCATGGTTTCGCAAAGTACACTTACCCTGATCCAGATTACCGAACACCGTACTTTCGGTTATTCGGGGTGAGACGGTTTCAGTACCCCAGCTGGGCACCATTTGTCCGGGGGGGGAAAGGTCAACTCTTCAGAGAAAAGGAAAGGAGAAAAAGAGAAAATAGAGAAAGTTAGTAGACTTAGACAGAAGCTGTTATTCGCTTCCATAGGTATAACACATTTCATCTCAGTTATCAATCCTGTCTTGTAGGGGCAGGTCCCTCTCCAGGTATATCTCCTGGGATTGAAAGGTGAGGTTGTTCTCCTCCGCGGATGAGAACAAGTTCACTGGAGTGGCACGCGTGTCCACCCTGGCATCAAACATATTTTCTACCTCAACAAATGTAGGACATGAAGTAATTGAAAGTGGCAGTCCAGGCATTAAACATATTCGCATATATATGTATATATATATAAAAAAAAGGGGGGGGTAAAAAATCCCCCCCCCCCAAGAAAAAGGGGGTGGAAGAAAGTTTAAATTGTTCATCATGAAAAAATTACTACGGGTCAGTCGACCCTTCTGAGTCTGCCGTTCTTTAGTGAGACCGGACTCACGGGTTACGTTTCGCTTCTCATCATATCCTGCCAATAAACAAGGTTTGGCATAACCTGCAACTCTTGATAACCGAAAATAACTTCTGGGCTTGAGCCTCAAACCTGTCCCTCAGAGACGAAGTCATCTTCCATGGGCTTGACTGGATGTAGTCAGGCCTAGCTTCCATCAGGGGTGGGGGAAAAGGTCTCACCCTCTAGAGAATGCAATTCCCCGATCTGGGGTCAGCTTTTTTAAAGTTCAGGTCAGTGGTGGGGTCCGTCGATCGTTTCTGGGTCTTTGGGATGACCATATGGGAGACAGGGCCCTGTCTTTATAGTTGGGAGGCGGCGTGGATGGTCGTTCCCTGGAAATTATTCCTAATTCAAGCAGTAGGCACTCCCCATCATGATAGTTAGAGAATGAGCAATTTTTGCCTTTGTATGTAAAGGAAAGGCGGAAGGGGAAAGACCACCTGTATTTTATTTGACAGTTCTGTAGTTGCTGGAGAAGTGGCTTTAGGGTGCGGCGTTTTTGCACCGTTGAGGGAGCCAGGTCAGTAAATAGCTGTATCGGAGAGCCCAATAAAGTCAGGTCCTGTTTGTATCTTGCAGCCGACATCAACTTTTCTTTTACTACTAAAAGTGAGGCTTAACTATTATGTCCCTGGGGAGCCCGTCTGATCTTGGGGCTGCCAGGGCCCTATGGATCCTGTCAATCTCCAGGTGCTGCGGTGCTATGTCGGGTATTAGCTCTTGCATCAGGGTATGCATGGCTTCCTCCAAATTTGTTTGGGTCTCTGGGAGTCCCCTTATGCGAATATTGTATCGGCGGGACCTATTTTCGAGGTCCTCGATTTTAGCGTAGGCCTCGTCCAATCTGTCCTGTATTTCAGCTGTCATTCTGGAATTCTGGTTTATGCGGTGCACCGATTTATCTACCTTGGTTTCAATTGCATCTATTCGCATGCCAAAGCTCTGTATGTCTTGTTTGATGTCTTGTGTTATTATATTGCACGCTTTTGAGAGTTCCTGTTGTAGCATGGCTGAAAATCTTGCCAATAAGGCTGTGTCCCCTGTGTATGGGGCCTGCTGGAGTGGAGAGTCTGCTGGGGCAGGGCTGGTTTGGCTGGTTTGGCTGAATAGAGTGTCTGCTAGTTCTGCCATGTTTCTGTCCATGGATGAGCCTGGGGATGCTGCCTGTTTTTGGGCCCCCCGGGATGCTTCTGTGGATAGGGATGGGGAGGGTGAAATCACTCCCTGCATGTCATCCTCTAGTTCCCCCGAGGATTGGGAGGAGAAGGGGTCTCTAATCTCAGCTGAAGGTGAGGGTTGTGAGCGCTGTGGCGAGGGTTGTGCCTGCTGTGGGGATATAGGCTGCTCAGGGCTCTGGCTGCCTCGTGTGTCCTGCTTACCCGGCACCATCTTGGATATGGGGGATTGTGCTGCGGGAGGCTGTCTCGACTGGTTCTTTTTGATAACCTGTTTATATTGCCGCTTCTGGCGTCTCATCGCCTTCCCTCCGTGTTCCGGTCTACTGCTGTGCCTGTCTGCGGCGTTATGCTGCTGTCCTGCGCTAGTTATAGCTTAGTTTGTGCCGGCGGTGTGCGGAGCTCGGTTACAGCATGACCGTCCCGGGATCCACGCGCATGCGCACTGGATAAATATTTTATTATATCTTTTCATGTGATAACAGTGAAGAAATTACACTTTTCTACAATGTAAAGTAGTGAGTGTACAGCTTGTATAACAGTGTACATTTGCTGTCCCCTCAAAATAACTCAACACACAGCCATTAATGTCTAAACCCCTGGCAACAAAAGTGAGTACACCCCTAAGTGAATATGTCCAAATTGGGCCCAAAGTGTTAATATTTTGTATGGCCACCATTATTTACCAGCACTGCCTTAACCCTCTTGGGCATGGAGTTCACCAGAGCTTCACAGGTTGCCACTGGAGTCCTCTTCCACTCCTCCCTGATGACATCACAGAGCTGGTGGATGTTAGAGACCTTGCATTCCTCCTCCTTCCATTTGAGGATGCCCCGCAGATGCTCAATAGGGGTTTAGGTCTGGTGACATGCTTAGCCAGTCCATCACCTTTACCATCAGCTTCTTTAGCAAGGCAGTGTTTGGGGTCGTTTCCATGTTGGAATACTGCCTTGCGGCCCAGTCTCCGAGGGGAGGGGATCATGCTCTGCTTCAGTATGTCACAGTACATGTTGGCATTCATGGTTCCCTCAATGAACTGTAGCTCCCTAGTGCCGGCAGCACTCATGCAGCCCCAGACCATGACACTCCCACCACCATGCTTGACTGTGGGAAAGACACACTTGTCTTTGTACTCCTTACCTGGTTGCCACCACACACGTTTGACACCATCTGAACCAAATAAGTTTATCTTGGTCTCATGAGACCACAGGACATGGTTCCAGTAATCCATGTCCTTAGTTTGCTTGTCTTCAGCAAACTGTTAGCAGGCTTTCTTGTGCATCATATTTAGAAGAGGCTTCCTTCTGGGACGACAGCCATGCAGACCAATTTGATGCAGTGTGCGGCGTATGGTCTGAGGAATGACAGGCTGACCCCCACCCCTTCAACTTCTGCAGCAATGCTGGCAGCACTCATACATCTATTTCCCAAAGACAACCTCTGGATATGACGCTGAGCATGTGCACTTATTTGGTCGACCATGGTGAGGCCTGTTCTGAGTGGAACCTGTCCTGTTAAACTGCTGTATGGTCTTGGCCACCATTCTGCAGCTCAGTTTTAGGGTCTTGGCAATCTTTTTATAGCCTAGGCCATCTTTATGTAGAGCAACAATTCTTTTTTTCAGATCCTCAGAGTTCTTTACCATGAGGTGCCATGTTGAACTTCCAGTGACCAGTATGAGAGAGTAAGAGCGATAACACCAAATTTAACACACCTGCTCCCCATTCACACCTGAGACCTTGTAACATTTACAAGTCACATGACACCGGGGAGAGAAAATGGCTAATTGGCCCAATTTTAAAAATTTCACTTAGGAGTGTACTCGCTTTTGTTGCCAGCGGTTTATAAATTAATGGCTGTATGTTGAGTTATTTTGAGGGGACAGCAAATTGACACTGTTATACAAGCTGTACACTCACTACTTTACATTGTAGAAAAGTGTAATTTCTTCAGTTTTGTCACATAAAAAAGATATAATAAAACATTTACAAAAATGTGAGGGGTGCACTCACTTTTGTCAGATACTGTATATCACACGATACTACATGGTATTATGGGCACTCAACAACGAAAAGAGCGAAAGGGGTGGCAATAGGAATTGCAAAAAACATAAGATTAATGGTGAAGGAAAGGATGGTAGATCCAGAGGGAAGATATTTATTCCTGAAAGGAAAATTATACAACATGGAATGCATGTTTTCAAACATATACTGCCCTCATTAGAATCCAATGGTCTATTTCAGACAGGTCCTGAGAAAATTGATTGAATTTAAAATGGGTAAAGTAATAGTGGCCAGAGATTTAAATTTCCCCATGGACCCACAACTAGATATTGTACACTAGTAGAACATTATTAGAAATAATAGGTCTAGTGATACCCCCGAAGGAGCTGTCTCAGCCCCTCTGGCACACCTAGCAAACAGTGTACTTGCAAACACAGTAAAACAGACACAAAGGTAGTGAACAGGAAATTAGTTTACTGGGAGACTTTCCACAATCAAACAAACAGTGATCTGGTAACTCAATAGTCAAGAATGGCAAACTATGGTCTTCAATAGTGTTAATCAAATCCAAAATGCAGACTTCAAAATAGCACTTTCAAACAATTTAAATAGTTCTAGAGTGGCCTATGCACTCAGGCATTGACACGGGAACTGTCAAAAAATTTGTTTAGTTTCGTTTTAAAAAAAAAATCATAATTTGTAATTCGTGTACGAAATTCCGTTCGAATTCGTACGAAATATACGAATTTTCGTACGAAATATACGAATTTTCGTACGAAATATGCGAATTTTCTTACGAATCGTTAAAATTTTTTGAATCGTTTCGAATCGTTACGAATCGTTAATAATCACTCAATGAATTGCTGGTTCCCGTAACACAGAGAACAATTTGAATCCAACTACCAAATATCGAATTTCAACTAATACGAAAGAAATTATTATAGCGGATATAACGAATGATTCGAATGATTGAATGAATTTGAGATTCAGTATATCTAATATAGAGAACTGTCCCTGCACAAAGTGTCATTTTTACAGGTGTGCGGGCGGGGGGCTTATCGGAATCTGGAAGCCCCCTTTAACAAGGAGACCCCCAGATCCCCGCCCCCCCTGTGTGAAATGGTAAGGGGGTACAAAAGTACCCCTACCATTTCACCAAAAAAGTGACAAAAATTGTAAAAATGACAGGAGACGGTCTTTGACAATTCCTTTATTAAAATCTTCTTTCTTCTGGTCTTCCTTCTTCCTTTCTTCATCCTTTGGTTTCTTCATCTTCTCCTTCCGGCATCTTCTTCCATCTTCTTCTTCCTCCGATCGGCTTCTTCTTGCTCTGGTCTTCTCGTCCTTCTCGTCCGGCATCTTCTTCCATGGCGTCGGCGTCTGTTCTTCTGTGTCGGGCCGCTCCTTGCAATGGGAGGCTCCCGCTGTGTGAGGCTTCGCTGCGTCTGACAGGACTTTTATAACGGAGGGCACCTGGTGACCCCGCCCCCCTCTGACGCACGGGGACGTCATGGGGACTTCCCTATGGCTTTCCCCATGACGTCAGAGGGGGGGCGGGGTCACCAGGTGCCCTCCGTTATAAAAGACCTGTCAGACGCAGCAAAGCCTCACACAACGGGAGCCTCCCATTGCGAGGAGCGGCCCAACACAGAAGAACAGATGCCGACGCCATGGAAGAAGATGCCGGACGAGAAGGACGAGAAGACGAGAGCAAGAAGAAGCGGATCGGAGGAAGAAGAAGATGGAAGAAGATGGAAGAAGATGGAAGAAGATGGAGGAAGATGCCAGAAGGAGAAGATGAAGAAACCGAAGGATGAAGAAAGGAAGAAGGAAGATTTTAATAAAGGAATTGTCAAAGACCGTCTCCTGTCATTTTTACCATTTTTGTCACTTTTTTGGTGAAATGGTCCCTTACCATTTCACACAGGGGGGGGGCGGGATCGGGGGGTCCCCTTGTTAAAGGGGGCTTCCAGATTCCGATAAGCCCCCCGCCCGCAGACCCCCACAACCAATGGCCAGGGTTGTGGGGACGAGGCCCCCCTCCCGCCCCCCCCCCCCCCCGTGTTAAATGGTAAGTGACAATGGAAATGGAGATCACAGAGATACAGATTAAGACAAATATTTGAAGACTAAATGAGACACAAATACAAGATCAGGAAATAATAGAAAAAATGGAGAATAAAATGACTTTCAATGAATGACTGTTCTCTGTGTTACGGGAGCCGACAATTCATTAGCCGCGAGTGATCTTAAATAGCTTTTTTTCCTGCAAAAATTACACTTTGTCATTCGAATTCATTCGAACCATTCATTATATCCGCTATACTAATTTCTTTCGTATTAGTTGAAATTCTATATTTGGTAGTTGGATACGAATAATTTGGAGCCGAAATTCGTAAACGGAAAAATTACACTTTGTCATTCGAATCATTCAAATTAATTTGAATCATTCGTTATATCCGCTATAATAATTTCTTTCGTATTAGTTGAAATTCGATATTTGGTAGTTGGATTCGAATAATTCGGAGCCGAAATTCGTAAACGGAATTTCCTATTCCGTACAGAATTCGTATTCGAAAAAATTCATACTATGGATTTGTACGAATTTCGAAAAATTTGTACAAATTTCAAATTCGTACGAAACTAATCGCACATGTCTACTCAGGCATAAAGGGGAACTGATCTGACTTAACAACGGTCAGTCTGTTTCCCTCAAATCCTAAAATAACAGACCCAGGCAATTAAATGTGATGCAATAGGCCACAAATGCAATTTATCACTTTAACATTTAACGTGAGTGTTCCCCTTTAAAGGTAGTCACTGGGATCACTAAATTACTGATACTATAGGAGTAACAGAAAGGGTTCTCACAATGGAGATGTCCAGGATCTTCAGCTAGCCTGACTTTGGTGCACTTGGTGTCCTGTTGAGCAAGATAAACAACGGGGTACTTGAAAGTATCCTGGTAGGCAAAAATGAGACGTAGGATGCTAGCAGTATCCTGATAGGCAAAGGGGAATGTGGGATGCTAGCAGTATCCTAGTAGGCAAAGTGGAAAGTGGGAATCTAGCAGTATCCTGGTAGGCAAAGTGGAATGTAGTGACTCTTTAGCGGGGTGCAAGTGTTCCTACAAATGTGGGCACTGGTGAGGCAAACGTGTCTTTAAATATGGGCAAACGCCCGCTCATCCATCCTGCGACCAAAGGATCAAGCGACAAATTCCCCGAAAGGCCTGAATTTCCACCCTGTGACCGGATCAGCCCACGCCCTCGGGAACGCCTGGAGATATAGCCGAGATCCCTCTCAGGTGGGATGTCTGTCACCGTCCGACTCCTGGAACCCTGATAGGATCAGCACACTGACCTCTGGAGCTGTGGCTGGATGGATCCCCTCGGTGGGAAACAGCAGCCCTTCAGATCACGTCTGTGTCTCTCTCACTGCCTCATCGAGACTGACTTTCCATCAGGACACAAAATGGAATCCTCAGTTCCTTTTTGTGCAGAGCTTCCAGGGCTTTGTAGTTTCTTCCTGTATACCAGTCTATGGGGCCATTTTTTGAGGGAACTGCATGTCCCAGAATCCATTGCAGCTCTTCCTGCAGTTCAGTACAGTCTCTGTGATTGGCTGCTGTAACTGTGCCTGTAATTGGCTTTATTCTTCCTGCCAATAAGAGCACAAGAGAGGCTACTGAATGCACAGCTGTATGTGTGTCAGCTCTCCCTCCTTCAGGCTGGAAAGCCTGTGTACATCGCAGGCGGCCAGCTTAGCGGGGTCACGGATTATAGAGTGAGACAACTGCTACATAGGTAAAACATCTATTGAAACAATCACTTTATCTGATCATGCACCAGTGACAATGGAAATGGAGATCACAGAGATACAGAATAAGACAAATATTTGGAGACTAAATGAGACACAAATACAAGATCAGGAAATAATAGAAAAAATAGAGAATAAAATAGAACAATACCTTAAGATAAATAAGACTAAGGAGTTATCAGAGGCCACGGTATGGGAAGCCCATAAGGCTTATATAAGGGGTATCCTGATGTCAATTGGGACTCAAAAAAAATAAAAGAGGCTGAATAAAATAAATGATATATTAAAAGAACTACGATATATGAGTTAGAACAAAGGCATAAAAAAGGGAATAGATATACAGTATCTGATAGTGCTGAAAAGAGAAGAGTTAACATCCCTGGAGGTATGATTATGTCAGATTGTTGCGTCTCAAAGCGGTACAATTATTTTGTAGAAATTTAGCATTTTATATTGTAGGCCTGTAATTCTTAGCAATAACACACTTAAATCTGTCCAAACAAGAGTCTAGTAGATATCCCAGGTATGATAAAGTTTGAAATACAAAATCATAAATTATAATATAATAAATAATTATAAAAATAATAATATAATAATAATAAAATCTCCCCACGATGCACTATCGCTCAATTCTGCAAGTGTTCTAATTTACTATCGCTGTTTTCTTGCTGGTCTAAAACCACTTTTGACGTAAAGGGACACTTTTTGGTTGCTATGGACAATCTCCAGTTTCCAGGCAGAAAGAACAGTATATATCATATAAAACTGCATGTAGGGCATTGGACAAACCACTGGGGACAATAGGGATGTGAAATAAATTCATACAGTAATGTCATCTGTAAGATTACTGTGTATTGTATGTGTTATGATTTTTTTATTTTTTTTTATTTGCCGCCAGGCTCCACCGCTCGCAGGGAACGGAGCCCAGCACACAGAGGCTTCGGGCGGAGGACTGAGCCCACGGACACAGCGGGGGGACAGTGCAGGATCCTGGAGACAAGGTAAGTACACTGCACCAGGATCCTGCAATGCAATCCTGAGTGTGGCTCGGGGTTACCGCTAATGGTACTGAAATTTAACCCCGAGCCACAATCGGGAAAACCGCCAGGTAGGTTAAACTCATTAATGCAACAAGAGACGAGGCGAACTTTCAATAAACTGAGTAAAGAAAGATAACAGTGGGGAAATAAATCAGGAACGTTTATGCCAAGAGCACTAAGAAAAAACAAGTTGTTAAGCTTTATAGAAGAAATAAAAAACAGCTCAGGGGAACTGGTGTGTCCTACATCAGAAATCGCAAAAGTATTCAAAAAGTTTTATAGTGCACTTTACTCAGTAAGATTAACAAGCAAAAGAATCAGAAAATAAGGAAAAGATACAAGCTTATTTAAAAGAGGCCAAGTTACCTAAATTAAAGCGGTGTTCCAGCCGTAAAAAAATTTTTTTAGAACACTATAGCTGCTGACTTTTAATAAGGACACTTACCTTACCTTACCTGTCCAGGGCACCCACGATGTTGGCCGATCCGTCGCTCATATCGTGTGCTGGCGCCGCCTTCCTAAGGGAAACAGGCAGTGGAGCCTTGCGGCTTCACTGCCCATTTCCTACTGCGCATGCGCGAGTCCCCTGGCGATTTCTGAATTGGCGGCTGTCTTCTGTGACACACACAGGTCCCAGAAGACACTGTGCCCAAATTTCCCAAAAATCAACGCAAGGAGGAGAAGACTGAAGATCACCGTGGAATAGGAAGTGTCAGATTAGGACGATCTGCCTAGCAATAGGCATTTCTGGTGAGTAAAATTTTTTTATTTTTTTTTTTTCAATTTGTTTGTTGTATTTGTATGTAATTTTTTTTTTCAGGGTGGACCTCCACTTTAAGTGAGGGAAATATGTTAGATCTAGAGAGACCCATAACGCAAGAAGAAATCTGTATCTGGGAAAGAGTGCAGGGCCGGATGGATTCTCCGTAATTTACTATAAAAAATGCAAAAAGACCAATTAGTTCCAAAATGAGGTTCTTACTGGAATTCAATAGATGAAGGGACTTAAATGATAAAAGAATCACTGTTCGCCTATATCACAGTAATACCAAAAGAAGGAAAAGATATAATGCAATGTGCCAGTTAAAGACCAATATCAATATTAGACTGATAATTAGTGGCCTGATGCGCAAATCAATCAATTGAATAAATAAAGGGCGACAACCAACTTCAAATAAAGTGTGTCCCCACAGTACTGAATTAAAGTAAATGTATAAGCGGCACTCACTCAACAAAAAAAACTTCAAGTACAAATAACAAAAATAAAGTGCAAATTACATGTGCAATGGGAACAAGTCCAAGTAGTGTAAATTCAATAGTCCATAATCCACAGAAATAGTAATGTATATAAAGTGCAAACATTTTGCAAAAAAGGGCAATGTGCAGACTGTGTGAAATAGCTTCAAAGTCCAATGACAGACATTCCAAAATAAAGTGCAGTATTTCAAAGACAATAAAGTTGAACTTCAATTAATAAGTGGTAAACATCTCCTCCACAAACATTCTGGTCACTGCAGACCATTAAGGAATCCTCTCTTTGTAGTATCCCACAGAGTTGTGGTATATGGGAATGGCAATGGATCAAGATAAACTGGTATTCCTTCTAAGTAGATATAATCTCCTTAGACTCCTCCAATCTCCTCCATTAAACACTCATAAAAAAGGGGAATTAAATCTCCATAGTGTAGTAATTCAAATAAAACACATTTATTCAATAGTAGTAACTCACATAAAATTTCACAGTAGCTAGCATCGATCTATTTATGAACTTCCAGGCTCGTCCGTGACTGGAAGTAGAACGTCACCCAGCTCCTTCCCAATGCGTTGCATCACAGATCACGTGACTTTCTCAACCCTTGCATCTCAAAGTGGTACAAAGCTGGGAGGGGTCTCAGGAGTTTGAGGGGGAAGTAGTGAGCTGCAAGGGTCCAGTCGACAATTTTTCAGAGGAGAAGAAACTTCCCCCCTCCATCCACATTGTTCTTTGTGGTTATTGTTATGTGTTATGTGATTGTCATGGCAGCCTGGCGGGGGTTGGTATTTGGAGGATGTAAAAATTTAGGAGAATAGAATGGTTTGACACCCATCTGTGGTATGGGGTCCTCAAGTACATTCCTGTTAACAAGGGATTAACTCAGAATATGTAAAATGGTGGTCACTGAGCATAATGAGGTTTGGCTTTGAGCCGGTGTGTTGTGGCTGTGGGCCTAAGTTTAAGCAAAGGTTTTCCGCAGTGAATAATGCAATGCGTTTGGTATGTGGGGAGGGGGGGGATAGACAAAGGGGACTGTAGCGGTACTGATATAGTAAAGGTAAATACTCGTGATTTTTGTAAAAACATGGGGACTGTAGGCCAGTATGGCGCAGTTGCGCTCAGCGCATGCCCCTGAGGTACCGCTTGCTCGCCACCTGATCGCAAGTGATTGCTATCAGGTGTGGGAGGCGTATAAACACCTGCACATCCACACCATATGTTGTGGGCTCTTGGAGGCGCCAGCATCTCTGTCTGTGTGCTACCAAAGGTTAGTTTATATCCTTCAAAATTGCGCTTGTCTTTGCAATCCCCTTCCTCTTTATATTATTGATTTGACCTTGCTTTTCATATAGAAAGATATACTTTCATCCACCTTATGGACTGGTCTCTCCTGGCCTGGCGAAAAGATATTTACATATTTTAAAGGCTCAGTTTCAACTGCCTACCTCTTCGCCTTTCTTGGCTGGACGAGTGAGTGAATTTACCATACCCATTTCATTATAAGCTGTATATATAAACTTTTTTCCCAATTACCTTTTTATTATCCAAAGCTTTATCTCTGTCTTCCCTTCTTTTCTCCTGTTCCCCCTTTCTCTCTTAAGATACTTCATAAGAATTTCTTGGAGCATTCTTGCACATCTCTGGCGCCTCCAATATGTGCTAATTACTAATATATTTTTTGGTAAGTATTTTTCCTTATATATTTTCTGGCTTATATTGCCAAGGGCTGTTTTTCTTAAATTTTAAACCAGCCCAATACCGTATTCTCACAATACATCACTTACTTTTTTCCATCAGGTTTTATATACGCCCCCTGCATAGCTCAGTCTGTCCGGTGTCCATGCTTGACCATGCCATGGGTATGGATTTGGTTTGGCTGTGGGCCTAACGGTATGTGTCGCTTGCGAGTATTGGGAGTTCGGGGTCCCCTGGGGGGAATATTTGGGGGAGATTCAGCCAATTGTGTCTGTCAGTGAAAATACTGCTCAAATATGCCATGTTTGTGTGTTTTTTCCAACTTTATTTCTAATGTTGTTTTCTACATTATCAGATTTGGGTGCGAACTCTCCTAATGACCCTGAAGAAGCCAATGATTGGCGAAACATGTTGGTCATTCAAACTTGAGATTGAATCGTACCCATGCCCCATATCCCCCTTTGGCACCCCCATTATGTGCTGAACAAACTGTCAGACTATGATTGGTTGTTTCAGCCAGTGATGAGATCCCATTTTTCTCTTTTTTCATCACTGGGCCTCATCACTGCCTGATCCACCCATTTTTATTTGCACTACCAATTTTGTTCTGTAAATTTCACATTGTCCTACATGTTTTTTGTATTAAATAAATGTTTAGTCTTTTTTACAAAAATCACGAGTATTTACCTTTACTATATCAGTACCGCTACAGTCCCCTTTGTCTATCCCCCCCCCTCCCCACATACCATTTAAACCGGAATGAGGTACACCCTTCAGTGAGTTTTCCAGACCCATCTACCTACAATGCAATGTGTTTGTTGCCTTCAAAGACCATCAAGCTTTCTTTCTCTGTTTTAAGGAATGTTACCTTATTTAACTTTAGTTCATTTATTTTTTAATAAAAGGTTGTGATGGCCATTTTGACTCCAAATCTTGGTGTTGTTTCCTTATTGCAGGGGTGCCCAACCAGTGGCCCGGGGGCCACATGTGGCCCGCGGAGCCCTCTGATGTGGCCTGCAACCATATCTGTTCTGCAGTGGTTACTGGGCTGCTTTCAAGCTGACCTGCAGAGGCAGAGCAGTGCACCTGAGGGTTGCCTGCACTGAGCCATAGGCCCCTCTCACACGGTCAGTCCAACCCAATTGGACCCTTCATTCACCTCTAAGGAGTAGCAGATGTAAATGGACTTGTGTCTGTTTACAAATTCCTACCTCCAATCCGATCCGCAAAAAATTAAAAAAAGTAGAGTGGGCTCTATAGAGTAGAGTGGGCTGCCATGCACCTGCTCCGCTCATTGTGGCCCGCGACTGGTTACCAAGTCGCTTAGGTGGCCCTCGCCCTTCAAAAGGTTGGGCACACCTGCCTTATTGCATAGGCTGGGTTTGGTGGCATGGCCTAGCAGTCTTGGGTTCAAGTTGGGGGTCATCTATTCTACACTTGTCATGAGAAGAATGTTTTATATTACTCTACTGACTTAGAAAGCTATGGGTAAAGTTCTCCTTTAATATCCTTTTACCCCACTGATAACTAACTTTTGTCTAATATGGTTGCCCTGTTTTTAAATAGTTTGTAGCCTAGTGCTTATTAACACTGCTATTGGGACATAAAACATTTTACACAAAACAGCCCAGAAGAACTCCAGAACAGGGAAATAGTATAATTGGTGTGATGCATCCTTTTTTAAACTGTGATTCTATTTGCGTGTAGTACCCTCTTAGTGTGCTACTATTGGTAGTGCAGGCAAATTTTAGTCTGACCTTGGGCTAATGGAATTGAATCTGGGTCAGGGTTACAAGAGTTCAGGATTGAATGACTTATCTTAGCAGCTCCCTGGTTCTAGAGTATTGGAGAATGTTCTAGAAATGAGTGGGCAGGAGCTAGGAGGGTTGCCTTGCACATTTAGGGGCCCTTGGCCAATCCCCATGAGGTGGGCCTGCCAGCAGGGGGAGTCAGGTGGAAGATGGAAAAGCAGTGCTGAGTGTGTCTGTCAGTGGCCCTTGAGGAACCCCTGCCGAGGAGGGGTTTTACCTTGGGCTGGAGATCGGGAGGCGGACCTGGAAGGATCCTACTATGGGAGGCAGTTGGAGGAAAACTTTCCAGAGAGGCATCAGGAGCAAAGAGAGACAGAGTGAGTAGATAAGCATGGTGCAGGGACAGACAATGGGAGAGACTGCCATCTGTAGCAGGTCTCTCTTGAAGACAGCGGTGTGCTTAAGTCTTCATCCAACCTTGCCCTGGGAGCTCCCCAGAGTGTGTCAGTCGGGTAGACTGGGAAGAAGAAACAGTCAGATGGGCTGGTGAAGTGGCAGCCAGGTGGACTAGCATATCCTGCAAGAAGTAGAGCTGGGACCAGTGTCTACAGGAAAGCAGATGGTATTGCAAGAAGCAGTTCACTCCACATGTGCTACTTTTCCCAAGGGACTAAGAGTTCTTAGCCTGTAAGGAGCTGTGGCTGAACTAACTAAAAAGAATGTGGGTTCCTAAGGAGTGAACCCAGCGGAGCTGTGCAAAGGATTTGTACAGGAGGAAAAGGTGGGAGCTGTAAATAGGGAGGAAGTTGTCCCTGATTTTGTTTATCATTGTCAAGTTGGGCATCCCATCCCATAATCCCCATCCCCATCATGGTTATCATCCCCTGAAAAAAACATCAACAACAAGCCTAAGGACTGTTTTCTGTGTCTGGATGCAAAAAGGAAATGCTGTGTGACTGGCTGTTCAGCAGTGGGGAACCCTGACATCTGCAACTCCTATGGGGTACATGTGTAATCTACCCCAAAAAGTGGCAATGTAACAATGAGGCTTACTGGTTTACCTATATTACATCAGTTTATGTGTTTGTTTGTTTTTGCTAACCATGATGTAACCTCACATTCTAATAACAAACACATGATGTGCCCATGACTTATTAGGCAAAACTTTAGCAAAAGAACATAACAGGACATTAACCATTAAAGGGCAATTAGCATGAAAGCTGTCTAATCTTTGGGTTAGCCATTTTTTTAAGACCTCCCTATAATTGTACACCTCACTTGTGTTTCAGGAAACCAATAAAATGTTGAAATCAACCAGAAAAGGTTATATGATCATTTTGTGTTGTACAGTTATCGTTATGGTGGTGTACATCGTTCACCTAAACTTCAGTCAGGTAGGTTCTTTGTTGTAGACCTAACACTTAAATTGTGTTTGTGGATAAGTGTGTAACAGTAGAAATGTTAATGATTTCCCATCAGCTTTCAGACTTTTACTTTCTCAATGTAAAAAATCATCCGACACCTGTCTGTGAACACGTTGGGTACATGGCAACAGAATCGAAAACCATCGACCAACAAACAGCAGAGATAATGACTATGATCAACTGTACAATTTCCCAAAAGGATAGCATGCATTTTAATGAAACCACCAGTTCAATGAATAGCAAAGCAATAATATTGAACTATAAACCTAATTATTGTGTTGGAGACACCTTGGTTGTTCAGGTTGAGATGTTCAATTATTTTGGGAAAAGGAAGACTTATGGAGGAGACTTCTTACAAGCCCGGATCTTTTCACCAAAGCTTGGAGCTGGAGCTTCTGGAAGAATTGAGGATTTTAATAATGGAACTTATAATATTTATTTCACATTATTTTGGGAAGGACAAGTACAAATATCTATTCTCCTAATGCATCCCAGTGAAGGGGTAGCTCTATTGTGGAAAGCGAGGAATATGGGATACAATTATATCAGATACACTGGAAAATTCCTTAATAAAAACAAGGAAGTGCATACGGAATGTGGCTTTTACTTGAATTCCCAACAGGAAAAATGTAAATATGTGGACAGGAAATATAGAGAAGTTTTCTACTGTATCAAGCTACCAGCAGTACCTTGTGAGGCTCTCATATCATTAAAAAGTGAGAACACACGTTATACATACCTCACCAATGAGAACAAGACTCTCTTTTCCATGTAAGTACTTCCTAAGATTACTTTTTCTTAATGGCACCGTTTGCATTTTACTTTTAGAAGAAGTTACTGCTGAACATTAAAAGTTATATCCATGTTTTGGAAAGAAGACCATTCATTAATAGTAGAATTTGGACTGTTTTAAGCAAACCTGTTGGGCTTTATCTGACCATATGGTAAAAAACAAATGCATACGAAGAAGTTACTTTAACCGCTTGCCGACCAGCCGCTGTCGTTATAGGCCGGCTCTCCTGCACAAATCGCCGTAGCTGTACGCTTTCGGGAGCGTGCCCACGGGTCGGGCGGACTCGATGTCTGCCGGCAACCCGCGATCACCTATTACAGAGGCAGAATGGGGAACTGCCTTTGTAAACAAGACGATTCCCCGTTCTGACAGGTGACATTACAGAGGTCTACTGTTCCCAGTGATCGGGAACATTGATCGCTGTCATTTCCCTGGCAGCCCATCTCCCCCATAGTTAGAACACACCTAGAGAACACATTTAACCCCTTGATCACCCCCTAGTATTAACCTCTTTCCTGCCAGTGACATTTACACATTTACTTATCGCCATGGCTTTCTTTCCTTCGCAGACCTGCAGGCCCAGGCTCAGATTCCCAGGGTAGAGTTTTTCAAATTTCTGCAAATTAGGCATTTCTTTGAAACACATTTCAAACGTGGGGTCACTTCTACCCCTAATTTTTATGAACAACTCTGCCTATCACAATCTAGGAACAAGGGCATCATATCTGCGATTTACAAAGACCTACTAGATTCAGGTCTTCCGGAAAAATCGGTGGCCATGCTCAAATGGGAGTCGGACCTAGGCCTGGAGAAATCTGTCGAGGAGTGGTCTGACATGCTAACTAATTTGCATAAATGCTCTAAGTCCATATTCATTAAGGAAACTATCCTTAAGGTTCACACTCGCTGGTACCTAACTCCAGACAGGGTACATAAATTTCACCCGGTGAAGTTCCGGAGCTCTGTTTCAGAGGTTGCCAGGAGGTGGGCACCCTGCTACACACCTTCTGGAGCTGCTTGCTTCTCAGCCAGATCTGGGACCAAGCCTCCTCCAAAATTTGTGCCCTCTCGGGGGCAACTGTGACCCTGTCGGCCCAGATTTGTCTCCTCTTTGCACCCATTGCGGGCATCCCCACACATACCCTTAACCTGATATACACCTTGTTTTGCGCTATACAGTGGACCATAGCCATGAACTGGAAATCCCAATCGATCTCATGGGCCCAGGTCCTTCATAGAATGGAAGCCATCCGTCTGATGGAGAGACTGTTCCATTCCATAATGGACACTATGCATATCCATGACAAGAAATGGTCTGGATGGTCCCTGGATCTTACACAAGCAAATATGTACCCTCCTATTCTTTGGCATTTATAGGTTAGCCCTATATATCCATGGTATTGTTGGTAGTAAAGTTACATTCTCATGTTGTTAGCAGCGACAGTTATGTTTGTAGTTCTTTTATGACAAGCACAATATGTTGAACATACTAAAAAGATGTATGAGAATCAAGTTTATACCTAACCAGTAGATAGACGTTCACATGGTATTAAGTGTATGACGGTTTTATGCGAATGTCATGTGCTGTGCAATAGCCTCAATTTACACCTTGTAAATGGTCTGTTCATGATACTATTTTTACAATTGCCTGTATATGTTTTCTACTTTCTCATCAATACAAAGTTTATATTAAAAAAAAAATATGTCAATGGTCCCAAAAAAGTGTCAAAAGTGTCCGATATGTCTGCCGCAATGTCGGCAGTCTCGCTAAAAATCGCAGATCGCCACCATTACTAGTAAAAAAAATAAAAAATGATAAAAATGCCATAAGTCTATCCCCTATTTTGTAGCCGCTATAAACTTTTGCGCAAACCAATCAATGTACGCCTATTGCAATTATTTTTTACCAAAAATATGTAGAAGAATACGTATCGACCTAAACTAATGAATACATTTTTGTATTTTTTTTTTGGGGGGGGGTTATGTATTATAGCAAAAAGAAAAAAATTATTATTTTCTTTTTCAAAATTGTCGCTCTTTGTTTATGGCGCAAAAAAAAAAAAATGCAGAGGTGATCATATACCACCAAAAGAAAGCTCTATCTGCGGGAAGAAGGATGTCAATTTTGTTTGGGTACAGCGTCGCACGACCGTGCAATTGTCAATTAAAGCGATGCTGGGCCGTATTGCAAAAAAATGGCCTGGTCATTAAGGGGGCAAATCCTTCTGGGGCTGAAGTGGTTAAAGTGAACCTGTAACCCAGTGGCGGCTGGTGTTTTCTCTAGGGTGGTAAACAACCACCCCCCCCGGTCGGCCGGTGGTCAGTTGGTGATTCAACCCGGCACTTACCCCATCTAGGTTGCTGGTGGGCAGCGCTCTTACGGGCGGCGTGCAGCGGCTCCTGTGTCCTCTCCTCTTCTGCTTCAGCTGTGCGTCTCCTCCCTTCTCCTCCTAGGTGTCCAATAGGATCGCCTGTCCTTTCAGCCAATCAGGTAATAGGTCTCTAGACCCGCTTCCTGATTGGTCGGGAGGAGAATCAGTGTGGCAATAGCGAATATTCATTCGCTATTGTGACACAACTGGGTGCTCTGTGCTCTGCGCCCCAAGCCAACCCTTTTTTGAAGCCTATTAAAGCCCCTGGCTCTAATCACATGCTTCAACCCCCCCCCCCCTATTGGAATCCATGGTCCAGCACCCTGCATGTAGATCAGGGGGTTGGACGGATGAATAGGGTGGTGTAACCAGACTATTGACATGCAAACAATTATAGGTATAACAAGCAGCAAATGAGCTTTACAAACAAGCCATTACTGACCTCTGGAGCTACAGGCGCTCTGGAGTAATTTTTCCTCTACATTTACAACAGAATCAATTATGTCTTTTAAATTGTGACTAAACCCAGGGCCCTGCATTCACTACATCTGGTCTCCCACAGCACATGCAATTATTTTAGTAAATATAAACTGATAAATACCTTTTCTCATCAGCAGTATATAGTAGTCTTGTGACTTCTATCAGTGTCTGGTTAAAGCTTGTAGGAGGAGTTTTCATTCTCCCATGATCGTCCTATGAGGCTGCAGGACCCCTGACCCTCTGGACAGTGCTGATTGGCCCTGTGAAAGAAAGAAAAAACTCTCTAGCAATACACTCCAAACTGAGCATGTGCAGCTTACCCCCTGACTCTTTACTATCAGGAGATATATTAGTATAACAAGCATGCTGTACTGCGTATACAGACTGATTTTACTGTTGTGGGTTTAGTAACAATTTAAGTACTTATCTCTCACCAGCTTGACTTCCCCCTCCGCCCCCCCCCCCCCCGCTCTCACTGCACCTGTTTTGCATTTACATTTGACATTAGAAAACTGGAAAGCTGCTAACTAATTTCCGAGAGAGGGGAGCACGGAGAGCTGAACTACAGAGAGAACAACTTCAGCCCTTTCTGTTGTGAAATGTAAGGATGAATTGTTCCACTGAGATTGCAGTTACAGAGGTCAGTGAGGGTATGTGTTAAAGCTCATTTACTGCTTTGTGAAATGTTTAAATGAGTGAATGACCATAGCCTCGCCATAGGTTCACTTTTCGTAAAATGTGCATATTAAAATGATTAGCAGATCCAGATATCTGATGTTGTATGCAATCTGAAAGCCAAACGGAAGCATCTACATTGTCAGGAAAACCTTCAGTTTAGCGCCGAGTGCCTGTGCGCTTGCGCGGCGGAACGGCACTCCGGCACATGCGCATTCGCGGCTTGGCGCTCCGACGCACGCGCATGCGCACCAGCGCACGCCTGAGCGTCCCAGTGCGTGACAGCGTCACATGACCACTCACACTGCCCATTTAAGGAAGTGCATGAGACCAGTCCAGCGCTGGCTTGTCTTCAGCTTCCTGCCAAAGCTCTGTTCCTGCTTCCTGTATCCTGATTGCCTGACTACCTGATTTGACCCGGATTTGCCTTTTGACCTTGCTGCCTTCTCCTGCCCTTGACCTTTGGACTGTATACTGGACTTACCGGCTTGCTTGCCTCTGGCCCTTGAACCTCTGCCTGTGACCTGGATTTGCTTGATGTCTCCTGCCCTGAACTTCTGCCTGTGACCCGGACCTACCTGTCTTCAGCCCTGTACCTGCACCTGTGTTCTGGAACTTCCCAGTGCCTTCCTGACCCCAGCACCTGGCTCCCTCTTCAGTCCTCATCCTCTGGTTGGGTAGCCTGTGCCTCTTTGTGCCATTCACCCCCTGTCTCACCTCCAGGGGGCGGACTGCGCTCAGTTGCAAGGGTGAACCACTCTCGGCATTTCGGCCTCGGTAAGTACTCACCTTATATACATTTAATACTGTAGTATAGTCAGGCTTCATGAACAGTATGAATATGCTCTTCTTTATGTGCTTTTCTACATACTAATGCCCTGTACACACGGTCAGATTTTCAGATGGAAAATGTCCTATCGGACAATGTTGTCGGAAATTCCGACCGTGTGTAGGCTCCATCGGACTTTTTCCGTCGGATTTTCCGACAAAGTTTTATCTCCTGCTCTAAAATTTTCCGATTTTTCCGATCGTGTGTATCGAATTCCGACGGACAAAGTGCCACGCATGCTCAGATCACATTACAAGACCAAAGCTATTGGCTTCTAGCCTCTACGTAGTCCCGTCGTAGGCAACAAACGTCACCACGTTCAGAATGATCGGATTTTCTGACAACTTTGTCCGACCGTGTGTATGCAACACCAGTGTCGGACAAAATCTGTCTGAAAAAATCCAATGGATTTTGTGGTCGGATTTTCCGACCGTGTGTACAGGGCATAAGTGCTGCAGCAGGAGTTGAAATACACTGTGCTTGTAGAATTTTATATATGCACAGGGCTGTTGACTGATCTGGCCTGCGGGGGGAGTGTTGGATTACTGGATTTCAAAGTCAGTGTATTGTGGGTAAGGGCGGTGGTGTAGCTCTCCAGCATGCTGCCAGCACAGAGTATTTTAACCCTTGCTTCAGCACCTAGTATGTAAAAAACAGAAAGAAGAGGATAACTAATACTGTATTGCAGTCTCAATTGCCATTAAACTTTTTCTGTTTGACTCTGTTAGTCATAAAGCCACTCATAACATTGAAAAACCATCAAGGAGACTTGAGAGACAGAAGGGAATTAGACAGGCTGATTTTTTTTGGAAATATTGAGATTTGCCTTGATCTCTGGATTAACTGCCTGTCATTTGTTTTTTTAAGAAGGTAACTGTGCTAATGCATTTGCATCAAATGCTCAATTCGAAATGCCCATGCATGTGACAGATTTAATTTATAGATCTCATTCTACGTTGGAATGTATTCAGAAGTCACTGTTCTGTAAATAGCAGAGTATCTGACAGATGGCGATTTGGCTGGTGGTTTCTGCAAGGGGCGTGGGAAGGTAGGTGAGGCAGAGCCTCAGTTGCCATGAACATACTTTTTTTTCCGAGCTTTGAGGGTCGTTGCTCAGTGACCTGAGGTCACATAGACCCCAAGCCTAAGTCCTACCCCACCACTAGTAAACATTTGAGTCTCCTACGACCTATGGTTCCAGAGATATGGGGCTCCTTGCGTAGCCTGTCAGAATCTACATACAGAGCGGCCAGTTTAAAGCGGGGTGACACTCTCTGTAATGTTTTTTTTTTTTTTTTGTACAATGAGAACGATTAGGAGATGTAAATTCATCACTCACGTGTTCCGTTTTGCAAGCGAACTGCTGCCGTTTTCGTCACATAAAAACACTTATAAAAAATATTGCTGCTGGGTGCCATCTTGCCTATGGGCATGTGAAACCACACAGGCACTTCAGATGGCCCAGCATGCACCGCCGTTATTGCGCCGATCTCGCGAGTGCGCAGTAACGGCAAAGTGTAGCTCACGTTCGCCGAAATCTCGCGAGATTTCGGCCATATCCGCACTGACTCCTGGGATCAATGACACCAGATCCCAGGAGACAATGCGGCATGACGAGGATCGACGCACAGACCCCACCCACCCCGGAAGAGACAGAGCAGCAATTACAAGGTAAGTGAGAAAAAAAAAAAACACGCCATTTAGTACTCTTTGCCTGATTTGGAAGGCAAAGAGATTTACTAAATGAAGTGTGTGCAGAACCGCTTTAAGCCTTTCTCTGCCAGGTCCGTACGGTGTACGGATCTACAACACTGCCCCCAGGTGCCCAAGTCTGTACATCATACATCCCTCTTTTCTCCCTCTCCTATAAGCTCATGGTCACTTAAATGACCATAAACTTATAGTAGAATTGATCAGCAGACTCTGAACAATTCTATAACTCTGATCAGTGAATGACAACCCGCTGATCAGAGTTATTAACCTTAAATGTGACCGCCCCCCTCCATGCCGCCACTTCCCTGTCCCAAGTCTCTTCACCCCCCCGCTCCCTTCCACCTAAAACTACTCCCCCCACTCTCTTTTCCTAAGCCACCTGCTTGAGTGCAGTTTTTGAAAGTATAGTAAATTACATTAAAAACAATATATAATAATTATTTGTATATTACTTATGGTAATTAACCTCTTGCCACCCAGGCTAATTCGGACACTTCTCTCCTACGTGTAATAATCATAATTTTTTTGCTAGAAAATTACTCAGAACCCCCAAACATTATATATATATTAGACATGTGCACAACAAAAAAATTTGTTTATTTTCGTTTTGTTTCTTTCGTTCCTGAAAAAAAATCGTTTTTTTTTCGTTTCGTTTTTTTTCGTTTCCGTCGATTCGTAACTATTCGTACATTCGTAAGTCGTCGTTGTTCGGATTCGTAACGATTCGTACATTCGTAAGTCATCGGTGTTCGTATTTGTAACGATTCGTACATTCGTAAGAGTTATTTTTTCGTTGATTCGTTTTTTCGTTAGTTTCATTTTCGGACGCATTCGTATTTATTCGTACATTCGTAACATTCGTAACATTCGTAGATTCGTAATCGGAGCATAATTCATAATTTGATGTAATGTGTATGCTATTATTACATTTTAATAATTTACGAATCGAAAAAAAAAGTTACGAATCGAAAAAAAAAAGTTACGAATCGAAAAAAAAAAAAGCTACGAATGTACGAACTTTTTTTGTTCAATAGAGACACGGAAAATTACAAATCGAAAAAAAAAAAAAAAAAAGTTACGAATCGAAAAAAAAAGTTACAAATTTTTTGGTTCAATAGAGACACGGAAAATTACAAATCGAAAAAAAAAAATAAAAAAAGTTACGAATTGAAAAAAAAAGTTATGAATCGAAATAAAAAAAGTTACGAATCGAAAAAAAAAAAAAGTTACGAATGTACGTATTATTTGGTTCAATAGAGACACGGAAAATGACAAATCGAAAAAAAAAAAAAAAATTTACGAATTGAAAAAAAAAGTTACGAATCGAAAAAAAAAGTTACGAATCGAAAAAAAAAGTTACGAATGTACAAATTTTTTGGTTCAATAGAAACACGGAAAATTACAAATCGAGAAAAAAAAAAAAAAAGTTACGAATCTAAAAAAAAAGTTACGAATCTAAAAAAAAGTTACGAATCTAAAAAAAAAAGTTACGAATGTACACATTTTTTTTTTTGTTCAATCCATTCGAAGCACGTTTAGCAGCACCATTGTAAGGGACACAGAAAATTACCAATTCAACAAAAAAAAAAGTTACGAATTTACGAATTTTTTCGTTCGTTTTAGTTTTTTGGATTTTCTTCATTAGTACATTCGTTGTTTCTAATTTGTTTTTTTCGGATTTTCGTTGTTGTTCGGATTCGTTCGATTCGAATGATTCGTTAATCGGATTCGAACGATTCGAACGATTCGTTACGATTCGTATGATTCGTTCATTCGTACGAAAACGAACGAACGAAAAAATACGAAAAAAAAAAAAAAAACTAAACGAATTGCACATGTCTAATATATATATATTGTAAGATTGGGGTTATCAGTCTCAAACGGTAGGTGCGTTTTCCAGTGAGTACGCCAAGTGTGCGCTATAAGTGGAAATATTTTTTTTCCCTCAGAACAGTAATAGGGTTCTGAGGGTTAATTGTACACGTTTACTTTGGCATCAGTTTGGCTGGGCTGTATTAGGGTTCTGCCTGGTCATAGGTGCAGTGAGGCACCCATGACAGGCCGAGAACCAGGCCTGGTTGGACGTTTTGGGTACCAATCTTTGCCGGAGCCAATCAGTGGGCACGTCTGGCCCTTCTGCATAGTCTGGGAAGGGGTACTCAAGGTGCCGAAGGTCACGTGTTCGGGGGTTCAGCCGCACTTCTTGCTTCCTGGTTCTGGACCGGGGTAGCCCCGCGAGGGGTCCCAGGCCTAGGAGCGTTTGCCGTCCCGCATGCATGGTCAGTCTGACCAGCCCCATAGACCCGCATAGTCTGGGGAAAGGATCCATCTGTTCCCGAGTCTCAGAGCCGGTTAGCCCGAGGCCCAGTAGCTGAAGGAGGATTTAAGGCGTCCCGATGTGCTCTCAGTATTGGAGGGACACGGCAACTCATACAAGTGACCAGGGGGGCCTGGCTAGGCCTGGGAGTGGCCTGGGAGTGGCTTAAGGCAGGGCTGGGTGAATCACAGGTAGCATCACTGTCACCCCCCTCTTCTTTCTAGAAGGTGCTAAAAAGAGAGGAGGAGAGGGAAGGTGGAGTTACCTGGGGTATTCTAGGAAGCCCTGACCAATCCCCAACTTGGATTGGCAGGGGGCATGCCTCCTTAAATACCCAGGGTCAGCCCAGCTGGGGAGGAGTTGTCTGGTGGAAGAGCTGGAGTGAAAGAGTGTGGAGGCTGTTGGGGGGCCCACGGGGAGCTCCCCAGTCTGGGGAGGGGGGTGACCCTGGGTCAGGGCTCAGGTGCATCCAGGAGGAGAAAAGAGATCCTGGAAGAGAGGCACATGAGAGAGCAAGGAGAGGACAGCGAGAGAGAACACTGCTAAGAGACTCCAGGGAGAACAACTGGTCGCAGCTGAGAGGGCTGGTGAGTGAAGCACAGTCGGGAGGACTGGGGAGGCATGCCTGAGAGAACTAGGAGATTGTAGTTTGAGATGGGTGCAGAACCAGAAGAGAGGGCTGTGGGAAGGGCAGTGGAGAGAGGTCATTGCAGCCAGGCTTCTACACCCCAGGGGCCTCTAGGGCCTGGCTAAGTTAGTGTCAGGCCTACTCATGCGGTGCTAGCTAGTCTGGAGGAGTAACAGTATGCAGCAAGGGAAATACTGGTGGAGGAACAGTGTGCAGCAAGTGAAGTGCTGGAGGAGGGAAGGATAAGAGGTCTTAAGCAATAATTTGTTCTGGAGAGAAGATTAGAGTGTATACACTGGAGTGTATATAGAAGTCCCAAGCAAGTTGCAATGAATATTCCTGGGCATCCCATAATATCCCGTTTCCCATCCAAGTTCAATCCCCTTAATAAAAAAACAAAAAAAAACAAAGCTTATGGACTGTTCTATGTATCTGAGTGACTGAGAGATAGATGCCAGGCTGGGCAGGGTGACAGGTGAACCATTACATTCAGCAACCCCTATGGGGGCATGGCTACACCCCTGTTCAGGAGGTCTCCATCGAATGGTATTTTCCACCTCTAGAAGTGAGTCCTATGGATCCCACCATTTCCGAACATTAAACTACTACTGCTTCCCCGGAGGATAACACTGTAGAGGACTGGGAGTGTGACAGAAGCTATGAGGTGTCAGGGCTGAGACTTTCCGCTGGGCTGTGCTATCATCTCCAGGTGCTCCTGCCTGTGTCTCCATCAGAGCAGCAGCGACGGTGGATGGAGGTATCCTTCCTTCTTTCCCCAGTCCAGAGCGTGTCTCCTCTGCTCGTGCCTCCTCTTCCTGGCACTTAGGCCAATCGGAAAACAGGTCTTACTGACCTGACTCCTGATTGACGGGGAGGAACGTTAGTGTGAAAATAGCAAAAATGTATTCGCTATCATCACACAATTGGGTGGGATTGGGCACACTATCTGTGGCCTGAGCCCATCCTATTTTGAAGCCTGCTTAAACAAAAACACCCCCTCCCATCCCCGCCATAGGAGTCCATGCGTCCAGCGTTCTAAAAGGGGCCAGACGCATGGATAGGGGGGCAGCGGCACCTATGCGCCCACAATGCGCCCACAATGCACGGGCCACTGCTATGCACTTTGGATAGGGTCACTGTGTTACACAGGGTACCTTTACTTGCACAGATGACTGATCTCTAAAAAAACTCTCTTCATGTTAAGGTGGTTGTAAACCCTTACAAACCACTTGGACCTACAGGTAAGCCTAGATTAAGGCTTACCTGTAGGTCAAAGAAATATCTCCTAATCCTAGTAGGTTTAGAAGATATTTGCCAAAAGACAAGGACCGCAGTCTACGGCGCATGCGCCGTAGACAGCGGTGTGCAGGCGTACTGAGAAAGCCGCTATCAACGGCGATATTCCACGAGTGGCGGCTGCCGTGCACATGCGCGGGAGTGAAGTCATTGCATCGAATGACAGCGCCGGAGCCGCGAGACCCACCAAGAAGTTGGAGGCTCCGTACACAAGGGGACAGCAGTGACTTTGCTGGCTCTTGTGTCAGGTAAGCGATGCATAGTAGTCCATTATGCTTTACCTTTGCAGGGAAACAAAGAGGAAGTAAACCCCCTTCCTCTTTAATATACACCACCACGGTCACTGATGCACTTAGGAGAGACACGCTGAGCCAATGCCCTCTCCACCTGTCTAGCATATCTTCGCTACCTCACTCCCACTAGTGAAATGGGGTCCCGCTATGCACCTATCGTGGACTCCTTGCGAGCACTCACTTAACTCTTACTCTTCTGTACCTGTGCACAGACTGAGGACGGGGAAATGCTGTGTTTACATTGACATCATCTTTGTTCTTCAGCTCCGTGACATGATCACGGGTATCCCCACGGACATCGAGTCCGCAGGTCCTGCGGGCACGGTCACAAACCTTGCAGCAGGCGCGTGTGCACGGCGGGAAATTCAAAGTAACGTACGGGTACGTTACTTTGCCCAGCCATGCCATTCTGCCGATGTATATCTACAGGAGCTGGTCGCATGTGGTTAAATATTGTGCCTGGGGGGTGTCCAATGTATGCCTGTAAAGTGGCGCAGTTTTCCCGTGATTAGAACGGTACCACAGCAAAATTACTTTTCTAAAGGAAAAAAGTCAGGTAAAATTGATCGCGGCTGTAATTAATTGTCGGGTCTCGGCAATATAGATAAAACTAATTTTAAAAAACGGCATGGGTCCCCCCCACCAGTCCATTACCAGGCCCTTTGGGTCGGGTATAAATATTAAGGGGAACTCCAAACCAAAAAATTGAAAAAGAAATTGTGTGGGGGTCCCCCCAAAATCCATACCAGGCCCTTCAGGTCTGGTATGGAAATTAAGGGGAACTTTGCACCAAGTTCAAAAAAAAATGGCGTAGGGCCCCCCCAAAATCCATACCAGACCCTTATCCGTGCACGCAACCTGTCAGGCCGCAGGAAAAGAGGGAGGCGAGAGAACGCCCCCCTTCCTGAACCGTATCAGGCCACATGCCCTCAACATGGGGAGGGTGCTTTGGAGTAGCCCCCCAAAGCACCTTGTCCCCATGTTGATGGGGACAAGGGCCTCATCCCCACAACCTTTGAACAGTGGTTGTTGGGGTCTGCAGGTGGGGGCTTATCAGAATCTGGAAGCCCCCTTTAACAAGGGGACTCCCAGATCCCGGCCTCCCCCTATATGAATTGGTAACGCTTATAACGATTGTACCCCTACCATATCACAAAAAAAGTGTAACAATTTGTAAAAAAAAAGACAGGAGACACTTTGGGACAATTCCTTTATTAAAAGATAAAGAAATTAAAATGTCTCACGATGTAAATCCATCTCACACCGCCGACGAGCTGAAAAATAAAAAAAAAGCTGCAAAAGCTCCGCCTCCATGGGAGGCTCCCGCCGAGTAACGCTTCTTCTCGGTGAAAGCTGTTATATAGCTGCGGCGGGGCCACTCGGTGACGTAAACAGGCGACCCCGAAGAAGCGACACTTGGTAGGAGCCTCCCATGGAGGCGGAGCTGTTGCGGCAGGCTTTTTTTTTTTTTTTTTTCTTTTTTCGGTTCGTCGGGCGGCGTGAGATGAATTTACATTGTTTATTTACATTTTTTTTTTTTTTATCTTTTAATAAAGGACTTGTCCCAAAGTATCTCCTGTCTTTTTTATAATTTTCTACACTTTTTTTGTGAAAGGTTAGGGGTACAATGTACACGTTACCAATTCACATAGGGGGCAGGCCAGGATCTGGGGGTCCCCTTGTTAAAGGGGGATTCCAGATTCTGATAAGCCCCCCGCCCACAGACCCCAACCATTCGTTGATTCGTTTGCGCAAAAGTTAAGCCCCATACACACGGTCGGACTTTTTCATGGATTCTGTCCGATTGGACAAGGTTGTTGAAAAATCAGACCGTGTGTATGCACCATCGGACAGTGTTCGTCGGTTTGACCGACGGACAAAGTCTTATCTCCTGCTGGAAAGATTTGCCGTCAACACGGTCCGATCACACCAAATCCGATCGTGTGTACGGTTGTCCGACCGGACAAAGTGCTACGCATGCTCAGATCACATTACAAGACCAAAGCTATTGGCTACTAGCCTCTACGTAGTCCCGTCGTAGGCAACAATCGTCACCGCGTTCAGAATGATCGGATTTTCCGACAACTTTGTCCGACCGTGTGTACGCAAAACCAACATCGGACAAAGTATGACGGACATGGTCCGACGGACCTGGTCCGCGGATTGTCCGACCGTGTGTATGGGGCTTTATAGTGTTTACAAAATAGGGGTTTGTTTTATGGCATTTTTATTAATATTTTTTTTTTACTAGTAATGGATCAGCGATTTTTATCATGACTGCGACATTATGGTGGACACATCGGACATTTTTGGGACCATTGTCTTTTATACAGAAATCAGTGCTATACAAATGCCCTGATTCCTGTGTAAATGACACTGGCGGTGAAGGGGTTAACCATTAGGGGGCAGTGTAGGGGTTAAGTGTGCCCTGGGGAGTGTTTTCTAACTGTGGGGGGGCGTGGCTATGTGTGGCACTGATTACAGGGAGCAGAGATCAGTGACACTGTCACTAGGCAGAACGGGGAGATGCTTGTTTACATTAGCATCTCCCCGTTCTTCCTCTCTGTGAGACGATCGCGGGTATCCCCGTGGCGATCAAGTCCACGGGACCCGCGACCCGACTCATGGAGCTTGCCGCGTCTTAAAGGGCAAACATTAGTTTGCCTGTACGAGCCCTTCTGCCGATGTATATCGGCGTGAGGCGGTCGGCAAGCGGTTAATATTAATACCAGGTCTGGTATGGATTTTGGGGTGACCCCCACGCAATTTCTATTTTAATTTTTGGTTTGGGGTTCCCCTTACTGGGGGGGGGGGGGGACCCATGCCATATTTTTTATTTTTTTTTTAACAAACAGGAGTGCTTTATTGAAGGAAAGTAAACAGTACAGAAATATAAATGCATATCAACACACCATAGATGCAGTCAGTACAAATAATTCAGAATGTTAACGTGCGCTTGTTACAGGATACAAGATGTTCATCCAACAAACAGCATGTTAGGTAGAATAATCTAGAAGATAGCATCCAAGCTATCATTTACTCAGGCGTCAGCCTTTCAGTTCCTAGCTTAGGATGAGGAGAAAGTAACAAGGAGAAGGAATAGCAGGATATCGTAGGAGGAGGGAGAGGGAGAGAAGAAGGGGGGGGGATGGAGGGAGAGAATGAGGAAAATAGTATGGGAGAAGAAGGGAGCTCAGGAGGAGACAAAAGAGGGGGGGGGGCAGAGGGGAGGAGCAAAGGAAAGGAGGGGGGGGGAAGGGGAGGAGAGAGGAGGACCACAGACCAATCCAACCGTAACTATTCACCAGTCCATGGTAACCACACCTTATCAAACTTCCAGGGACAACCACGACTAATGTTAGCCTCCCAGGTGGCAACTGTCGGGGGGGTCGACGAGGTCCATTGGCACAGTATTTCTTTTTTAGCATATAAAAGGAGATAGGAAATCAGCAGTTTGCTATGGTGTGACCTTTGATCGTCGTCGTGTACCCCCAACAGGGCCACCTCAGGAGTCACAGGCACTGACAGGTCGAGGCGAACATTCAACTGCTCAAAGATACCCGACCAGTACGTGGAGAGCTGGGGGCAGTCCCAGAACATATGGATGTACGTACCCAGCTGTGTCCTGCATCGGGGACAGTGGGAGTCCCTGCCCGGGTATATTTTGGACAGCCGCTCTGGGGTGAAATACACCCTATGCAAGAATTTTGTTTGTTCCAGTTTATCAGCCGCGGAAATGACCAGCTTGGGTCCCTGTTCCAAACAGTCCTCCCAATCCTCTTTCTCCAGATTAGGAATATCGACTTTCCATTTTTCCCACAGTCTGTCCAGCTTTTGGAAATCCTTGGGCAAGAGTGTAGCATACAGTGCAGAGAGAGGCTTCTTGAGGTCATTGGAAGACAAGAGGTCCTCCACCGGGTCCCGCTGTATCAGCGGAGGAGAGGGAAATTGAGCCCTTATGGCATGTCGGAGCTGGATGTAGGTAGATCGTGATTCCTAGCTAGTTGGGAGAATGGCAGTAAAGTCCCCGAGGGCATAACATACCTCAGAGTCCCAATGCCAAACCTAGTCCATATCTGTGCGTCAGGTACCGTTTTCAATTGGGGCAGGCTCGGATTACCCCAGAGAGGCTGGTCTGGAGACCAGCGATCCGGCTGGGAAAATCTACGCCTGGCCATAGTCCACACCTTAACAGTAGCTTTAGTTGGGGCAGGCAGATCTCTGCACTCCCCTGTCCCTTTAAACACTAAGGTCTGCAGGGCTTGCATTGAGCCCACTCTGGTCGCCTCAATACAGACCGCCGCGTTTGTGCGTCTTGCCTCGAGCCACCAGTGCATCGTGACCAGCATCGCTGCCCAGTAATATGCTTGGAAATTTGGGAGGGCCGTCCCCCCAAATTCCAGTGGTAATTGTAACTTTGATTTAGCTAACCGTGGGACAGAGCCATGCCATAAGAATGCTAACATACATTTGTCTATTTCCTTAAAGAAGGTCACTGGTATCCAAACTGGGCTATTCCTAAAGAAATAATTCAGCTTGGGTAGCAAGATCATCTTGAGGATATTCACGCGGCCCAGTAGATTCAGCGGGAGACCAGACCAAGATTGGCACTTATCCTTAAAAATGTTTAAAGCAAAATACTGGGTAACCTCATAGGCAGAAAAAAGCAGCGCCAAAAATAAAAATAAAACACTGTATACCTATCCCAATCATTTCACATATATAATAAAACATATTCAATGAAATCATACATTATCAGTAATATGGGTTGGTATATATATAACTGCAGTGTTCAAAGTTTCGTGTATGGATGCCAAATGACCCTGCATACATCCGGGAATAGCTTGAAATTATGCGCCACGGTGACTCATATATGCATATAGTGAAGAAAGAAACCCCGACACCATAGATATCTTATGCGCTTACCGAAAGGTAAAGCATGTAAAGTTTTATGATGAAAAACAGCCGGCAAGCTGATGCAGGACTCCCTGGTTTCTCCCTCCCTCGTTCTTATAGCCTTCAGCAGTAATGATTTTAGGGTGTCACATTTCATTCCAATAGAACTGCCCGATCTGCAGAGTGCTATAGATAGCAGAGTGCTATAGATATCCCTGATTTTCCTCCTCCCGATCCACAGCTCTACCAGTTAGGGGTGAAGATGGCTTTATGCCTCCTTTAGCTCAATGGCATCACAATGGGGAAAGGAAACAGAAACCATCCATAGTGTAATTCCGTTTAAAATTTTAATAAAATAACATAGTATACACTTACATCGAAACTCCTGTAGGAGCGTTTAAAAACAATCCGCCGGCCGGCCGGATACTGGAGCCCGTCCTCCTTGGTGATAGCGTGGTGACGTCACTGCGCGCCTTCCCAGACCAGTTTCGACATAGATGTCGTTTTCAATGGGGAACGGGCGACGCAGCAACGCACCACCATTTATAACCCAAGCCTCATTCTGAGATGCGGAAGTGTAGCCAGAGCCGCCAACTTAATTATGGGCAATCACATCCGCTGGACTTGTGGGGACATTATGTACAATGCCATTATGGACAATCCAAGCAGATATAACTATCTCCCCCCCTAATCGCACTAGACTCAAATGTACTTAGACAAGTGGTCATATCAGTATGACAAATATAAGGGAGTAAAAATGATTATATATAAAAAATGAAATAAAAGTGAATGTGTAATGACGAAAGCTCATTGGACCCCGTGGCAGCATACCCCCCAGGAAGCAAAGCTAATATAGGCTCCCCTCAACTAACCATTCTATACTCCAACGGTGTGCTAATATAGTAAACCAGAAATTCAACCATGAAGTGTCTCATGTGTATAAAAAGTACTGTGAATATCTATACACCATACCAGTGCCAAATGAATATTATCTCATAATAGTATATATCCTAAATATACATATAAATTAGTGTATTTGAATGATCCCAAAAATTATAATTTATTCCTATGGTGAAACAACTAATTGTATTAGTGGGTTAATAATTACTATATAATAATATACAGACAACCGCCTGATATATTAGATCCCACAGACATCTATATAAAGTGATGAAAAAATTGTTTTCCGGGAATATTACATCCCATAAACTTCATAGTAAGGTGAAAAAAAGTATGAAAATACAAATCTACATTAATATAAAAAAGTATACCGGGTGTATTAAATCTTTATATAAAGTGGTAAATAGTTATTTTCCGGAAATATTGAATCCCGTGAACATTATACTAAAGTGGGAAAAATAAAAAAATAAAACGTGACAGTGGATATGTGTATCAAATATATACACCCACTCAAAATGCACGAAAAAAGTGGAAAAATACTTCCCCAAGTAATATATATATGCAAGAGGACGGGGAAAATGGGGATCTTGGGAGGAAATTTCAACTCATACACCCCCACTATCAGGAGGATCGACTACCTCCATACACATAGGACTCAATCCTACACCCCATAGTCTCTCATTCCAAATGATAAGGCGTTCTCCCGCATCTCAAATTGAGTTAGACAATATGTTAAAATATGTTAAAAAGTACAAATCCTCATAAAAATACAGTTAGATCATAATTGAACAATCAAGAATTATCTATGAACGCGTTCACATCGGTTTCAATATTCAACCCATAGGGAGCATAACATTTCAACCGTATCCAATGTATCCACGCCATCTCCAATTTTGAAACCAGAGAGCTACCACGCCACTGTGATTTAAACTTGTCTATCCCCAGAAAAAGGGTTTTAGACGGATTCTTATTATGATGTAATAAGTAATGTTTGGAGACTGAATGTTTTGGGAATCCTACCAGAATATTGGTAATATGCTCGTTCAAGCGCACCTGCAAAGGGCGCTTGATACGGCCCACATACTGCAGTCCACAAGGGCACTGCAGCATGAAGACCACCCCTGTCGTAGAACAAGTAATGCAGGGTTTGATAGTATGACTAGTGCCCGTAGCAGTGCATCCGAAGGTGGTAGTGCGTCTTCCCGACATGACATTAAGTGAACACACCCTACATCTTCCGCATTTGTAATATCCGGAAAGTTGGTCGAAGAACCCTTTTGTGGATATGGGTGGATCGATAACATTCGGAGCTAGTTGGTTCCTCAGTGATGGGGCCCCCCTAAAAATAACTTGAGGCCTATCAGGTACGACTTCCCTGAGTATGGCATCGTTACTCACTAGATGCCAATGTTTATTGACCAATTTCTTAATACTGCTGTGTTGCACAGAGTAGGTGGTCAGGAAGGGAACTCCACTTCGAAAAACATCTTGTCTCCGTGGCCCCCTATCCACCAGCAAGTCAGCCCTATTGAGGGTTTTGACAGTGTTGAGAGTATCAATTAGGCACTCCTCCTTGTATCCCTTTTCGAGGAATCTCTCAGTTAAAACTTGCCTGTGTGAGGAATTCTTCCGGATCAGAGCAGTTCCTTCTGAGTCGCATGTACTGGCTCTTAGGGACCGCTCTGAGCCAAGGAGCATAATGGCAGCTGTCCGTGGGAATAAAAGAATTGGGAATGAGTAGAGGTAGTGATCTTATCTTCCCGGTCTAAAAAGTGTATAGACGTCTGGCTTCTCTCGTATTTTAGCTCAATACCTCTAGAATTGTTGTTCAAGGATTCCATAAAGGTCTCCAACTCACTGAGGTGACCATCCCATAGGAGGAGGATGTCATCAATATACCTGGCCCAAAAGACCAACTGGGGTATATTTTGGGTATAGATGACATCCTCCTCCCATCTGGCCATGAATAAATTTGCCAGGCTGGGGGCATATTTAGCCCCCATGGCAACACCCATTGTTTGTCTAAAAAACTGGTTATTGAACCAGAAGTAGTTCCGTGTTGCCACGAATCTAAGCAAAACCATAATGAAAGCAATTTGCTCCTTTGGTAACCCAGAGTCCCGATCAAGGTAGGGGCAAGTTTGATCCTTGTGCCCAACAAGGCGTCAAAAGGTTAGGAGAAAGGGGAGAGGAACCAGAGGGGGGAGGCGGACCGAGCAGCAAAAGAGACCAAGGGTATAAGAGGGAAGGGTATTTTCAACTTAAGTTCTAAACCCCTGACAGAGTCTGAACAATAAATACTCGACAAGGGTTTAAAATTTGCACCCCCGAAAGGGTTAAACAAGTTTCACACTTTTATGGACATCCATAAATTTGTGCGTAAACTAAGTATTAAAAGACACATGACAACCAACACATATGCCCATGACGCCAATAGTGGGAATGCTGTAACCACGCAGGTGGTCCATTCTGGACTCACCAATGTATCACTTTTTAATCCCCCAGGGGTACTTGCTCCCTCTTTACGTGTCTTCAGGGATGTTATGTTGAGGGACCTTGATCTTATGGAGGTAAAAAAGGTGAGAATGAAACAGACCCTGCAAGATGGGTTAGATTCACTTTGTAGCAGGAAAGATTTAGTTATTAGGCCAGCAGACAAGGGGGGGCTATTGTAGTGTTGGACAGGGATAAATACATGGCCGAGACGCATCGCATTGTCAGGGATGTGAATACCTATATCAGGTTGCCTTCAGATCCCAAGGCTCAATATACTAAGGAACTTAAAGCTTTCATAGCAGATGGGCGTACTCTAGGTATCCTCAATTCAAAGGAGGCTTTACATCTCATTCCTAGAGCCCCACGTACCCCTATCCTATACTACCTACCCAAAATACACAAGGATCAAACTTGCCCCCCGGGACGTCCCATTGTGAGTGGGATAGATTCCATCACGTCCCGGGTGGGCAAGTATATTGATTTTTATTTACAGCCACTAGTGGGTAGTATGCCTTCTTTCATCAAGGACTCTAGACATGTTACGAACCGTCTAGAAGCTTTAACGGTGAAAAACGGTACATGGATGGTGACCGCTGATGTCACCTCCCTGTACACAATTATTCCCCACGAATTGGGCTTTGAGGCTGTCCAGTGTTACCTTGATTGGGACTCTGGGTTACCAAAGGAGCAGATTGCTTTCATTATGGTTTTTCTTAGATTTCTGGCAACACGGAACTACTTCTGGTTCAATAACCATTTTTTTAGACAAACAATGGGTGTTGCCATGGGGGCTAAATATGCCCACAGCCTGGCAAATTTATTCATGGCCAGATGGGAGGAGGATGTCATCTATACCCAAAATATACCCCAGTTGGTCTTTTGGGCCAGGTATATTGATGACATCCTCCTCCTATGGGATGGTCACCTCAGTGAGTTGGAGACCTTTATGGAATCCTTGAACAACAATTCTAGAGGTATTGAGCTAAAATACGAGAGAAGCCAGACGTCTATACACTTTTTAGACCTCAATATCTCCGTTCGGGAAGATAAGATCACTACCTCTACTCACTTTAAGGTTACTGACCGGAATTCTTTTATTCCCACCGACAGCTGCCATTATGCTCCTTGGCTCAGAGCGGTCCCTAAGAGCCAGTACATGCGGCTCAGAAGGAACTGCTCTGATCCGAAAGAATTCCTCACACAGGCAAAAGTTTTAACTGAGAGATTCCTCGAAAAGGGATACAAGGAGGAGTGCCTAATTGATACTCTCAACACTGTCAAAACCCTCAATAGGGCTGACTTGCTGGTGGATAGGGGGCCACGGAGACAAGATGTTTTTTCGAAGTGGAGTTCCCTTCCTGACCACCTACTCTGTGCAACACAGCAGTATTAAGAAATTGGTCAATAAACATTGGCATCTAGTGAGTAACGATGCCATACTCAGGGAAGTCGTACCTGATAGGCCTCAAGTTATTTTTAGGGGGGCCCCATCACTGAGGAACCAACTAGCTCCGAATGTTATCGATCCACCCATATCCACAAAAGGGTTCTTCGACCAACTTTCCGGATATTACAAATGCGGAAGGTGTAGGGTGTGTTCACTTAATGTCATGTCGGGAAGACGCACTACCACCTTCGGATGCACTGCTATGGGCACTAGTCATACTATCAAACCCTGCATTACTTGTTCTACGACAGGGGTGGTCTACATGCTGCAGTGCCCTTGTGGACTGCAGTATGTGGGCCGTACCAAGCGCCCTTTGCAGGTGCGCTTGAACGAGCATATTACCAATATTCTGGTAGGATTCCCCAAACATTCAGTCTCCAAACATTACTTATTACATCATAATAAGAATCCGTCTAAAACCCTTTTTCCTGGGGATAGACAAGTTTAAACCACAGTGGCGTGGTAGCTCTCTGGTTAGAGAAATTTCAAAATTGGAGATGGCGTGGATACATCGGTTGAAATGTTATGTTCCCTATGGGTTGAATATTGAAACCGATGTGAACGCGTTCATAGATAATTCTTGATTGTTCAATTATGATCTAACTGTATTTTTATGAGGATTTGTACTTTTTAACATATTTTAACATATTGTCTAACTTAATTTGAGATGCGGGAGAACGCCTTATCATTTGGAATGAGAGACTATGGGGTGTAGGATTGAGTCCTATGTGTATGAAAGTAGTCGATCCTCCTGATAGTGGGGGTGTATGAGTTGAAATTTCCTCCCAAGATCCCCATTTTCCCCGTCCTCTAGCATATATATATTACTTGGGGAAGTATTTTTCCACTTTTTTCGTGCATTTTGAGTGGGTGTATATATTTGACACACATATCCACTGTCACGTTTTCTTTTTTCATTTTTCCCACTTTATTATAATGTTCACGGGATTCAATATTTCCGGAAAATAACTATTTACCACTTTATATAAAGATTTAATACACCCGGTATACTTTTTTATATTAATGTAGATTTGTATTTTCATACTTTTTTTCACCTTACTATGAAGTTTATGGGATGTAATATTCCCGGAAAATTTTTTTTCATCACTTTATATAGATGTCTATGGGATCTAATATATCAGGCGGTTGTCAGTATATTATTATATAGTAATTATTAACCCACTAATACAATTAGTTGTTTCACCATAGGAATAAATTATAATTTTTGGGATCATTCAAATACACTAATTTATATGTATATTTAGGATATATACTATTATGAGATAATATTCATTTGGCACTGGTATGGTGTATAGATATTTACAGTACTTTTTATACACATGAGACACTTCATGGTTGAATTGCTGGTTTACTATATTAGCACACCGTTGGAGTATAGAATGGTTAGTTGAGGGGAGCCTATATTAGCTTTGCTTCCGGGGGGGTATGCTGCCACGGGGTCCAATGAGCTTTCGCTCATTACACATTCACTTTTATTTCATTTTTTATATATAATCATTTTTACTCCCTTATATTTGTCATATTGATATGACCACTTGTCTAAGTACATTTGAGTCTAGTGCGATTAGGGGGGAGATAGTTATATCCGCTTGGATTGTCATGGCATTGTACATAATGTCCCCACAAGTCCAGCGGATGTGATTGCCCATAATTAAGATGGCGGCTCTGGCTACACTTCCGCATCTCAGAATGAGGCTTGGGTTATAAATGGTGGTGCATTGCTGCGTCGCCCGTTCCCCATTGAAAATGACATCTATATCGAAACTGGTCTGGGAAGGCGCGCAGTGACGTCACCACGCTATCACCAAGGAGGACGGGCTCCAGTATCCGGCCGGCCGGCAGATTGTTTTTAAACGCTCCTACAGGAGTTTCGATGTAAGTGTATACTATGTTATTTTATTAAAATTTTAAACGGAATTACACTATGGATGGTTTCTGTTTCCTTTCCCCATTGTGATGCCATTGAGCTAATGGAGGCATAAAGCCATCTTCACCCCTAACTGGTAGAGCTGTGGATCGGGAGGAGGAAAATCAGGGATATCTATAGCACTCTGCTATCTATAGCACTCTGCAGATCGGGCAGTTCTATTGGAATGAAATGTGACACCCTATAATCATTACTGCTGGAGGCTATAAGAACGAGGGAGGGAGAAACCAGGGAGTCCTGCATCAGCTTGCCGGCTGTTTTTCATCATAAAGCTTTACATGCTTTACCTTTCGGTAAGCGCATAAGATATCTATGGTGTCGGGTTTCTTTCTTCACTATATGCATATATGAGTCACCGTGGTGCATAATTTCAAGCTATTCCCGGATGTATGCAGGGTCATTTGGCATCCATACAGTTTTGTGCCACGACTTTCCTGTGACTTTTTCTTCCAATCACCATCATAGGATTTGTTATACAGTGTTCTTTTTAGAGTATCATCCTACAAACTTTGAACACTGCAGTTATATATATACCAACCCATATTACTGATAATGTATGATTTCATTGAATATGTTTATATATATATGTGAAATTATTGGGATAGGTATACAGTGTTTTATTTTTATTTTTGGCGCTGCTTTTTTCTGCCTATATTGTTTACAGTGTGTGTATCCCACTTTGAGTAGCAGCCTTCTTTATAATCTGTAGGTGTCTGATTAGTTAATAGCGCGGTCTTATTTTATCTATACTGCGTAACCTCCCTGGCCACCCTAATCCCAAGGTATTTAAATTCTGTCGCCCATATTAGTGGTATTGGATCCAGGGTCGCCCGGGCTTGGTCATCCATCAGGAACAGCACCGACTTAGTCTAATGCGGACACCAGACATCGTGCCAAACCTATCGAACAGTTCTAGCGCAGCTGATAAGGACGGGCCAGCATCATTTAGAAAAAGCAGAGTGTCATCCGCGTAAAGTGATATTTTTTCCTCCAGGCTACCCACCTGCAACCCACGGACCTGCTGTGACTCCCTAACCAGAATCGCCAGAGGCTCTAGTGCCAGAGCAAAAAGACTGGGGGATAATGGACACCCCTGGCGGGTTCCTCTATGTAGGGCAAATGAGCTGGATACCACATTGTTTGTACGCACTATAGCCTTTGGTGACCTGTACAACAGTTGTATTGCGTGTATGAACTTGGGGCCAAAACCAAAACGCCTTAAGACTTCCCATAGGTACTCCCACTCGACTGAATCGAATGCCTTTTCGGCATCTAGGGAGGCAATAACCCGGGTACCAGTGTTGTCATGAGTTAGGGACAGGTTCAAAAATAATCGTCTGATGTTTATGTCCGTACCCTTACCCGGCATAAAACCAGTCTGGTCATTGTGGATCAAAGTGGATATCACTGTGGCCAGGCGAATAGCCAGTATTTTGGCCAGAACTTTTGCATCCACATTGAGCAGCGAGATGGGTCTATAGGACCCGCATTCTCGAGGGTCCTTGCCGGGCTTGGGGATCAGGACAATCACGGCTTCCTCCATGGATTCTGGCAGAGCCTCTATCTCAGCAGGGTTCGCAAAGAGAGCCGTTAGCCTAGGCGCCAATAGATCTGCGTGTTGGGAGTAAAACTCTGTGGGCAGGCCGTCCACCCCAGGGGTCTTACCACTCTGCAGACTACCGATTGCAGTTTGGACCTCCTCAAGAGTGATGGCCTCGTCCAGCACCCTTTGGCTCTCTTGGGATAGAACTGGAAAGGGGACACTGGTTAGATATTCCGCCAAATCTGACAGAGAGAAGTCAGCTCTAGAGGTGTACAGTTCCTGAAAAAAGTCTAAAAACCTAGAGTTAATGTCCTCCGGGGAAGACAAAATGTTTCCTTGAGTATCTGCGACAGTAGCTATATGAGTAGAAGCAGTCTGATCTCTTGCCAACCATGCCAATACCCTACCATTTTTATTACTGTGTTTGAAAATCTGTTGCTTCATAGTTTCATAGTTTCATAGTTTCATAGTTGCTTAGAGTAAAGCTCAGATTTTTTGGTCTGTTCTACATTATGCAGTGAGAGGTCTCGAAGAGCACCCTGCCACACCCTATGATTTGCTACAGTAGGAGACTGAACATAGTTTGCCTCCTTATTCGCCGCAGCCCCCTCTAGAATCTCCAACGACCGGGAGGCCTCTCTCTGCAAGGAGGCTATGCGGGAGATGTATTCTCCCCTTACCCATGCCTTGAAGGCATCCCACCTAGCAGCAGCGCTAGACGTATCACCATTCCTCAGCCAAAAGTTGCATATGGCCTTCGTCATACATTCCTGCAACCGCTCATCAGTCGCCCAGAACCTGAACAGACACCACAGCTTCAAACCCGGAGGATTAGCTAAAGAAATCATGATGTGTACTGGGGCATGATCAGAAATGCCCCTAGGCAAATGTTTTGCTTCCCTAGTCCAGCTCAAAGCCCCAGAGGACGCATACGCCAGATCAATGCGGGAAAGAGTCCTATATGAGGATGAATGACACGTATACTCCCTGTCAAACGGGTGAAAGTGCCATCATATGTCAGTGAGGTTATATGTGTCCGCCCAACCTTGTAGGTCCGGTGGAGTTCGTTTGTGCATGCAATCTGTCCAGGCTCTGTGGCACCATATTAAAATCACCAAAGAAAAAAACTTCCCTTGTGTTATACTCCATAACGGTTTGCATAACGTCATATAAAAATTGCACCCTGGCTGGAGGGGGGAGATATAGGCCCACCAACACCATACTCCTGTCATAAAGTGATACATGTAACAGTACATATCTGCCCCCCGGGTCAGTTCGGACATCCAGTATCTGGATCGGAAGGGACCTGCGGACCAAGATGTGTGAGACCCCTAGCGTAAGTAGAATACTATGTGGAGTGGTGGTGTACTCCAACCCATGCCCTTCGGAGTCCCAGTATCCGTGAGCCCACCAGGTGAGTCTCCTGGAGGACACAGATATGGAGATTATATTTTTGTAAATACTTAAATACCAAAGACCTTTTAGTGGCTGAATTCAGGCCTCGGACGTTCCATGAGACTATGGATATATTAGCCATGGAAGGATGAGCCACAATAAATAAGCATGGTCCACAGACCCCCCCCCCCCCCATCAACCAATACACACGCAGAGAGACATTACGGTGAAGTATAGTACCCATATATTGCAGTTGTACATTTTGCATCAAAAAATCAGTAAGACTGTATTCAGATATTTTGACTGTGTACCATTTCCTAAGAAGCGACTCCAAACTAACAACAGAAAACAAACAGTTCAACAGTGCAACGGCAGAGAAAACACCCCCCTCCCACCCCCAGAAGTAGCTGGAGGTGAATGGAACCCCAAACCCCCATGCCGTATTTTTCAATGAGTTTTATCTATATTGCCGAGACAGGACAATTCATTACAACCGCCATCAGTTTTAAATGACAATTTTTCCTTTAGAAATGCCATTTTGCTGTGGTACTGTTCTAAACACGGAAAACTGCAATATTAAATACAATATTAAAAAACGATATTAAAAGGAATATTACATTTTTATTAGGGCTGTGGAAATGAAAGATTAATTCCTTGATTAATCGATACATTTTTTTGATTGATCAAAATTATTTTGATCGGTACTCACCTCTCCGCCGCCTTCTGGGTCTTCGGGGAGTTCCGTCTGAGATCCGGTGACGTCACGGACATCTACGTCACTGGACTCCTCCCCCCTTCTCCAAGTACCTCCGTCTGCTAACAAAGGGAAGGGGGAGGAGTCCGGTGACATCGAAGTTCTGATTAAACGCAATGTGTACAGGGAGGAGCTACGCATGACGTCACCCGCTGCTGCCCTACGGAACTAACACGATTGTCGGCTTTGCATGCTGTGTTTTTATCATCTTTATGTGAGTAGTTTGTGTTTGAACACAAAAATTAAATCGTATACTTAAGCGGTGAGCACTTAGATCTTTTCTTTCTACCCATGACCTGGCGTCCTTGCTGAGATCTAAGGAGACGTGAGAGAAGTTTATGGTCCGTGTTAACCCTTTTGATACCCGCTTGCATGACCACCTGTTTGCATAGGGGTCCATGCCATAAGGTGGGAGTGATTAGTTAGACCGGAGGTGGAGGAATTGTCATGCTACTGTGGGAAAAAAAATTACTTACGTCAGTGCTACTATGTCCGCCTATTGTGAAAAGACGTCGGCAAAGTGGTTGTAAAATCCTGACAGGACGTCATATGACGCCCTCAGGATTTTGAGCCGCTGCCCGCCCCCGGGTTAGCGCATTGCGACGATCGTTTTTGCGGGGTGTCAGTCTGACACCCCGCAACTACGATTTTGGTAAAGTGTCTCCGACGGAGACTCTTTACCACGTGATCAGCCGTGTCCAATCACGGCTGATCACAGTGTAAATAGGAAGAGCCGGTAATTGGCTTTTCCTCACTCGCGTCTGTCAGACGCGAGTAGAGGAGAGCCGATCGGCTGCTCCTCTGACAGGAGGGTCTGTGCTGATCGATTATCAGTGCAGCCCCCAGAGGATGCCCACACTGGACCACCAGGGACGCCACCAGACCACCAGGGATGCCCATCACAAGGTATGCCACCCTAGAACACCAGGGATGACACACAGTGCCCATAATGGATGCCAATCAGTGCCCACAATGGATGCCAATCAGTGCCCACCATGGGCATCACTGATTGGCATGCATTATTGTTTGGCACTGATTGGCATCCATCAGTACAAAACAATGCTGCCTATCAGTGCCTATCCGTGCCACCTATCAGTGCCCATCCATGCCGCCTATCAGTGCCCATCTGTGCCGCCTATCCATGCCCATCCGTGCTGCCTATCCATGCCAATCTGTGCCAGCTATCAGTGCCAATTTGTGCCACCTATCAGTGCCCATCCGTGTCGCTCATCAGTGCCGCCTATCAGTGCCCATCAATGCCACCTCAGTGCCACTTCATTGGTGCCACCTCATCGGTGCCCATCAGTGCCGCCTTATCAGTGCAGCCCCATCAGTGCCCATCAGTGAAGGAGAAAACTTACTTATTTACAAAGTTTTGAAACTGAAACAAAAAAAACATATTTTTTTTCAAAATTTTCGGTCTTTTATTATTTGTTTAGCAAAAAATAAAAAGCGCAGAGGTGATCAAATACCACCAAAAGAAAGCTCTATTTGTGAGAAAAAAATGTTAGAAATTTAATTTAGGTACAGTGTTGTATGACCGCGCAATTGTCATTCAAAGTGTGAGAGCTCTGAAAGCTCAAAATTGGTCTGGGCAGGAAGGTGTTTAAGTGCCCTGTATTGAGGTGGTTAAATTGTATTTGTGTGAACTGTGAAGTTAAGTCATGGATTGTGGAAACTAACTAGTGTCGGGTGATTGTATATAGTGTATACCACATTTACCACTGACCAATGCAGAGTTGCAATGCAAGGAGATCAGCTAAAAGTAGTTGGATCTCTATGTGCGTTATAATTAATCGAAATTAGTTGATTAATCGATTAAAAAAAAAAAATCGATTAATCGAACACGCAAATTTTAATCAGTAACAGCCCTAATTTTTATTGTTTAACTTTAAAGGATCACTAAAGATAAATTTCTTTATTTTTTTAAATAAACCTGCTCTTCTGGGGTTCCTCGGCGGCTGTCTCGGCTCCCCCCCGCAATGGCTCAACACCTTCATGCAAACTCCCTCGCATGGTGTGGAGTGCTTGCGGGTGCGCACCCATGATACAGCCGGCGGCCATAGCCGCTCACTGTATCACTCGGCCCCGCCCCCGGCGCACCACGTCATTGGATGTAATTGACAGCAGCGCGAGCCAATGGCTGCCCTGCTTTCAATCCATCCACTGTAACCAATCAGCGGCCAGGCTGAGTAGTGAAGAGGATGTCGGAGGCAAGCGCGGGACTTTCGAGGGGTCAAGTAAGTAAAAGGGGGGGGGGGCAGTATTGTCGGATGTTTTTTCACCTTAATGCATAGAATGCATTAAGGTGAAAAAACTTTTACCTTTACAACCCCTTTAAGCATTATTAAAATCACTGCTCCCGAAAAAACTGGCGTTTTAAAAACTTATTTTTTTGCATTGATACATGTCCCCTGGGGCAGGACCCGGGCCCCTAAACACTTTTTATGGCAATAAATTGCATATAAAGCCTCATACACACGATCAGACCTTGTACCAACTTTCCCGTGGATTTTGCTACAAAGGGCGTTGGCCCCAAGTTGATATTGCATACACACAATCAGACTTTTTAGGCAACAAACATGAACGTAGTGACGTTTCAACGTACTGACGACACTTCAAAAGAGGACGCTCGAATACACCAGCGCCACCTTTGGTCAACTTCTATATTGTTGTCTGATCTTTTGCATTGGTTCTGAGCATGCGTGTTTGCACTTTGTACAAAAGTCCGATGGTTTTGTGTACACACGGTCGGACTTTGCTCCATCGGACTTTTGTTGGCAGAAAGTTGGTCCGTTCGCACAGCCAACAAAAGTCAGATGAAAACTGAAAAAGTTGGTCCGATGGAGCGTACACACGGTCAGATGTTGGTCCAAAACAGCTAATTTGCATGTTTGTTGTCAAAAAGTCCCATCGTGTGTAAGGCCTTAAGCCTTTAGAATGAGAACTTTTGGTTTTTCATGTTAGTGTCCCATAGACTTTAACGGCATTCCTTCGAATTTGCCCTGAACACCGCATAATGTTCGCCGAACCTCCGAACAAACAAAGTTCGGCCCGAACTTATGCTCCGGCCGAACCGTTCGCCCATCCCTACTTATCATCAGTAGAGCCCATATTTATGTCCAGTATACTGTTATATTATATTAGACTGAATGTGGTATTAAACCCACATCAAAAAATGTTATATATTGCAGATTACCAATCATTAGATGTAGGGGCTTCACTGGTTTTCTTTTTTTAGGCTTTTTTCCCTCTCTGTTATCACCTGGTGATTTGGTCAGTAAAACATTGTATATCTTCAGCTGCCTTTTCTCTGGATCTGTAAATTTGTCCGACCCCAGCCACTTAAAAATTGTGCACGCCCATGCAACGGCAACAAGCGATGTCAATTTTGCACTCTATAGGGAACGCTTTAAAAGCCTCTTTAGATTTACAGCGGTGGTCTGGTGCTAGAATTACTGCCCATGATCTGCTGTCTGTGGTGATACCTCACATGTGTGGGACGACTGATGTTTGCATGTGTTCGGGACCGACACACGTGTTCACCTTGGCGTGCTAGCATGGGAGGAAAGGGGAACTTTTTTTTTTAATTATTATTTTTTTATTTTTGTTTTACACTGCTCCAATTGCTTTTACAAGATTGCTCTGATTTCTATTACAAGAGAGCCGACTGGCGGCTCTAAAAATGATACTGGGGTGATGCCTGCAGCTGCAGGCATCATCCCGGTACAGACGCCCCCCCCCCCAAAAAATGCCGACTTGTTTGCCTCGTGACAAATACACCCCTGGTTTTGATATGTGTTTTATTTATTGAAGATAACTTCTACATTATTATTATACATTATTTAATGTATATTATTATACATTATTATACATGGTTTCACCATACTGTCATATGTTTGCCTTAAAGGACAGGTTCACTTTAGAATTCATTCTTCGTATCGCTCTCCTCCCCCCTTCCCAACCCTAATAACAGAATGCGCACTGCTATTTTGCCACAATCGTCGCACAATGCGCCTGGGGGAAAAATGTGAATTTTAAAAACATGCTACACTTGTCACCCAAAAAAGAAGCATGAGCCTTTTTTCAGCCAACAAACGCGCATAGTGCCGCCCACCATGTGCCCTATGTGTGACATTTGAAATCGAGTGCAAATGGCTTGCTTGTTCCCACTATGTAAAAGTGTGAATGCTGTTTAAGTGAGACAACTTACCCCTGTTGGCCCTAACTGGGCTTCCCTCTGCCCCAGGCCCCAAAGAGGCTGTGTGGCTGGCTAATGTTGTACAATGTGAAGGTCCACCACTGGTTGGGGGCCAAGGGCGTAGAGATGAGAAGATTTTTTTTTAAACTTAACTGTAATGTCTCCATCCAAGAACAAAAAAGTAATATACTGCAGTTTACAAGTCTTCAGATCTGTTGGCAACAATATTTTTTTAAGCTAAAAACATGTTTGGCAAGTTCAGATTATACTTGTTGATCCTGCTAGGAATCTATTGTGCTTATACCTTCCTGTGCACTGAATAGAAGTCTCATTATGGGTTATCTTCTGTAAACTACAAGACCCTCACCTTTTCTAATGGAGATAGGAGGTGTCTGTAGTCTGTATCAGGAGAGCAGCCTAGGACAGGAAGTATGTTACTCACAGGTTTACCAGGTGAAAAAAAAAAGACTATAAAAAGGGAAACGAATGCTGCCACCACATATAAAGACCAGTAAGCTGCAATATATTACATTTTTGCTCCTTGATTCAGATAAACCTTTTTTGGAGGGGATAGACCACATAAAACAATGAAAGGATATCAGCACCACTGAAATACTAAATGTATTTTTTTTTTATTATTTATAATTAAAGGTCCAATATCGGCATAGAAATTCCCAAACAAGTTGGAAGTATTGACGTTTTAAAATGCCCAAGTAAGTTTACATTTTTATATTATTTTTTTATTGTTTTTAAATCCAAAAGAGATTTTATAGTTGGATGTAATGAAGAGGAGTGCCACGATAATATTAAATATTATGGTACCTTCGTCCCAGCAATATCATAGTTGCCAACATTGTAAAAAAATTTATAGGGACACTTTTTTTGTCTGTGGGCAGATTCTTATTATAATTAGGTGGATGGGGCATTCGTTTGTAGGTGTGACATAGCTGGGGAAAAAATGTGGCATGCAACATCACAATAGAAATATGTGTATTTCAGAAAGTTTAACAATCAGCAGATAAAGATACTCCAAACACCTGGTGTTAGCGCTTCAATCATCCTGGCACCATGGTTGTTATGTCAGGATGATTGAAGCGCATTATTTCTATTATTACATTGTAATATAAAATTAAATCATTCAACTCACCATAAGTCCTTGAATGTGTCACTTGCCAAGTCGCCTGCCACCAGATGCCATTGGGTGTTCCCAGCAGAGTCCCTCCTTACATCAGGCATTCCCAGCGGAGTCCCTCCTTACATCAGGTGTCCCCAGCAGAGTCTCTCCTTACATCAGGTGTCCCCAGCAAAGTCCCTCCTTACATCAGGCATTCCCAGCAGAGTCCCTCTTTACATCAGATGTTCCTAGTAGAGTCCCTCCTTACATCAGGCATTCCCAACAGAGTCCCTTCTTACATCAGGTGTCCCCAGCAGAGTCTCTCCTTACATCAGGTGTCCCCAGCAAAGTCCCTCCTTACATCAGGCATTCCCAGCGGAGTGCCTCCTTACATCAGGCATTCCCAGCAGAGTCCCTCTTTACATCAGGTGTCCCCAATAGAGTCCCCCTTTACATCAGATGTCCACAGCAGAGTCCCTCCTTACATCAGGTGTCCCCAGCGGAGTCCCTCCTTACATCAGGTGTCCCCAGCGGAGTCCCTCCTTACATCAGGTGTCCCAAGCGGAGTCCTTCCTTACATCATGTGTCCCCAGCGGAGTCCTTTCTTACATCAGGTGTCCCCAGCGGAGTCCCTCCTTACATCAGGTATCCCCCATTGAAGCCCCCTTACATCAGGTAGCCCCCCTTACATCAGGTATCCCCCCATTGGAACCCCCTTACATCAGGTATCCCCCTCATTGGAGCCTCCCTTAAATCGTGTATCCCCCCATTGGAGCCCCCCTTACATCAGGTATCCACCCATTGGAGCCCCCCTTACATCAGGTATCCCCCATTGGAGCCCCTCTTACATCAGGTATCCCCCCATTTGAACCCCCTTACATCAGGTATCCCCCTCATTGGAGCCCCCCTTACATCAGGTATCCCCCCATCGGAGCCCCCCTTACATCAGGTATCCTCCCATTGGAGCACCCCTTACATCGGATATCCCCCCCATTGGAGCCCCCCTTACATCAGATATCCCCCCATTGGAGCCCCCTTACATCAGGTAGCCCCCATTGGAGCCCCCTTACATCAGGTATCCCCCCATTGGAACCCCCTTACATCAGGTATCCCCCTCATTGAAGCCTCCCTTACATCGGGTATCCCCCCATTGGAGCCCCCCTTACATCAGGTATCCCCCCATTAGAGCCCTTTTTACATTAGGTATCCCAGCAGCGGTGTCTCCGCAATTACAGAATTGCAGAAGTAACAGGCCTAGGGGGAACAAAATAGAGTGGCTACAATAGAAATTGAGCTGCAGCGCCGCCCACTCCCCACCCCTTTTCACAACAGGTCACACAGACCGGGGGCGGGGGGGGTATGCTCCGCAGCTCAATTTCTATTGTAGCCATCCAGCCAGCTCCAATGGGAAAAAGGGCAAGGGTGGTGGGGGGATTTGATTCCTTGGTGTTATGTTAATTGGGACCTAAGCCCAAGAATATTGTTGGAACTCAAGCAATTAGAAAATTACATTTCAGAATTTAAACTTATGTCATACTAGTTATCCAGTCACTCGCGTCAACCTGCATGGCCTACTAGTGATCCTGTTACTGGTGGCAACTTGGATGTCCTTCTTGTGGTCCTGTCACTTGCAGCAACCTACATGCCATACTAGTGATCCTGTCACAGTGTCACTTGCGGAAACCTGCATGCCATACTAGTGATCATGTCACTGACTGCAACCTGGATGCCATACTAGTGATCCTGTCACTGAAGAACAAATGGGAGGAGGCTACTTTAATGGTACCATAGAATAACTGCAAAGAACAATCACAAATTAAATTGTATACATTTTAATACAAGAATACATATATTGATACAATACAAATAGATTTTTAAAAGCCAACTAAGATAATCAGACAAACATATGCTCCATACATTTCTCGGTGCACAGTAAGTGGAAAGGGGAACCTAGTTCCTTGTTTCTGGTGGGAACTTCCTGTCAGTTGCACCCTTATTTCCTCAGAGGAACACATGGCTTCTGTTTCATTGAAGTTAGGCTGCTTTCACACTGGGGCGGTGCGGGGCGGCGACGGTAAAGCAGCGCTATATTTAGCGCTGCTTTACCATCGTTTTACCCGCGGTATGCGGCCGCTAGCGGGGTGGTTTTAACCCCTGCTAGCGGCCGAAAAAGGGTTAAAAACCTCCGCAAAGCGCTGCTGCAGCAGCGCTTTGCGGGCGGTATCCCCGCGGTCTCCCATTGATTTCAATGGGTAGGAGCGGTATAGGAGCGGTGAACACACCGCTCCTTCACCGCTCAAAGATGCAGCTAGCAGGACTTTTTTTACTGTCCTGCTAGCGCACCGCTCCAGTGTGAAAGCCCTCAGGGCTTTCACACTGGAGACACAGCAACAGCTGTTTCGGGTTGGTTTGCAGGCGCTATTTTTAGCGCAATAGCGCCTGCAAACCGCCCCAGTGTGAAAGCAGCCTTAGTGATTAACAGTTCGCCCAGCTGATTCCAGAGAGCTACACAGGGGTTTACACTGTAAACGCACAGTACCCCTGGGGGGTAAGGCCATCTGGTGAGTGCAAATCTACCATCAGCACGGATAATTTAACTGGCACTACTGTCACTCAAAGGTATAGCAATACTATTATGACCAGGCACTGGACACTGTTTTTGAGCACAAGTCACTTTATTATTCAAATACTGGACTAATTCTATTATTCATTTATTGTTTATTGATCTAGTTTCACTATTTATTTAAATAATGGATTAATTATACTACTCCTCTATTGTTCAATCATCTAATATCACTAATTTATGGACTAATTCTATTATTTATTTATTGTTTAATAATCTAATTCAGTGTTTCTCAACCTTTTTACCTTGGAGGAACCCCTGGCAAAAAGTTTGAGATCTCGAGGAACCCCTGAAATAATTTTCACATCTACAGCTCACGGAACATTGGTATGATCAGCGAGCTGTTGAACACAAAAAATATTTGTAGAAATAGCATTAAATAAAAGAATAAATATTAAAATGTACCTATTTAATGTGAAACTCGTGCTTTCTTCTCCTGCGGAGCTGATCCATTCAGAGCACATTACATGGCACATTACATGGGGCAGGGCACATTACATGGGGCAGGGCACATTACAGGGGATATTACACGGGGCAGGGCACATTACACGGGACGTTACATGAGACAGGCCACATTACATGGGGTGGGGGACATGACAGGGGACATTACATGGGGTGGGGGACATGACAGGGGACATTACATGGGGCAGACTGTTGGGCACATTGTGGGGGGGGGGGCAGCTGGGCACAGTACCGGTGGCTTTCTTCTTCTGGCTTCAGAGCACATTTTATATCCTCTAGTGGCGCGCTGTTCCCTCTCTGCCACTCCTCCTCCTATCCTGTCCACCCCAGATGAGGTTACGTACTCAGGAAGGACAAGAGGGGAAGAGGAGCCTGCAGGGAACAGCACGCTACAGCCAATAGAATGCCAGACGCTTCCCTGCCTATCTCTGCCTGTGTCTATGCGATCCTCCTGTCAGCTGCCTTGAATTCAGCGAGCGTTGTGTTCTTGTGTTTTCCATGCAGATTAAGGAAGTGTTCTATTCGTTTTGCCGGTGCTAGTCTAGAATTGCTTAACTTGGCATTGCAAATCATGCAGTTAGGACGCTGACTCCCATCACGTTCCATTATACATGTGAATCCATATTGTACATATTCGTCCGACCACTTTCTTTTTTTGCTCGGCATAGTTAGTATGAAGGGATTAAAATATTAAGAAACAAATCACACGACGTACCATAACGACAGTTACAATTGGACTACTGGGTGCACCAAATTCCCTGCAGCACAGATAGGCCAAGCGATGTGGCGTTATCACCTGCAGTCAATGATGGACAAGCGGGGCGTGTCATCACGAATCATATGAGTTGGGTGTGTGTCTTGACCTCCGCCGAACCCGTGAGACAGACTCACCGAACCCCTGGTGTTCAATCAAACCCAGATTAAGAACCACTGATCTAATTTCACTATTTATTCATTGTTTATTAATCTAAATTTAAACCAATTTTTTTTTCCATCACTGCAATAGCCACAGCGGTACATTATTTATTATCTGATTTTTCTCCCTACTAATTGACTGCATCATGTCTTTGCAGCAGAGGGTCAAACACACATGTCGTTTAGAAAACAATAGGATTTATCATCATTGCACTAAATGTTAATTGGAGGTTTTATAACCCTACTCAGATTAAAGTGGTTGTAAACCGTTACCGACCACTTTGACCTACAGGTAAGCCTAGATTAAGGCTTACCTGTAGGTCCAAGAAATATCTCCTTAACCCAGGGCTCGACAAAACCCAGGCGCCAGGTCGTAATGGTGACTGGAAATTGAGTCCTGGCGCCTGGGTTACACTGCAGCAGTGGTCGGGATTCCTCCCATGTGGCCCCCCTCACCGAGGGTGAATACGGTCGATCTGGCCGATAATTGAGGTTGCGGCTTTGTGGCCTGCTGGAGCAAATACACACTCCTTTTGTGCGAACCAGTGCCCTCTGGTGGGCGGTGCTGCGATGACCGCGGCTTGCACTCACTCCAGTGACGGAACTCGGCAGTGGCGGCCGCCGATTGGCTGTTAACGACCGCACTGCATTCTGGGGTTTGTAGTCCGGAGCGCAGCACGTCAGGGGACAGATGGAGCTGTCTTTGGCCAGGCGAGGGGATGGAACGGAGCCGGGAGCGCTCCGCTGGTGGGCACTGATGAGGTGGCAGTGAATGACATTATTAGGCTGTACTGGTGGGCACTGAACTGTAGTGGTGGGCACAGATGATGAGGTGGCACTGATGGGATGCACTGGTGGGCACTGATAAGGTGGCACTGATGGGATGCACTGGTCGGCACTGATGATGAGGTTGCACTGATGGGATGCCATGGTGGGCACTGATGGGATGCACTGGTGGGCACTGATGGGACGCACTGGTGGGCACTGATGGGATGCACTGGTGGACACTGATGAGGTGGCACTGGTGGTCTGCACTGGTGGCCACTAATGAGGTGGCACTGACATGCTGAACTGGTGGGCACTAATGAGGTGGTACTGATGGACACTGATAGGCTCCACTGGTGGGCACTGATGGGCTGCACTGGTGGGTACTGATGAGGTTGCACTGACAGGCTGCACTGGTGGGTACTAAGGGACACTGATCGGCTGCACTAGTGGGCACTAATGAGGTAACACTGATGGGCTGCACTAGTGGGCAATGACAGGCTGAACTGGTGGGCACAAATGGACACTGATAGGCTCCACTGGTGGGCACTGATGGGCTGCACTGGTGGGTACTGATGGGGTTGCACTGACAGGCTGCACTGGTGCACACTAATGGATACTGATAGGCTCCACTGGTGGGCACTGATGTGGGACTGACAGGCTGCACTGATGGACACTGACAGGCTGAACTGGTGGGCATTAATGAGGTGGCACTGATGGACACTGATAGGCTGCCCCCCACCTCTCTACCCTAAACAATAACCTCCTCCCCACCTCTCCACCCTAGATTTTTTTAGATGAAGGAAAAAGAAAAAATATCGGCCGCAAAAATCGGCAACATATATCAGCCGAGAAAAACCCATATCGGTCAACCTCTACCTATCAGTGCCCATCGGCGCCGCCGATTTTTTGGGGGGTTTTTTTCGGTCTTTTTTTACTTGCCACCAAGCGTGAGCAATTCTTATTTCCCGACGCCCTGGACATGCAGCTCTGAGCACTGGGCAGCTGATTTAAAAAACTGGCTCCTAACTTTTTTAGCTGGCTATTTATTTTACAAAAAAAGGGCACTGCTTTTTACGGCGCATGCGCCAATTTTGAGCGACAATTTTGAAAAAAATTTAGTATTTTTTACTTTTTGCTATAATAAATATCCCCAAAAAATATATAAAAAAAAATGTTTTTTCCTCAGTTTAGGCCGATACGTATTCTTCTACATATTTTTGGTAAAAAAAATCGCAATTAGCGATTATTGATTGGTTTGCGCAAAAGTTATAGCGTTTACAAAATAGGGGATAGTTTTTTATAGCATTTTTATTAATATTTTTTTTTTTTACTAGTAATGGTGGCAATCAGCGATTTTTTTATTGTGACTGCGACATTATGGCGGACACATCAGACATTTTTGACACATTTTTGGGACCATTATCATTGTAGCGGGGTTGTTCCCCTTTTAGGGGATAAGACTACAATTCCCATAATTCCTCAGGCTCCCGGGAGGCTGGTTGTTTCCGCCCGAGAGGCTGATGGGGGAGGTGATATAAGGAAAGAGGAAGGACCGCCTCTTCCTCTTCTGACGCAGGGATCACAGGGAGAGGAGACACCTGTGCGGACCGGGACTGCTGAAGGCCTGAAGCCTGGGCCTTGCAGCCGACAGAGAGAGACTCTCACACCTCATTGTCAGCCTGAGCAGAGCGGAGCCTTTTGCCTGAGAACGGTCGGTCAGAGGGAGGACCGGAATGCAGGGGCTGTGACGGACGAGGCCGGACGCCGCCAGTGGAGGTCCCGGAGCTGAGGACGGTATCCGGAGTGGTGAGCGAGCTGGAAAGCTCATCTTGCACTGTCATTTCACTTTATGCCTATTGAACTGCCAAGGCAATTTACCTCAGAGCAGAAGATTGTTCTTTCTTGTGGATTACAAACACCCCATTTAAAGCTACATGTGCACCACCTCTACAGTTCTTGTGCCGGTGAAGAATACTGTGTTCTCCCAAGGACTGAGCTCTATTGTTAGGGATCAGGCCTGGTCCGTTAGATAGTCGCAGTTAGATTTGTTGCACCTCAGAGGTGCATAGCAGACGGTCGCTACACGTGGCGCTCCGTTCCCCATTGCTGTCCAAACACATATATGTGTACATGTTATAGTGCATATTGCAGGGACCTGCTCATGTGTTGTAAGTCAAATGTTGATGCATGTTACCATTTCTTTTCATACTGCCAAAGTAAAGACAGTTATTTTTCAGCCAGCAGTCTGCCTGTGAGTTTGAGTCCATTACGCTTAGAGTATAAGTGATATTTATATGTGCATACATATATACCTGTTGGTTAACTGTGCCAGAGTGGGTAGAGCAGATTGCCGGGGGGTTGGTGGAGCTGTACTCAGGGACCCAAATCAAACTTGCGGCCCTCTTAATTGGGGGTATCGCTACATCATTTATACAGAAATCAGTGCTATTTAAATGCACTGATTCCTATGTAAATGACAGTGGCAGTGAAGGAGTTAACCACTAGGGGGCGGGGAGGAGTTAGTGTGACGTGTTGTGTTTTTTTTTTTACAGTAGGGGGCGTGGCTGACGTCACTGATCGGCTGTTCCCGATGACAGGGAACAGCCGATCAGTGACAGGCAGTGTAGGAAGTGCGGGGAGAGGTTTGTTTACACAGACCTCTCCCCATTCTTCAGCTCTGTGACCCGATCGCGGGACACCAGCGGCGATGGGATAGAGTGGGAAAAGTCTACAACCTTTGCATTTCTTTTCATTAGCATTTTAACTGTCTCTGTGTAACTGAAGAGCCACGCAGGCCCATATGTGCAGAGCAGAGAGTGAGTTTAGAGTCTATAGTTTAGTGTCCTGCAAGCGCACCGCTCCAGTGTGAAAGCCCTCGAGCTTTCACACTGAAGACACAGCAATGGCTGTTTTAGGTCGGTTTGCAGGCGCTATTTTTAGCGCAATAGCGCCTGCAAACCGCCCCAGTGTGAAAGGGGCCTTAGTGGTGTGAAACATGTCAGATTTTCATTGATCCTGTGCCTCTGATGTCTTTGTACCAAAAGAATTTTTAAACCGTCTTCAATAAAGGTGTTAGAGTGCGGTCGTCCAGCCTTTTCTTCGATTCAATAATAAGTTATACATACAGTATATATTTTTTTTCATGTCCCTTGCATAAAATAATAATTGAATAAAATTACTTTGTGGAAGGGCTAGGATCCCGTCAATTTTTTATTGATACCCGAATTTACACTGGAGAGCCTTCCTTTCTCTATTTGTCCTTGTGGCAATTTTCCCAGGACATTGCAATTAATAAAAAAAAAAAAAAAAAACATGTGCAGTTAGTTTTATTCCAAAGTGAAATTCGGACGAATTTTCAATTTTCGGAAATTCAGATGTATCCGAATTTTCGAATTACAATAGTACCGAATTTAAACAAAACTCAAATAATTGAAAAAATATTTAAATTCAAATAGATTCCAATTATTTTCAAATTCATTTCTAATAGTTTTTGAATTCTAATAGTTTTCAAATTCGAAATTGAAAAGTTTTCAATTTGTTTTCAAATTTCCAAAGTGAATAAAATAGGATGGAAAACAAAGCAATAGAATAGAAAAAACATATATAATAGAAAAGAATAGAATAGAGAAAAAAAGAATAGAATAAAATAGAATATAACCATTTTCTGAAATTCAAATAGAATACATTTGAATTTGAATACACAGGAAAATAATAGAATATAATAGAAAAGAATGGAATAGAAAAAAAATAGAATAGATTATAATGGAATAGAAAAGAATAGAATTCAAAAAACAATAGAATAGAATAGAATAGAAAGAAATAACCAATTCCCAAAATTCAAATAGAATCAATTCACATTTGAATAGAATAGAAAAGAATGGATTAGAATAGAATAGAAAATAGAAAAAATTGAAAAGAATGAATATAACTATCTTCGGAAACTCAAATTTTGAATAGAAAAGAATAGAATAAAATAAATTAAACAAATAGAAAAATAATAGAATAAAAAAAAAAGACTAGAAAGAACATAACAAAGAACAATTTCCCAAAATTCTAATAGAATCAATTAAAATTTGAATAGAATAGAAAAGAATAGATTAGCATAGGAAGATGGTTATATTCTTTCTATTCTATTCAGTTTTTTTTCTATACTATTCTGTTATTTTCTATTCTATTTAATCTATTCTTTTCTATGCAAATTCAAATTGATTCTATTTGAATTTTTGGTAAAGGGTTATATTATTTCTATTATATTCTATTCTTTTCTATTTTTTTAATTCTATTCTTTTGTGCTCTATTCTTTTCTATTAAAATTTCAAAAGATGGTTATATTCTTTCTATTTTATTCTATTCTTTTTAAGATTCTATTCTATTATATTTGTTTCTATTCTATTTATTCTGTTCTTTTATTTTTCATTCTATTTTGTTCTGTTTTACTCTATTATTTTCTATTCTTTTATTTTCTGTTATATTCTTTTCTATTCTATTCCTTCATCTTCTTTTCTATTTTTGTCCCTTTTGGAAATTGGAAAACCGAAAACTTTCGAATTCGGAAACTTTTCGAATTCGAAAACTTTTCAAATTCGAATTTGGAAAATTTTAATTTATTTGAATACCTATAAACTAAACGAATTCCGAAAACAAATTAAATGTATTAAACTAATTTAACTAAACAAATTAATGTAAATAAGGAATCTAAATGAAACAATTTTTTTCGTTCTGAACATGTCTAATGAAAGCCAACAATTTGTTCTGTCACCAGAACAAGTGTAGATGAGAACTTATAAATGTCAAAGGTCATATCCCCTCACCAGTGGCGTAGTGCATTCACCCCGGTACAGTCATCCCAGGCGCAACATTTTGAGGGGCGCATAAATAAGTCCCGGGTCCACGCCGTCCCTGGGTCTGATGCCCCAGCCAACCGCGAGACTTTACTAACAGCACTGCCACTGCCTGCACTGAACAGTGAGGGGGATCAGTGCAGCAGGGAACAATTACAGGAACCATGCTCTGTATCTGTGTCTCTCCCTCCAGCAACTGAAAGCCACCCCCCTCCAGCTTTCAGCTGCTGGAGGGAAAAACAGAGATACAGAGCATGGTTCCTGCAATTGTTCCCCAATACCATGGGTTGCCCAGTTCACTCCTGCAACTGGCACTATATTATAGTCTCTGTCAGGTGGATTCACCTCCGCTGGACACATCACATCAAGTGCTGATACAGGAGAACTGGACCTGCGGGAAGATGCAGCGGGACTTGGGAGTAGCCCTGGAAAAAGTACATGCTTGATGAGGGGAAGGCTGTGTATGATGAAGGTGGAGGCAGGACTGGATTACCGTGTGCTCCATTGTAGAGGTTGTAGAGATTGTTTGTGTTCTCTCCCCTCTCTCTATCCTCTCCCCTCCATCCCTCTCTCTGTCCTCTCTCCATCCTCTCTCTTTCCCCTTTCAACATCCTCTCTACTCCCCTTGCTCTGTCCTCTCCCCCTTCTCTTTCCTTCGTTCTCAATTGTCATGTATTATGTAAAGTGTAAAGACAATGGACCTCTACACCAGAAGCATGGGGGCCTCATGGTCACTATGAACAGCGAGATCCCGAGGGGTGGCCAAGATACCTTGAGTTAGTTTAGCATTGAATTTTTCGTGAAAGGTGAACTTACCCTTTAAGCTTTCCAAACGATCTCAGGGCATGAAAATAGGCCTTCTAGGCACTGCATTCCACTTACCTATCTGGTGAAAAATTCAGGCTACCTGAATCCCCAAGAACTCTATCATATATATATCTAGACTGGTCAGATGAAGTGGTCAGGCTCCAATGGTTGTTATTGAATCATAACTTTGATGGATGGCCTTCTTACAAGTAGAAGGTGGGCCCAAGCATTATACTACAGTGGCTGATCAAGATTTTCATAATGGAGCACCCAAGGTTTAGGAGTTCTGAGGTATGTGACCATACAACCACCTACAACAGATGGGACATGGGAACCTATGAGTGATGTAACCAATCCAGGCTTTACCGGTCATTGTCAAGTGATCTCTCCTCTCCCCTGCAGCCACCGCTGACTGACACAGGGGATGATGTGACCAGACCATAGCTAAAAGCCGACAGGTTAGGAGGTGCAAATCATTAGCCTTGCCCCGGGCGCTGACAACCCATGCTACGCCACTGCCCCTCACTTCATAAAGATGTCCACTCACTTCTTGTGTCTTTGGAGCAGGAAGTTTGGAGAACTCTGACCAATGGGGAGCAATCAGAATCTATCAGAGGTTCTAACTTTTCTCTACACTATCTGAAACAAACAAAAATAAATGCCTGGAGTTCCACAGTTCCACCTTGCTATTTAATTTTAAATGTGAATTCATAGTAATACGAAGGTGTACTAAAAAAAGACCAAAAAAGCTATTTAAACTTAAAGAGGTGTGCCCCCTAAAAAATGTTTTTTTAAAGTTAGCAGCTATAAATACTGCAGCTGCTGACTTTTAATAATCGGACACTTACCTGTTCCAGGGTCCAGCGATGCAGGGGAACGAAGCCCCCTCTCATTCCCCGCTCCGCTCGTGGCACCGGCATTTTCTCTGTGGGCACCCGGCTGTGGCTTCACAGCTGGGCACCCACTGCGCATACGTGAGCGGCGCCGTGCGCACTGACATCACTTCCCCTCCGCGCCGCACAGTCATCTGGGACACGTGACAGGTCCCAGATGACTGTGCGGCGCCGAGGGGCACTGAAGGTGGCAAACTACGAGGGACCCCCTAGCAACAGGCATTTAGAGGTGAGTAAAACATTTTTTTTTTTCCAATTATTTATTTTATTTTTTTTATGATTTTTAAGCACTTTTTTTTTTTTTTTTTGGTGGCAACACCACTTTAACAAAAAAAAGAAAAAAAAAAAACATATTGTATTAATGTAATTCTTTTTCAGAAACTTCTATGAATGTGACTTCAAAATGCCAAATTGGGACCTCTCTTCCCTTCCCTAGTGGTTATTTCCTGAAGAATCAATGGTTCCCCTCACATTGCAATCTTTCTTCTTTTGAGCCCTTGTTAAATATCAATAAATGTTTGGCTGGCAAAATGATATATTTGATGGGTGATTCAACAATTCGCCAATGGATAGAATTCTTCCCAAAAGTCATGAAGAGTAAGTATCCATGTTGCCTTTGAAAATTTTAACGCGTAACCCCAGGGAACACATGACTTAAATAGTGAGCTTTTAATGGTCTCCAGGTGACACATTGTTAATAGGGATGAGCCGAACACCCCCGGGTTCGGTTCGCACCAGAACCTTCGAACGGACCGAAAGTTTGTGCAAATCTTTGAACCCTATTCGTTACAATGGACGCGAACGTTCGAAATCAAAAGTGCTTATTATAACGGCCAATATGCATGTTAATGTCATAAAATAGGTTTGGGTACCCGGGTCCTGCCCCAGGGGACATATATCAATGCAAAAAGAAGTTTTAAAAACTAACGTTTTTTCGGGAGCAGTCATTTTAATGATGCATAAAGTGGGGAAAAAAAGTGAAATATTCCTTTAAATATGGTACCTGGGGGGTGTCTAAAGTATGCCTGTGAAGTGGCATGTGTTTCCCGTGTTTAGAACTGTCCCTGCACAACCCTATACCTACAACCCTATATACTCTGAACAGCAGTATACAGGCGGTGCAAACAAGACAGGAACTGTAGGTTTGTTCTTAAGTAGAATCTGAACAGGTAAATTTTTAAGTGTAGCTCCATCCCAAAAAAATCTATTTTTAAGCTTTTTGGAGAACATAGGGAGGGGTTATCACCCCTGTAACATTTGTTTTGCTGTCTGTGCACCTGTTCAGAACATTTCACCTCACTTTCCGTCCCAATGACAAATGTTTTTGGAAAAGTGGGGTTTTTATTGAAACAAGGATTGGTGATAAAGCATCAGTAGAGAGGAGATACCTTTTTCCCAAATTAAATCTAACAGGATAGAATTTCCCTTCCTAGGGGTAGATTTCCTCTCACTTCCTGTTTTCTCCTTCCGTTTGCAAGTAGGAGTCGTTTGTAAGTTGGATGTTTGGAAGTAGGGGCCTGCTGTATATACTCTGCAGAAATTTGCCCCATTAGATGTTGGTGTAGCCACAACACTGTAAGCCCTCACAGTTACTCTTGGTGGGCGCAGGAATGGGCCCTGCTGAGAATTATTAGATCAAGATTTGTAATTACACGCCCCTGTTAAACAGGGGCTGAAATATTGTGCCTGAGGCACTGGTGCTGTTGCCACAACACTGCAACCCCTCACAGATACTGTACTCTGAGCACAGCAATGAGACCTGTTGCAAAGCATTGCATAAAAAATTGTAATTACACGCCCCTTTTAAACAGGGGCTGAAAAATTGGGCCTTAGGCACTGGTGCTGGTGCCACAACACTGCAACCCCTCACAGATACTGTACTCTGAGCACAGCAATGAGACCTGTTGCAAAGCATTGCATAAAAAATTGTAATTACACGCCCCTGTTAAACAGGGGCTGAAAAATTGGGCCTTAGCCACTGGTGTGGTGGCACCCAGAAACAAAAATGTTCTTCCAAGCTATCAAGGAATGGATCATTGAGGAGGAGGAAGAGGATAGTCAGTGAACATAACAGGACAGTCACTCAGCATCAGCATAGGCAGTCTTGAAGGGATGTGACATTATAAATTATACAGTTATATCCGCTTCAGGTGCCTGGTAGCTGGAGGTGATCCAAGACTGATTCATCTTTATGAAGGTCAGTCGATCAACCAAGTCGGTGGACAGGTGCACCCTGTGATCGGTGACAAAGCCTCCAGCAGCACTGAATGTGCGTTCGGAAAGAACGCTGTATGCAGGACAGGCCAGTAGCTCAATTGCATACTGTGCAAGCTCTGGCCAGTGATCCATCCTCATCCATTTTCGGTGGGAAAGGTGTCCAAGTCTGACCTTGCCCCTAGGTATTCCTGCACCAAGTATATCAAACGCTGGTGATGGTTGCTGGAACCGATCATACCTTGGGGCTGCGGACTAAAAAATTGTCTGAACGCATCGGTCAGACGTCCACCTTCCCCACCGCTCTCCTTCTGCTACTGACCGAAGCCTCAGCAACTCGTCGTCCAGGACCAGAAGTTTGTAACCTCCCAGTCTCTGGGAACGCATTGCACAGACCTTTCTGCAAGGCCTCCCTGAGATGTCTCATCCTCTGCTCCCTCTGCAACGGCAAGATAAGGTCCGCAACCTTACCCTTGTACCGTGGATCAAGGAGAGTGGCCAGCCAGTAATGGTCCCTCTCCTTGATCCGAAGAGTACGAGGATCCTTCCGCAGGCTTTGCAGGATCAGGGAGGCCATGCAACGTAGGTTAGCTGAGGCATTCGGTCCGGAGTCTTCTGGGTCACTGAGGACGACATGATCGCCAGCCACCTCCTTCCAGCCACGTACAAGTCCACTGGTTTGTTGGGACTGTACATCATCCCTAAAAGACTGCTGCTGCTGAGTGCCAGGCTCCACCTCCATGCTCACACAATCCTCCTCCTCCTCCTCCTCCTCATCCTCTTCCTGTGTGATGGGTGGGAGAGAAGGAACACTGTCTGGATAAAGGGGGCCTTGAGAGGCAAGGAAGTCCTCCTCTTCCTGCCTCTGTTCTGCCTCAAGTGCCCTGTTCATTATCCCACGCAGCGTATGCTCCAACAGGTGGACAAGAGGTACAGTGTCACTGATGCATGCACTGTCACTGCTCACCATCCTCATGGCCTCCTCAAATGGTGACAGGACAGTGCATGCATCCCTGATCATGCTCCACTGGCGTGGGGAAAAAAATCCAAGCTCCCCTGACCCTGTCCTGGTGCCGTAGTCGCACAGGTACTCATTGATGGCCCTCTGCTGCGTGTGCGGTCGCTGCAGCATGGCCAACGTTGAGTTCCACCTGGTGGGCATGTCACATATAAGGCGGTTCTTGGGCAGGTTCAACTCCTTTTTCAGCTCAGCCAGCCGAGCACTGGCATTATACGATCAGCGGAAATACACACAGACTTTCCTGGCCTGCCTCAGGACATCCTGTAAGCCTGGGTACCTGCCCAAGAACCACTGCACCACCAGGTTGACGACGTGAGCCATACAGGGCACATGGGTCAGCTGCCCCTGTCGCAGGGCAGAGAGGAGGTTGGTGCCATTGTCAGAAACCACCATTCCTGGCTTAAGCTGGCGTGGCGTCAACCACCTCTCGGCCTGCCCCTGCAGAGCTGCCAGAACCTCTGCCCCAGTGTGGCTCCTGTCCCCCAAACACACCAGCGCAAGCACGGCATGGCATCTTTTTGTCTGCGTACTCGCGTAGCCCCTTGTACGCCTACGGAGCACCGCTGGTTCAGAGGACAGAGCACTCGAAGAGGCCATGGAGGAAGAAGAAGAGGAGGGGGTGGAGGAGAGAGGTGTGTCACAACCAGTAGTAGCATTTTGGAGGCGTGGTGGCGGAACAACCTCCAACACTACTGCACCTTGTCCTGCATCCCTCCCAGCTGCCAATAGAGTGACCCAATGGGGCGTGAAAGACAGGTAACGTCCCTGTCCATGCCTGCTGGACCATGAGTCAGCGGTAATATGCAAAATTGGGACCTCTCTTCCCTTCCCTAGTGGTTATTTCCTGAAGAATCAATGGTTCCCCTCACATTGCAATCTTTCTTCTTTTGAGCCCTTGTTAAATATCAATAAATGTTTGGCTGGCAAAATGATATATTTGATGGGTGATTCAACAATTCGCCAATGGATAGAATTCTTCCCAAAAGTCATGAAGAGTAAGTATCCATGTTGCCTTTGAAAATTTTAACGCGTAACCCCAGGGAACACATGACTTAAATAGTGAGCTTTTAATGGTCTCCAGGTGACACATTGTTAATAGGGATGAGCCGAACACCCCCGGTTCGGTTCGCACCAGAACCTTCGAACGGACCGAAAGTTTGTGCAAATCTTTGAACCCTATTCGTTACAATGGACGCGAACGTTCGAAATCAAAAGTGCTTATTATAACGGCCAATATGCATGTTAATGTCATAAAATAGGTTTGGGTACCCGGGTCCTGCCCCAGGGGACATATATCAATGCAAAAAGAAGTTTTAAAAACTAACGTTTTTTCGGGAGCAGTCATTTTAATGATGCATAAAGTGGGGAAAAAAAAGTGAAATATTCCTTTAAATATGGTACCTGGGGGGTGTCTAAAGTATGCCTGTGAAGTGGCATGTGTTTCCCGTGTTTAGAACTGTCCCTGCACAACCCTATACCTACAACCCTATATACTCTGAACAGCAGTATACAGGCGGTGCAAACAAGACAGGAACTGTAGGTTTGTTCTTAAGTAGAATCTGAACAGGTAAATTTTTAAGTGTAGCTCCATCCCAAAAAAAAATCTATTTTTAAGCTTTTTGGAGAACATAGGGAGGGGTTATCACCCCTGTAACATTTGTTTTGCTGTCTGTGCACCTGTTCAGAACATTTCACCTCACTTTCCGTCCCAATGACAAATGTTTTTGGAAAAGTGGGGTTTTTATTGAAACAAGGATTGGTGATAAAGCATCAGTAGAGAGGAGATACCTTTTTCCCAAATTAAATCTAACAGGATAGAATTTCCCTTCCTAGGGGTAGATTTCCTCTCACTTCCTGTTTTCTCCTTCCGTTTGCAAGTAGGAGTCGTTTGTAAGTTGGATGTTTGGAAGTAGGGGCCTGCTGTATATACTCTGCAGAAATTTGCCCCATTAGATGTTGGTGTAGCCACAACACTGTAAGCCCTCACAGTTACTCTTGGTGGGCGCAGGAATGGGCCCTGCTGAGAATTATTAGATCAAGATTTGTAATTACACGCCCCTGTTAAACAGGGGCTGAAATATTGGGCCTTAGGCACTGGTGCTGTTGCCACAACACTGCAACCCCTCACAGATACTGTACTCTGAGCACAGCAATGAGACCTGTTGCAAAGCATTGCATAAAAAATTGTAATTACACGCCCCTTTTAAACAGGGGCTGAAAAATTGGGCCTTAGGCACTGGTGCTGGTGCCACAACACTGCAACCCCTCACAGATACTGTACTCTGAGCACAGCAATGAGACCTGTTGCAAAGCATTGCATAAAAAATTGTAATTACACGCCCCTGTTAAACAGGGGCTGAAAAATTGGGCCTTAGCCACTGGTGTGGTGGCACCCAGAAACAAAAATGTTCTTCCAAGCTATCAAGGAATGGATCATTGAGGAGGAGGAAGAGGATAGTCAGTGAACATAACAGGACAGTCACTCAGCATCAGCATAGGCAGTCTTGAAGGGATGTGACATTATAAATTATACAGTTATATCCGCTTCAGGTGCCTGGTAGCTGGAGGTGATCCAAGACTGATTCATCTTTATGAAGGTCAGTCGATCAACCAAGTCGGTGGACAGGTGCACCCTGTGATCGGTGACAAAGCCTCCAGCAGCACTGAATGTGCGTTCGGAAAGAACGCTGTATGCAGGACAGGCCAGTAGCTCAATTGCATACTGTGCAAGCTCTGGCCAGTGATCCATCCTCATCCATTTTCGGTGGGAAAGGTGTCCAAGTCTGACCTTGCCCCTAGGTATTCCTGCACCAAGTATATCAGACGCTGGTGATGGTTGCTGGAACCGATCATACCTTGGGGCTGCGGACTAAAAAATTGTCTGAACGCATCGGTCAGACGTCCACCTTCCCCACCGCTCTCCTTCTGCTACTGACCGAAGCCTCAGCAACTCGTCGTCCAGGACCAGAAGTTTGTAACCTCCCAGTCTCTGGGAACGCATTGCACAGACCTTTCTGCAAGGCCTCCCTGAGATGTCTCATCCTCTGCTCCCTCTGCAACGGCAAGATAAGGTCCGCAACCTTACCCTTGTACCGTGGATCAAGGAGAGTGGCCAGCCAGTAATGGTCCCTCTCCTTGATCCGAAGAGTACGAGGATCCTTCCGCAGGCTTTGCAGGATCAGGGAGGCCATGCAACGTAGGTTAGCTGAGGCATTCGGTCCGGAGTCTTCTGGGTCACTGAGGACGACATGATCGCCAGCCACCTCCTTCCAGCCACGTACAAGTCCACTGGTTTGTTGGGACTGTACATCATCCCTAAAAGACTGCTGCTGCTGAGTGCCAGGCTCCACCTCCATGCTCACACAATCCTCCTCCTCCTCCTCCTCCTCATCCTCTTCCTGTGTGATGGGTGGGAGAGAAGGAACACTGTCTGGATAAAGGGGGCCTTGAGAGGCAAGGAAGTCCTCCTCTTCCTGCCTCTGTTCTGCCTCAAGTGCCCTGTTCATTATCCCACGCAGCGTATGCTCCAACAGGTGGACAAGAGGTACAGTGTCACTGATGCATGCACTGTCACTGCTCACCATCCTCATGGCCTCCTCAAATGGTGACAGGACAGTGCATGCATCCCTGATCATGCTCCACTGGCGTGGGGAAAAAAAATCCAAGCTCCCCTGACCCTGTCCTGGTGCCGTAGTCGCACAGGTACTCATTGATGGCCCTCTGCTGCGTGTGCGGTCGCTGCAGCATGGCCAACGTTGAGTTCCACCTGGTGGGCATGTCACATATAAGGCGGTTCTTGGGCAGGTTCAACTCCTTTTTCAGCTCAGCCAGCCGAGCACTGGCATTATACGATCAGCGGAAATGCACACAGACTTTCCTGGCCTGCCTCAGGACATCCTGTAAGCCTGGGTACCTGCCCAAGAACCACTGCACCACCAGGTTGAGGACGTGAGCCATACAGGGCACATGGGTCAGCTGCCCCTGTCGCAGGGCAGAGAGGAGGTTGGTGCCATTGTCAGAAACCACCATTCCTGGCTTAAGCTGGCGTGGCGTCAACCACCTCTCGGCCTGCCCCTGCAGAGCTGCCAGAACCTCTGCCCCAGTGTGGCTCCTGTCCCCCAAAACACACCAGCGCAAGCACGGCATGGCATCTTTTTGTCTGCGTACTCGCGTAGCCCCTTGTACGCCTACGGAGCACCGCTGGTTCAGAGGACAGAGCACTCGAAGAGGCCATGGAGGAAGAAGAAGAGGAGGGGGTGGAGGAGAGAGGTGTGTCACAACCAGTAGTAGCATTTTGGAGGCGTGGTGGCGGAACAACCTCCAACACTACTGCACCTTGTCCTGCATCCCTCCCAGCTGCCAATAGAGTGACCCAATGGGGCGTGAAAGACAGGTAACGTCCCTGTCCATGCCTGCTGGACCATGAGTCAGCGGTAATATGCACCTTACTGCTGACCGCCCTGTCCAGCGAGGCATGGACATTGCCTTCCACATGCCGGTAGAGAGCCGGAATCGCCTTCCGTGAGAAAAAGTGGCATTTGGGAACCTGCCACTGAGGAACCGCACATTGAACAAACTCACGGAAGGGGGCCGAGTTTACCAACTGAAAAGGCAGCAGTTGAAGTGCTAGCAATTTAGCCAAGCCAGCATTCAACCGCTGGGCATGTGGATGGCTAGGAGTAAACTTCTTTCGACGGTCCAGCAGCTGGGGCAGGGAAATTTGCCTGGTGGAATCGGACGTCGGTGTACTGCTAACAGAGTGCCCGCAAGTACTTGGCTGTGACACACCTAATTCTACACCTTCATTCCTCTCAGAGCAGCTTTCAGAGAGGACTGAAGATATAGTGGGGTTGGAGATCCCAGCTTATGAGGAGCAAGGAGAGGTCCGCTTTGTTCTTTGGTGTGGGTCTTTAATGTGCGCTTGCCAACGAGCTGCATGGCAGGTCGACATATGTCTGGTCATGCTTGTGGTGCCCAAGCGGCTGATGTTTTGGCCACGCGAGATACGCTTGAGACATATGTTGCAAATAGCAGTGGTGCGATCTGATGCACTCGTCTCAAAAAAGGCCCACACCAAAGAACTTTTGTGATAACGTGCAGAGGAAGCGCCCTGCACAGGCGGAGCTCTGCGGTGTGATTCAGTTGGTGTGCTGGCCTCCGGAGGGCATCCTGCCTCGTTGGACATGTCCCGCCGCCTCCTCCTCCTCTCTCCCTTCAGGCACCCACGTGGAGTCAGTGACCTCATCATCCCCTCCCTCTTCACCACTGGAGCAAACCTGGCAGTACGCTGCAGCTGGTGGAACATGACTGCCAGATTGCTGTCCTTGAGCATCCCCTCTCTCTGCGCTCACGCTACTGCCTTCCTCTAGCTGGGTATCATCATCCAAACCTTCAAAACGTTGGGCATCCTCCTGGAGCATGTACCCAACACTGTGCTCAAACAGTTCGGGGGACTCCTCAGCAGGACATGGTGGGTCTAGGGAAGGGGTGCCTGATGATGCCATTGAGTACGCGTTGGCAGCTGCTTTGCCAGTACCCTGAGCCTGGGTGAGAGAGGATGAGGAGGATGAGGAGGGCTTGGTCATCCATTCTACCAAGCCTTCGGCATGATGCGGCTCAACATGTCCAGCTGCCGAAAACAAGGACAAGCGTGTCCCATGGCCACGTGCTGATGACGATGCATGACCACGTCCACGTCCAGCAATGTTGTCTCTAGAAACTGTCAGGAAATGTTCCATCCGCTGGTAATATCTGCCTTTTGGCATGCAGTACTGCGGTCCACCAGCAGGTGTCTCCTGGCAGTTTGGAACTGCCAGGAGAGCCTTTCCTTGCTGCTGTGTCATCATTGGGCTGCAGTACTGGCATCCACCAGCGGATGGATCCTGGCAGTATGGGGCAGACAGCACCTCCTGCGCTCAGGTGTCACTTGAGGACAATTAGTTCACTCTTATAAATACCCGGCAAGCCCATACATGCTTGCCTTGGTATTGCTCTCTCCAGGTGGCCCTGGCCATATTATCTGTACCTGAGCCTGTATCTGACCTGACCTGACCTGACCTGACCCGACCTGACCTGACCTGACCCGACCCGACCCGACCTATCCCAATCCCAATCCCATCCTGGACCTGTCCCTCCTGTCTCCTGCCTACCTTGGATCCCTGCTCTGCAGCCCATCCATCCGTCCTCTCCCTCTCCTGCTGGTTCCCCATCCTTACCCATCTACTAACCCCCTTGTGTATGACCTCGGCCTGGCTTTTCGTTTACGATTCTGGTATTGCCCATTTATTGTATATATTATCTGTTTGTAATTTGTGGTTGGTAGTGCACTGTTTGTTTTCACTTCTTGTCATTTATTTAAATAAACACTTATTATTCCACTTACATGTGTTTGGGGTTTCCTCTGTGCAGTCCACACAGTCTGGTCTACTATTTCCCTGATAGTATACCAAGGCCATCCCTGACCAGACGTGGCTGCATTGAGGAACCATCCTGGCTTGTTAGTCTGCCAATATGGATTACAATGAAATCCTTTATTATTCTCTGCTGGCAGAAGAGGATGGTGAATCTTGTCAGATTTTAAAAGGATGGACTAGTGACCAGCTGATGGAAACCATCCGATCAGCTCATTCCCTGGTGGATCAAGGCTACATGTTATTTGAGGATGTTCAGCACCTAATTAAATTAACTGCAAAGCCAGCCCTGTCATGTTTTCCAGAAGGAAGTGATGATTTCTCTCCCCCCTTCAATTATGGCCGAGTTGAATCTCTGGTATGGTTGTTAGAGGATGATCCAGCCTATTTCATTGAACGGTATTCCTCTTGTTCACAGCAAGTGTTGACTGATTGCATCCATTCAGTGCAATCTCTGGTTAGTCAGGCTGTGTGTGAACCAGCGTTTGTCCAACCTGTGCTACAAGCATGGTCAGATCTCCTGTATTTAGCTAAGCCACAACTTCCCAGCCCTGTCATTAATCACCGGCCTTCCCAAGTATCTATCTCCCCATTGCCTATGGCAACCTCAGCTACAGCCCAGTTTTCTCCGCTTCCTACCAAAAACTATTACCCAGTTGCCAAGTGTAGCACCTATGCTGCCTTCAGTCCACCTGCCTCTTCTCCACCTGTAACAGTCCCACAAAATCCTCCTCCAGCCACTGTTCCTTGGTCTTCATTTTGCCCAGAAACTTCCTTTTCTTACAGCCCTGCACCCACGTACAAAGCTGCAGTGGCTAAGCCAAAAAAGAAAAAAAAGTAATATGCACCTTACTGCTGACCGCCCTGTCCAGCGAGGCATGGACATTGCCTTCCACATGCCGGTAGAGAGCCGGAATCGCCTTCCGTGAGAAAAAGTGGCATTTGGGAACCTGCCACTGAGGAACCGCACATTGAACAAACTCACGGAAGGGGGCCGAGTTTACCAACTGAAAAGGCAGCAGTTGAAGTGCTAGCAATTTAGCCAAGCCAGCATTCAACCGCTGGGCATGTGGATGGCTAGGAGTAAACTTCTTTCGACGGTCCAGCAGCTGGGGCAGGGAAATTTGCCTGGTGGAATCGGACGTCGGTGTACTGCTAACAGAGTGCCCGCAAGTACTTGGCTGTGACACACCTAATTCTACACCTTCATTCCTCTCAGAGCAGCTTTCAGAGAGGACTGAAGATATAGTGGGGTTGGAGATCCCAGCTTATGAGGAGCAAGGAGAGGTCCGCTTTGTTCTTTGGTGTGGGTCTTTAATGTGCGCTTGCCAACGAGCTGCATGGCAGGTCGACATATGTCTGGTCATGCTTGTGGTGCCCAAGCGGCTGATGTTTTGGCCACGCGAGATACGCTCGAGACATATGTTGCAAATAGCAGTGGTGCGATCTGATGCACTCGTCTCAAAAAAGGCCCACACCAAAGAACTTTTGTGATAACGTGCAGAGGCAGCTCCCTGCAAAGGCGGAGCTCTGCGGTGTGATTCAGTTGGTGTGCTGGCCTCCGGAGGGCATCCTGCCTCGTTGGACATGTGCCGCCGCCTCCTCCTCCTCCTCTCTCCCTTCAGGCACCCACGTGGAGTCAGTGACCTCATCATCCCTCCCTCTTCACCACTGGAGCAAACCTGGCAGTACGCTGCAGCTGGTGGAACATGACTGCCAGATTGCTGTCCTTGAGCATCCCCTCTCTCTGCGCTCACGCTACTGCCTTCCTCTAGCTGGGTATCATCATCCAAACCTTCAAAACGTTGGGCATCCTCCTGGAGCATGTACCCAACACTGTGCTCAAACAGTTCGGGGGACTCCTCAGCAGGACATGGTGGGTCTAGGGAAGGGGTGCCTGATGATGCCATTGAGTACGCGTTGGCAGCTGCTTTGCCAGTACCCTGAGCCTGGGTGAGAGAGGATGAGGAGGATGAGGAGGGCTTGGTCATCCATTCTACCAAGCCTTCGGCATGATGCGGCTCAACATGTCCAGCTGCCGAAAACAAGGACAAGCGTGTCCCATGGCCACGTGCTGATGACGATGCATGACCACGTCCACGTCCAGCAATGTTGTCTCTAGAAACTGTCAGGAAATGTTCCATCCGCTGGTAATATCTGCCTTTTGGCATGCAGTACTGCGGTCCACCAGCAGGTTTCTCCTGGCAGTTTGGAACTGCCAGGAGAGCCTTTCCTTGCTGCTGTGTCATCATTGGGCTGCAGTACTGGCATCCACCAGCGGATGGATCCTGGCAGTATGGGGCAGACAGCACCTCCTGCGCTCAGGTGTCACTTGAGGACAATTAGTTCACTCTTATAAATACCCGGCAAGCCCATACATGCTTGCCTTGGTATTGCTCTCTCCAGGTGGCCCTGGCCATATTATCTGTACCTGAGCCTGTATCTGACCTGACCTGACCTGACCTGACCCGACCCGACCCGACCTGACCTGACCTGACCCGACCCGACCTATCCCAATCCCAATCCCATCCTGGACCTGTCCCTGCTGTCTCCTGCCTACCTTGGATCCCTGCTCTGCAGCCCATCCATCCGTCCTCTCCCTCTCCTGCTGGTTCCCCATCCTTACCCATCTACTAACCCCCTTGTGTATGACCTCGGCCTGGCTTTTCGTTTACGATTCTGGTATTGCCCATTTATTGTATATATTATCTGTTTGTAATTTGTGGTTGGTAGTGCACTGTTTGTTTTCACTTCTTGTCATTTATTTAAATAAACACTTATTATTTCACTTACATGTGTTTGGGGTTTCCTCTGTGCAGTCCACACAGTCTGGTCTACTATTTCCCTGATAGTATACCAAGGCCATCCCTGACCAGACGTGGCTGCATTGAGGAACCATCCTGGCTTGTTAGTCTGCCAATATGGATTACAATGAAATCCTTTATTATTCTCTGCTGGCAGAAGAGGATGGTGAATCTTGTCAGATTTTAAAAGGATGGACTAGTGACCAGCTGATGGAAACCATCCGATCAGCTCATTCCCTGGTGGATCAAGGCTACATGTTATTTGAGGATGTTCAGCACCTAATTAAATTAACTGCAAAGCCAGCCCTGTCATGTTTTCCAGAAGGAAGTGATGATTTCTCTCCCCCCTTCAATTATGGCCGAGTTGAATCTCTGGTATGGTTGTTAGAGGATGATCCAGCCTATTTCATTGAACGGTATTCCTCTTGTTCACAGCAAGTGTTGACTGATTGCATCCATTCAGTGCAATCTCTGGTTAGTCAGGCTGTGTGTGAACCAGCGTTTGTCCAACCTGTGCTACAAGCATGGTCAGATCTCCTGTATTTAGCTAAGCCACAACTTCCCAGCCCTGTCATTAATCACCGGCCTTCCCAAGTATCTATCTCCCCATTGCCTATGGCAACCTCAGCTACAGCCCAGTTTTCTCCGCTTCCTACCAAAAACTATTACCCAGTTGCCAAGTGTAGCACCTATGCTGCCTTCAGTCCACCTGCCTCTTCTCCACCTGTAACAGTCCCACAAAATCCTCCTCCAGCCACTGTTCCTTGGTCTTCATTTTGCCCAGAAACTTCCTTTTCTTACAGCCCTGCACCCACGTACAAAGCTGCAGTGGCTAAGCCAAAAAAGAAACGGAAGTTCTTTCCGACCCACACTATCCTGCCAGTAACCCAACCTGCCTCCACCCCAACCAACCTGTTCCAGCCTGACGTCCCAGTTCCTGCTACCCAGCTTGACGTCCCAGTTCCTGCTACCCAGCTTGACGTCCCAGTTCCTGCTACCCAGCTTGACGTCCCAGTTCCTGCTACCCAGCTTGACGTCCCAGTTCCTGCTACCCAGCTTGACGTCCCAGTTCCTGCTACCCAGCTTGACGTCCCAGTTCCTGCTACCCAGCTTGACGTCCCAGTTCCTGCTACCCAGCTTGACGTCCCAGTTCCTGCCACCCAGCTTGACGTCCCAGTGCCCGCCTTCCAGCTTGACATCTCAACCTTCCAGTCTGATGTCCTGGTGCCAGCCCTCCGGCCTGATGTTCCAGCTTGACGTCCCTGCCTTCCAGTTTGATGACCCGCTGCCTGCCTTCCAGCCTGATGACCCGCTGCCAGCTTTCCAGTCTGATGACCCGCTGCCAGCTTTCCAGCCTGATGACCCGCTGCCAGCTTTCCAGCCTGATGACCCGCTGCCAGCGTTCCAGCCTGATGACCCGCTGCCAGCGTTCCAGCCTGATGACCCGCTGCCAGCGTTCCAGCCTGATGACCCGCTGCCAGCGTTCCAGCCTGATGACCCGCTGCCAGCGTTCCAGCCTGATGACCCGCTGCCAGCTTTCCAGCCTGATGACCCGCTGCCAGCTTTCCAGCCTGATGACCCGCTGCCAGCTTTCCAGCCTGATGACCCGCTGCCTGCTTCCCAGTCTGCTGTCTCTGTGCCGGCCTTCCAGTCTGCTGTCTCTGTGCCGGCCTTCCAGTCTGCTGTCTCTTCCCAGCCTAATGTGCCGGTCTTCAAGTCTGATGTGCCAGTCTTCAAGTCCGATGTGCCAGTCTTCAAGTCTGATGTGCCAGCTTGCCAGTCCGATGTGCCAGTCCTCAGGTCCGATGCGCCAATCCTCAGGTCCGATGTGCCAGCTTCCCGGTCTGATGTGCCAGCCTCCCGGTCTGATGTGCCAGCTTACCAGTCCGATGTGCCTGTTATCCAACCTGCCCTTACGGTACTTGCTGTTCGGCCTAAGGTCCCAGTGTCTGCTGCCCAGCCCGATGTGTTCCTGTCTGCTGCCCAGCCCGATGTGTTCCTGTCTGCTGCCCAGCCCGATGAGTTCCTGTCTGCTGCCCAGCCCGATGTGTTCCTGTCTGCTGCCCAGCCCGATGTGTTCCTGTCTGCTGCCCAGCCCGATGTGTTCCTGTCTGCTGCCCAGCCCGATGTGTTCCTGTCTGCTGCCCAGCCCGATGTGTTCCTGTCTGCTGCCCAGCCCGATGTGTTCCTTTTTGCTGCCCAGCCCGATGTGCCTGCTGCCCAGCTTGATGTGCCTGTGCCTGCTGCCCAGCTTGATGTGCCTGTGCCTGCTGCCCAGCTTGATGTGCCTGTGCCTGCTGCCCAGCTTGATGTGCCTGTGCCTGCTGCCCAGCTTGATGTGCCTGCTGCCCAGTTCAAGTTGCCTGCCGCCCAGCTTAAGAATCCGGAGCCCGCTGTCTGCCCTGAAGTACCCCTACCCATTGTTCTGCTTGATGCCTTAGACTTTGGACAACTACAACCAGTAGTACAACCGCTCCTTTGAGGGGGGGTACTGTCAGGAAATGTTCCATCCGCTGGTAATATCTGCCTTTTGGCATGCAGTACTGCGGTCCACCAGCAGGTGTCTGCTGGCAGTTTGGAACTGCCAGGAGAGCCTTTCCTTGCTGCTGTGTCATCATTGGGCTGCAGTACTGGCATCCACCAGCGGATGGATCCTGGCAGTATGTGGCAGACAGCACCTCCTGCGCTCAGGTGTCACTTGAGGACAATTAGTTCACTCTTATAAATACTCGGCAAGCCCATACATGCTTGCCTTGGTATCGCTCTCTCCAGGTGGCCCTGGCCGTATTATCTGTACCTGAGCCTGTATCTGACCTGACCCTACCTGATCTATCCCAATCCCATCCTGGACCTGTCCCTCCTGTCTCCTGCCTACCTTGGATCCCTGCTCTGCAGCCCATCCATCCGTCCTCTCCCTCTCCTGCTGGTTCCCCATCCTTACCCATCTACTGACCCCCTTGTGTATGACCTTGGCCTGGCTTTTCGTTTACGATTCTGGTATTGCCCATTTATTGTATATATTATCTGTTTGTAGTTTGTGGTTGGTAGTGCACTGTTTGTTTTCACTTCTTGTCATTTATTTAAATAAACACTTATTATTTCACTTACATGTGTTTGGGGTTTCCTCTGTGCAGTCCACACAGTCTGGTCTACTATTTCCCTGATAGAAACAGAGCCTGCTTGCCCTGTGTTCTTGCCTCGGGACTGTCTGACTCTCCTTGGCGGTCTTCCAGGCATTGTAGTGGGTAGTGTATATTGTGCTGGAGTCACACAGCACACACACTAACTCCTGCAGATGGCTGCCTTAGATGACAACAACTGGGCCTTACGGCAGATAGAGGCTGCCTTAGATAACAACAACTGGGCCTTACGGCAGATAGAGGCTACCTTAGATGACAACAACTGGGCCTTACGGCAGATAGAGGCTGCCTTAGATGACAACAACTGGGCCTTATGGCAGATAGAGAGGCTGAGGTGGTTTTATGTGTGCTGTACTGACACAGCACACACACACACGCTAGCTCCTGGAGATGCCTGGCTGCCTTCAATGACAACAACTGGGCCTTACGGCAGATAGAGGCTGCCTTATATGACAATAACTGGGCCTTATGGCAGATAGAGTGACTGAGGTTGTTTTATGTGTGCTGTACTAACACAGCACACACACACGCTAGCTCCTATAAATGCCTGCCTGCCTTAGATCACAATAGGCCAGAAGGTGATACTGCAATGCTGTACTAACAGCACTCACACACCAGACTAATCCCCAGAATCACAGCAGTTAGACTCAGCAGCAGATAATGTCACCACTCAGCAGCAGTGCAATCAGCAGAATGAATATATATTCAAATGATCAGTATTCAGTAGTAGTAATGATAATGAATCAGCATCAGCAGTCTGCCTATCACAATCACAGCCGGAACAGAGTGCACTAGGCCGCCGGCGCGGCATCCTTTTATAGAGTGGGGCGTGTACTAACGCCCCTGAGCTATAATTGGCTACAGGCGTCCTGCCTGTAGCCAATTATTGCTCTCCTCGCTGCGGGCGCTGTGATTGGCCAAGCATGCGGGGTCACAGTGCATGCTTGGCCAATCATCAGCCAGCAATGCACTGCAACTGGCGCAATGCATTGCGGGCCGCTCGCATCACACGTATGTGATGCGAACGGCCCAAATAGTTCTGGGCTCGCCGAGCGGGCGAACGCCCGGTGCTCGATTCGAACGTGGGTTTGAATCGAACACCGGGCCCATCCCTAATTGTTAACCACTTAAGCTTTGGAAGGTTTTACCCCCTTCATGACCAGGCCATTTTTTTCTATTTAGCACTGAGCTACTTTAACTGATAATTGCGTGGCCATGCATCAATGTACCCAAAAAAATGTATGTAATTTTTTTCACATAAATAGAGCTTTCTTTTGGTGGTATTTGCTCACCACTGGGTTTGTATTTTTTATTATATAAACCATCAAAGAATAATATTTTTTTTTTTACCTTATTTTATAAAACATATCAAAAATAATAAATTTCGTCATGAATTTAGACCAAAAAATTGTACTGCTACATGTCTTTGGTAAAAAATAAAACAAAATACCAATAAGTGTTAGGGATGGGCCCGGTGTTCGATTCGAACCCATGTTGTTCGATTCGAACTGGGGATTAGTGTGTGCGTGCTGTTACTGCAATGCTGTACTATCACATCTGGGGGGTGTCTATAGTATGCCTGTGAAGGGGGGCATGTTTCCTGTGCTTAGAACTGTCCCTGCAAAAAGTGTAATTTTTGCAGGAAAAAAAGCGATTTAAAATCACTCGCGGCTAATGTATTGACGGATCCCGTAACACAGAGAACAGTCATTCATTGAAAGCCATTCATAAAAAAAAAAGTCATTGATAAAAAATAAAAATAAAATAAAAAAAAAAGCGTGGGGGTCCCCCCAAATTCAATAACCAGGCCCTTCATGTCTGCTATGGATATTAAGGGGGACCCCAGCCAAAAATAAATAAATAAAATGGCGTGGGGTCCCCCTCAAAATTCATACCAGACCCTTGAGATCTGGTATGGATTTTAAGGGGAACCCCAGCCAAAAAAATGGCGTGGGGTCCCCCTCAAAATCCATACCAGACCCTTATCCGAGCACGCAACCTGGCAGGCCGCAGGAAAAGAGGGGGGGACGAGAGCGGCCTCCTGAACCGTACCAGGCCACATGACCCCCAAAAGACCCCCAAAGCACCTTGTCCCCATGTTGATGAGGACAAGGGCCTCTTTAACAAGGGCCTTGTTAAAGGGGGCTTCCAGATTCCGATAAGCCCCCCGCCCGCAGACCCCCACAACCAATGGCCAGGGTTGTGGGGAAGAGGCCCTTGTCCTCATCAACATGGGGACAAGGTGCTTTGGGGGTCTCAGACCCCCAAAGCATCCTCCCAATGTTGAGGGCATGTCGCCTGGTACGGTTCAGGAGGGAGGGGGGCCGCTCTCGTCCCCCCCTCTTTTCCTGTGGCCTGCCAGGTTGCGTGCTCGGATAAGGGTCTGGTATGGATTTTGAGGGGGACCCCACGCCATTTTTTTGGGCTAGGGTTCCCCTTAAAATCCATCCCAGACCTCAAGGGTCTGGTATGGATTTTGAGGGGGACCCAACGCCATTTTTATTTATTTTTTGGCTGGGGTCCCCCTTAATATCCATCCCAGACCTGAAGGGCCTGGTTATTGAATTTGTGGGGACCCCAACGCTTTTTTTTTTTATCAATGACTTTTTTTTATGAATGGCTTTCAATGAATGACTGTTCTCTGTGTTACGGGAGCCGTCAATACATTAGCCGCGAGTGATTTTAAATCGCTTTTTTTCCTGCAAAAATTACACTTTTTGCAGGGACAGTTCTAAGCACAGGAAACATGCGCCCCTTCACAGGCATACTATAGACACCCCCCAGGTATGAAATTTAAAGGAATATTACACTTTTACTGTTTCAATTTAAGCATTATTAAAATCACTGCTCCTGAAAAAACGTCCGTTTTAAAAAAAAAAAATTTGCATTGATACATGTCCCCTGGGGCAGGACTCAGGTCCCCAAACACTTTTTATGACAATAACATGCATATTCGCCTTTAAAATTAGCACTTTTGATTTTGAACGTTCGCATCTATTGTAACTAATATGGTTCTAATGCTCGCACAGACTTTAGGTCCGTTCGCGGCTTCTGGTGCGAGCCGAACCCGGGGGTGTTCGGCTCATCCCTAATAAGTGTATATGGATTGGTTTGTGTGAAAGTTATAGCGTCTACAAACTATGGTATATATACTGGAATTTTTATTTAGTTATTTCTTTATTCATTTTTTTAGTAGTAAAGGTGATCAGATACTTACCGTGCGGTGGAAAATCTGACACTGGGTAGGAACTGACTAACTAGCACTGACATCACCAGTGACACTAATACAGTGATCAGTGATAATACTATACACTGTCAATGTACTAATTACACTGATGGCTGGGAAGAGGTTAACATCTCGGTGTAATCAAGGGGTTAAGTGTATTATGTGCCTCTTTTACTAAAAATCTATTTGTTCCTTCTTCCTGCGTGTCCTGTACCCAGAAGAGGCCAGCGATGTACAGGTACATCGCTGTGCATGTAGATGCCGCCCATTCGCAGTACAATGCGGGCGGGTGGTCCTAAAGAGGTTAATGATCCAGATATATGCCTCTTCTGGCAAGAGTCACAACTGCCAGTAATACCTTGGTGAATACCTGAGTAGAAGTAGAGAGACTGAAGGTGGGAAACAAGGACAGAGCCCGCTCTCCTCTATGGGGCAGTCAGATGGAAACCAATCCGATCTGCTGGAAAATGGGTGGCTCGATCGGGTCCACCTGAAAAATGGACAGGTGGACCCAATCAGTCAGATTGTGTCAAAGGTGCCTCAGACAGAAAAATGTGTCTCTTGTCACTTGATTAAGGCAACCCTGGTGGCACAAACCTGAGACATAGCAGACCACTGAAACTTGAGGTGTGTCCTGAAGAAACAGTTCTGATGGGTCAGGCATCTGAGATCAAAGCTGCTCACACATGCCGATAAAGAAGAAACCAGACACTCATGTGGCATGTTTAGGCAGGCGTGGCCTCAGAAGGACTTAGAAACATCCCAGACTCCTGATGCTGAGCTTTTTGCTGATTTCTAGAGAGAAGGCTGGTCCCTCTTCCAGTTCTCCCTGAACTCCCAGCCAGGTCTGTAAGAATGCGCTTTCTTTGAGCGATCTGTGTCCTGTCTCCTGAACTGATTTCTTCTATTATAGCAGATGTCTTTTTTTCAAGGCAAGAACCCAAACTTACCACCTATGTCCCTGGCTTTGGTGCTGTCCAGTTTGTTGCCAGAGAGTGTAGATCCCTTAAAGGAAATGTTACACCAAGACTGCTTTGACGCTAAATCCACCAGCCATGGCCACAGCCACAAAGCGTGCTTGCCCATCACCAGAGCATACTAAGGCCCCAGAACAGGTGTCAAGAGGTCTTGCCCAAGAAGACCGATACTAATTTGACTCTTGCAAAGCCAAGAAGCCTCCTACCCTTTCTGCACCATTCTTAAGAGCAGATTTGAACATCTCCATCCAGACCTCCATTGCCTTTGACATGGTGGCTGTCACGCCTACCCCAATGCAGGTGGTCAGACACTATAGCTGGCTACTGTGTTCTTCGCCTATAGCAGCCGCCTTTCCCATAAGGCAAGCAGGCCTACCGGTACTTGGTTGCCCCCAGGTCTTATACACAATGCTATAGTGACTGTCTACCACGCCAGGGCAGGCGCAAACTGACCAAAGCAAACAGATACTTGGTACAAGGGAGTTTAAAGTGATTGTAAGGCTTCATCTTTTTTTTTTTTTTTTAAATAACAAACATGTCATACTTGCCTCCACTGTGCAGCTCGTTTTTGCACAGAGTGGCCCCGATCCTCGATTTCTGGGGTCCCTCGACGGCTCTCGCGGCTCCTCCTCTTTTTAGATAACCCCCTAGGAGAAACGATCTCCCAGGGGGTTACCTTGAGGGCACGCTCCAGAGTCCAGCATTTGCATCCATAGACACGAATGCCAGACTCTGCACCGCCCCCCCGGCGCCCGCGTCATTGGATTTGATTGACAGCAGTGGTAGCCAATGACTGCGCTGCTATCAATCTATCCAATCAAGAGTCGGCCGAGTGAATGAAGGGGCTCAGGTAAGTAAAAACAGGGGGGCGGTCACTGCCAGAGTATTTTTCACCTTAATGCATCCAAAATACAAGGGTTTACAACCCCTTTAAGGACAATCAAAAGCAGGGGTAATCCAGAGGGCTTGACATCTGAGAACTTAGAGAAAGTTTCCAAACAGGGCTCAAGGCTGTGAGACAATGGGTAAGTTTGGCTTTAAGGAGGAAAATATTCAGGCTGTGGCAATTGGCAGGAGAGGTGGCCTGTAGAGAATTCAATAAACTTGTTAGCGTCTTTTGCTTGAACAGAGTCATATAAAAGGCACATGGTTACGCAAACTGGAGTCACACTTGGAAAACTTGTCATGATCAGCATCCGAATAGGACTGTAATAAAGGCACATGACTGGTACTGACCACAAAAGTGTTACAAATGAGCAACTGGTCAGCAGTTTTAATGCAGTTCTGGATGCAGGTCTGGGACCAGGACATAATCTCTCCTGTAGCCCAATCTATGTGCAGGTTGTGAAGTTTAAGCCTGGAGTACCTTAAGATAAGGGGATAAGCTGGAGATGTTATCAAGTAGAAGCTGATTGTCTCCCTATGAAATTCCCCAATGGTCAGAGTAATAGGGACAGTGCACAAGGTGACCAGGCCCATGGACAAGGGAGAGATATCAACAGCTAAGACTGAAAAAGGTATGTGCACCTTAGTCATGGGAATCTGTAGATGGTGTGCCAGGTCCCTATCAGAATCTTTGAAAGCTGAGAGGTGATGATAAAACTTGGCATAACTAATTTGTGCAGAAACAAATAGTTTATCTCGGAGGGAAACTGACACAGTATAGTCTAAAGAAGCAGAACCTGCAATAGACTCTTGGCGTTTCTCAGCTTATTAGGGCAGCTAACGACAAAGTGGCCGTGTTTGCCACGATATAGGCAGAGTCCCTGAGTTCTTCTTCTAGCCTTTTTTCCAGAGGATAAATGGGTAGCGCCAATTTGCATGGACTCATCCTCCAAGAGAGGTTGAGAGGGCTCAGGAAGGGTTGATAAAGAAGAAGTAGGCGGCGTACTGGGGGGAAAAGAAAAAAACTCTGTGCTCCTTTCTCGTAAATGCCTGTCTATACGGATGGCTACTTGCATGGCTTCATTCAATGACTTTGGTTCAGGGTAGTGTACTAAGGAGTCTTTGATGGTGTCTGATAAGCCTAACTTAAATTGGCTTCTTAGAGCAGGGTCATTCCACCCTGAGTCAGGTGCCCAGCGGTGGAAATCAGAACAGTTCGTTTCGGCTGAGTGGGTGCCGTCAGGATCATCATAGAGTAAACCTAAGGCCTTGAAAAAGGCTTCAACTGACCCTCGAGCTGGATCGTCTGCAAGGAGGCTAAAAGCCCAAAACTGGGGATCCCCCTGCAACCATGTAATAATTAGGTTAATCTGCTCTGCTTGAGAACCAGAAGAGTGTGGCTTAAGATAAAGTATAGCATACAACTATTTTTAAAGTTGAAAAACATATGGGGGTCACCAGAAAAACTGTCGGACGGTTTAACTTTGGGCTCTGGCTCCTGCGTTACAGCTGGAGGTGCATTTACATGCACAGGCAGTTCCTGGACATGGCGTGTCAGTATGCAAATTTACTCATGCCCGTGTAGTGTCTATCTTCACAGAAAATATATATTTTTTTTATCTTTTTTTTTTTTTTTTGTTAAAGGCTTGTGATAATGTCACGTCTACCCCAACGCAGGTGGTCAGACATTATAGCTGGTTAATAATGTGTTCTTCGCCTATAGCAGCCCCCTTTCCCATAAGGCAAGCAGGCCTACCGGTACTCAGTTGCCCCCAGGTCTTATACACAATGCTGTAGTGCCTGGCTACCATGGCAGGGCAGGCACGAAATGACCAAAGCAAACAGGTACTTGCAGTTGGCAGACAGGCAGGATGGTTCTATGACAGTCCAGGAAAAAGACAGGCTGAGTTCAGGAAATTGTCCAAAATATGGTCCACGGTCATACACAAGGAAATCCAATCTAGCAGAGCAGGGCAGACGGGGGGACTTGATCAGGAATTACACACATATCACTCTCTATCACAAGTATGCAAGTGAGTGTTTGGCGGGCTTATAACAGGTTTGGTTTCCACCAAGAGACTGGCCACATTAATCACCTTGCAGGTGGACAGACAGACCATGAGAGTGCCATAGCCAAAACTCAGATGCTGGAATGAGGAGCAGGAGCACTAGATGCTCCTGGTAGGTGGCAAGAGCTAACGCAGGCTTGCAAGCTGCATCTGCCAACAGGTAAATCTTGTTAAGGTTAGTGTCAGTTCACTGATCAAGACTAGGGTTGAGCGAACCCGAACTGTAAAGTTCGGGTTCGTACCCGACTTTTGGGTTTTTGGGTCCCAGAACCGAACCTGAACAATTTACTGTATGTTCGGGTTAGAGTTCAGTGTTCGGCAATGTAATGGTGCTTTTTAAAAAGTTATTGTCAGTTTGTCACAAAGTGTCATTTCTGCAGGAAAAAAAGTATTTTAAAAGCACTCGCGGCTATAATGAATTGTCGGCTCCCCGTAATACAGAGAACAGTTGAGCGGACACCTGGATGTTCGGGGTTCGAGGGGTTCGGCCGAACTTTGCAAAAAAGTTGTAAGGCTTTGAAATTGATTGTCATTGTAAGTCATTGATTTTTTTAAAAGTTATTATCATAAAAAGTGTTTGGGGACCTGGGTCCTGCCCCAGGGGACATGTATCAATGCAAAAAACTGAAGTTTTTTCGGGAGCAGTGATTTTAATAATGCATAAAGTGAAACAATAAAAGTGTAATATTCCTTTAAATTTTGTACCTGGGGGGGTGTTTATAGTATGCCTGTAAAGGGGCGCATGTTTCCCGTGCTTAGAACTGCCACCCAGTGGCACTCGCCCCCCTCTGATGTCATGGGGAAAGCCATAGGCAAGTCCCCAAGTCTCCATGCATCAGAGGGGGGGGGTCACCAGGTGGCCCCACCCTCCGTTATATAAGAACTGTCAGAAGAAGAGAAGCGTAACACAGCGGGAGCCTCCCATTGCGCGGAGCAGCCCGAGAACGAAGAAGAGACGCCATGGAGGAAGATGCCGGACGAGAACACCGGAGCAAGAAGAAGCGGATCGGAGGAAGAAGATGATAGAGGAAGAAGATGAAGAAACCAAAGGATGAAGAAAGGAAGAAGGAAGAATACCAGAAGAAAGAATATGAAAGAAGACTTTAATAAAGGACTTGTCAAAGACCGTCTCCTGTCATTTTTAATACTTTTGTCACTTTTTTGGTGAAATGGTAGGGGTACTTTTTTACCCCCTTACCATTTCACACAGGGGGGAGGCTGGGATCTGGGGGTCCCCTTGTTAAAGGGGGCTTCCAGATTTCGATAAGCCCCCCACCCGCAGACCCCCCACAGCCACCGGCCAGGGTTGTGGGGATGAGGTCCTTGTCCTCATCAACATGGGGACAAGGTGCTTTGAGGGGTCACAGACCCCCAAAGCATCCTCCCAATGTTGAGGGCATGTGGCCTGGTACGGTTCAGGAGGGGGGGCGCTCTCTCGTCCCCCCCTCTTTTCCTGTGGCCTGCCAGGTTGCGTGCTCGGATAAAGGGTCTGGTATGGATTTTTGGGGGAACTCCACGCCATTTTTTTTTTTTAAATTTGGCGTGGAGTTCCCCTTAAAATCCATACCAGACCTGAAGGGCCTGGTAATTGAATTTGGGGGAACCCGACGCTTTTTTTTTTATCAATGACTTTCAATGACTGTTCTCTGTATTACTGGAGCCGACAATTCATTATAGCCGCGAGTGCTTTTAAATAACTTTTTTTTCCTGCAGAAATTACACTTTGTGCAGGGACAGTTCTAAGCACGGGAAACATGCGCCCCTTTACAGGCATACTATACACACCCCCCAGGTATGAAATTTAAAGGAATATTACACTTTTATTGTTTCACTTTAAGCATTATTAAAATCACTGCTCCCGAAAAAACGGCCGTTTTTAAAAACTTTTTTTGCATTGATACATGTCCCCTGGGGCAGGACCCAGGTCCCCAAACACTTTTTATGACAATAACTTTTAAAAAAAATCAATAACTTTTAATGACTGTTCTCTGTATTACGGGGACGGGAGCCGACAAATTATTATAGCCGTTCGGGTGCCTTATTTACTTCAATGGGGTTCGGGTTCGGGGTCAAGTTTGGGTCAAGTTCGGTCCAGAATTCAAACTTTTTTGCAAAGTTTGGCCAAACCCCTCAAACCCGAACATCCAGGTGTCCACTCAACTCTAAGAAAGACCATTCTTGCAAGAAAAAGCATCCTCGAAAGATAATATTAAATGTCATTATCAGCTAGTGTCATTAATATAGCGACAGTGTATAGTATTATACTATAACTGATCACTGTATTAGTGTTACTGGTGGGATCAGTCTCAGTTAGTCAGTTCCCACCCAGTGCCAGTTAGTGTCAGATTTTAGTCCCATTATAAGTTGCTAATCACCACTAGGGATGGGTCGAACGACCCCCCTATTCGGTTCACACCAGAACTTTCGAACATCGAAGTTCGTAACCGAATAACGAATCCCCATTGAAGTCTATGGGAACTGAACTGGAAAAATCAAAAGTGCCAATTTTGAAGGCTTACATGCAAGTAATTGGGCATACTATGGTTATGGGGATCTGGGTACTGACCTGGGGGACACATACAGTAGCTCACAAAAGTGAGTACACCCTCACATTTTTGTAAATCTTTTATTATATCTTTTCATGTGACAACACTGAAGAAATTACACTTTGCTACAATGTAAAGTAGTGAGTGTACAGCTTGTATAACAGTGTCAATTTTCTGTCCCCTCAAAATAACTCAACACACAGCCATTAACGTAGAAAAAAACACTGGCAACAAAAGTGACTACATCCCTAAGTGAAAATGTCCAAATTGGGCCCAATTAGCCATTTTCCCTCCCCGGTGTCATGTGACTTGTTATGCCCCGTACACACGTTCGGACTTTGTCCGCCGGACCTAGTCCGGCGGATTGTCCACCAGACCTAGTCCGGCGGGACTTCCCCACACACGCCCGGACTTCCGAGCGTGTGACTTGCCCACACACGCCCGGACTTCTCCGGCGGACAATCCGCTGGAAAAAGTCTGCGGGACTTTTGAAAATGAACGGACTTGCCCACACACGGAGCAGTCCGTTCATTTAGAACGTAACTTCAGGTATACGTAGCTAGCGTAGGCAGTGAATGCCGCCGCACTAGCTCCGTCACCTGGCATGGATTTAAAGGGACTCCCCACGCCGAAAAACGGTGTGGGGGTCCCCCCAAATCCATCTCAGACCCTTATCCGAGCATGCAGCCCGGCAGGCCAGGAAAGGGGTGGGGACGAGCGAGTGCCCCCCCCCTCCTGAGCCATACCAGGCCGCGTGCCCTCAACATGGGGGGTGCCCTGGGGAAAGGGGGGCCGTGCGGCCCCCCACCCCAAAGCACCTTGTCCCCATGTTGATGAGGACAAGGGCCTCTTCCCGACAACCCTGGGCATTGGTTGTCGGGGTCTGCGGGCGGGGGGCTTATTGGAATCTGGGAGCCCCCTTTTATAAGGGGGCCCCCAGATCCCGGCCCCCCACCCTATGTGAATGAGTATGGGGTACGATGTACCCCTACCCATTCACCTAAGGGACTGTGACATCACAAGGGGGCGGGGTCACCATGTGACATGAGCATGTGACCCTGTCCCCTTGTCCCTATATAAGTCCCAGCACAGCGCGGCTCTGGCATTCCGGCCAGAGAGAGCGACGAGTCAACATCGGAAGAAGAAGAAGAGGAAGAAGAAGGCGGCGCCGGCTGCGCGGAAAACGACGACCGCGGCAAGAACAGAAGAGACCCCGGAAGACCCCCGAAGGCGGATCGAGACCCCCAGACGACGGCAGCGACGACGAAGAAGGTAGCCGGACTTCTCCGCTCGGTAAAAGAGCTAGGTAAATGGCGGAGGAGTCCGGCGAGAAGACCCCCAAGACGGAAGAAGACCCCCGGAGCAGTGCAATAAAATATTTTTTCAAACTTGTGTGGTTTTTTACTTTACATTTTACACCTTAGGTAAATGGGTAGGGGTACATCGTACCCCATACTCATTCACATAGGGTGGGGGGCCGGGATCTGGGGGCCCCCTTATAAAAGGGGGCTCCCAGATTCCGATAAGCCCCCCGCCCGCAGACCCCGACAACCAATGCCCAGGGTTGTCAGGAAGAGGCCCTTTTCCTCATCAACATGGGGACAAGGTGCTTTGGGGTGGGGGGGCCGCACGGCCCCCCTTTCCCCAGGGCACCCCCCATGTTGAGGGCACGCGGCCTGGTATGGCTCAGGAGGGGGGGGCGCTCGCTCATCCCCACCCCTTTCCTGGCCTGCCGGGCTGCATGCTCGGATAAGGGTCTGAGATGGATTTGGGGGGGACCCCCACGCCGTTTTTCGGCGTGGGGAGTCCCTTTAAATCCATGCCAGGTGACGGAGCTAGCGCGGCGGCATTCACTGCCTACGCTAGCTACGTATACCTGAAGTCACGTGCTAAATGAACGGACTTTCCGATGAGCGGCAAGTCCGTTCATTTCAAAAGTCCGGCGGACTAGCCTACTAACGGCGGGATTGTCCGCCGGACTGCCAGATTGTCCGCCGGACTGCCAAGTCCAGCGGACTAGGTTTTAAAACAAAACTTAAAACTTAGTCCGCCGGACTTTTGGCGCCAAAAAGTCCGCCGGCGCCCACACACGAGGGGATTGTCCGGTGGACTTGAGTCCAGCGGACAATCCCGCGGGATAATCCCTTCGTGTGTACGCGGCATTAGTGTTACAAGGTCTCAGGTGTGAATGGGGAGCAGGTGTGTTAAATTTGGTGTTATCGCTCTCACTCTCTCATACTGGTCACTGGAAGTTCAACAAGGCACCTCGTGGCAAAGAACTCTCTGAGGATCTGAAAAAAAGAATTGTTACTCTACATGAAGATAGCCTAGGCTATAAGAAGATTTCCAAGACCCTGAAACTGAGCTGCAGCATGGTGGCCAAGACCGTACAGCGGTTTAACAGGACAGGTTCCACTCAGAACAGGCCTCACCATGGTAGACCAAAGAAATTGAGTGCACCTGCTGAGCATCATATACAGAGGTTGTCTTTGGGAAATAGACGTATGAGTGCTGCCAGCATTGCTGCAGAGGTTGAAGGGGTGGAGGGAATATCCTGTCAGTGCTCAGACCATACGCCGCACACTGCATAAAATTGGTATGCATGGCTGTCGTCCCAGAAGGAAGCCTCTTCTAAAGATGATGCACAAGAAAGCCTGCAAACAGTTTGCTGAAGACAAGCTGACTAAGGACCAGGGCCGTCTTTAACCCCTTCAATACCCGCCCATAGTCATATGACGCCCACAAGGTGGATCTACCATCCTGGGTGGGCGTCATATGACGTCCTCCCATTCCCGGCCGCCGGGCACCCGCGATTGCCCGTTAAAACAACGGGACCGTGCGGGACCGTGGAGCTGTGTGTGTAAACACACAGCTCCACGTCCTGTCAGCGAGCAGGAGACCGATCATGTGATCCCAGCACGGAGGAACACATGATCGGTCTCCTCCCCTTGAGTCCCCTCCCCCCACAGTTAGAATCACACATTTAGGGAAAACATTAACCCCTCCCCGCCCCCTAGTGTTAACCCCTTCCCTGCCAGTCACATTTACACAGTAATCAATGCAATTTTATAGCAACGATCGCTGTGTAAATGTGAATGGTCCCGAAAATGTGTCAAAAGTGTCCGAAGTGTCCGCCACAATGTCGCAGTCACGAAAAAAAATCGCAGATCGCCGCCATTACTAGTAAAAAAAAAAAAAATGCAATAAATCTATCCCCTATTTTGTAGACGCTATAACTTTTGCGCAAACCGATCAATATACGCTTATTGCGATTTTTTTTACCAAAAATATGTAGAAGAATACGGATCGGCCTAAACTGAGGAAAAAAATAGTTTTTAAAAAAAAATAGGACATTTATTATAGCAAAAAGTAAAAAATATTGTGTTTTTTTTCAAAATTGTCGCTCTTCTTTTGTTTATAGCACAAAAAATAAAAACCGCAGGGGCGATCAAATACCACCAAAAGAAAGCTCTATTTGTGGGAAAAAAAGGATGTCAATTTTGTTTGGGTGTAACGTCGCACGACCGCGCAATTGTCAGTTAAAGCGACGCAGTGCCGAATCGCAAAAAGTGCTCTGGTAAGGAAGGGTAAAAAATGGCCCGGTGCTGAAGCGGTTAATATGGTTTGGGCCCTGGGCAAACATTTTTTCTTTTGCTCTTCACCCCAACATCTCAAAAACCAGACACACACGTAGAATTATATAAAAAAAAAACTTTGCAGAACCTCCTTCACAGCAGTCCCACAGTGTCCTCAGTTCCCTTTCATGTCACACTGCAGCCTCTTAACATCACAGCGCTCCATTACATTAGAGTCCCCTTCATGTCATAGTGCCCCTTTACACATCACAGCATCCCAATTACATTGCAGCCATTGTCACATCACACATTCACATGTATGTGTTTTGGCGGGCCATTTGTGCAGGCGCAGCAGCCCATTCATTTGAATGGGCTGCCATGCCTTTGTTTCCTGCAGAAAAAAAGGTGCATGCAGCAATTTAAAAATGCAGTGGCCTTGAAATCCATTCTGCTTTTGCACCATGCGACTTACCTGCAGTTCCTGCACACACAAGTGTGGCCCAAACATCAAAAAATTCAGCAAGATTGCTGATGAAGGAACTGCAGGCAAGTCACATGGTGCAAAAGCAGAATGGACAGACAGTGCTGTATTTCATTGCTTGATGGGCATAGGTGTGCGCGGCCTATTACATAATGCATGCACATTTTTTTCCAGGAAACGCAGGCATGGCAGCCCATTCAAATGAATAGGCTGCTGTGCCTGTGCAAATGTGGACCGCCAAAACACATACATGTGAACCAGCCAGGCCCAAAATAAGCCTATCAAGCAGTTAAATAGACTAATGCTATCCATGTGCTGTAATGCTGTGTGCTCTGTAATAAAAAATACAGCCACAGCCTCAATCAGCCTGCGTGGCGGCTGGTGCTCAAAATTTTTGGTGGGGCGCAAACATTTTTTGAAAAAAAATCATCAATTGCAGCCACTGTGCCATCGAACGCTGCCACTGTACCCTCAAATATTGCCACTGTGCCCATTAAACGCTGCAACTGTGCCATCAAACGCTGCCACTGTGCCAAACACTGCCACTGGGCCATCAAATGCTGCCACTGTGCCCTCAAACGCTGCCACTGTGCCAAACGATGCCACTGTGCCAAACGCTGCCAATGTGCCATCAATTGCAGCCGCTGTGCCAACGTTGCCACTGTGCCCATTAAATGCTGCCACTGTGCCATCAAACGCAGCCACTGTGCCCATCAAATGCAGCCGCCACTGTGCCAATGCTGCCACTGTGCCCATTAAATGCTGCCACTGTGCCAAATGCAGCCACTGTGCCCATCAAATGCAGCCACTGTGCCCATCATATGCTGCCACTGTGCCATCGAATGCTGCCACTGTGCCAAACGCTGCCACTGTGCCATCAATTGCAGCCACTATGCCAAACGCTGCCACTGTGCCCATTAAAGGCTGCCACTGTGCCAAATGCTGCCACTGTGCCCTAAAATGCTGCCACTGTGCCCTCAAATGCTGCCACTGTGCCCTAAAATGCTGCCACTATGCCAAACACTGCCACTATGCCAAACACTGCCACTGTGCCCATTAAATGCTGCCACTGTGCCAACGCTGCCACTGTGCCAACGCTTCCACTGGGCCCATTAAATGCTGTCGCTGTGCCATCAAACACTGCCACTGTGCCATCAAATGCAGCCACTGTGCCCATCAAACGCAGCCACTGTGCCATTAAATGCTGCCACTGTGCCATTAAACGCTGCCACTGTGTCCATCAAATGCTGCCACTGTGCCCATCAAATGCTGCCACTGTGCCCATCAAATGCTGCCACTGCGCCCATCAAATGCTGCCACTGTGTCCATTAAATTTAAAAATGTTCTAGTGTGTTCCAGTTCTATACATGGGGTGCGTGGAAGCCAGAGGAGGAGAAAAAAGACCTACCTTCATTGTCCTCCTGGCCAGCTCAGCTCCGAATCCGCGCAGCGGTCTGACTCCTCCTACCGAGGCCTCCGCACTCCTCTGAGTGAGATCACGGCGGTGCACACACTTGCTTGCAGGCAGCATAGCAAGGGGCGGGGCCAGAGCGTCAGTGGAGCTCAAGGCTCCGCCCACCAGCGGCCCGCTCTTTTACACTGGAACTGCTGCACTGTGTGTGCGTGTGCTGCTGAGCTGATGCCGGCTGATGACTGTCTGTAACAGACAGACACAGGGCCGTCTTTACCGCAGACAGTGAGGAGTTCCAGCGCCGATTTGCGGGCAGTGCATGGGCTTAAGGGGCAGCTCTGCTTTGGGCCCCAAACAGTGTAAGGGCCCTGGGCAGCTGCCCCGTTTGCCCTGCGGTAAAGACGGCCCTGCTAAGGACATGGATTACTGTAATGTCCTGTGGTCTGATGAGGCCAAGATAAACTTATTAGGTTCAGATGGTGTCAAGCGTGTGTGGTGGCAAACAGGTGAGGAGCACAAAGACAAGTGTGTCACACCTCCAAGATGATCACTGCCTTGCAAAAGTAGCTGAAGGTAAAGGTGATGGACTGGCCAAGCATGTCTCCAGACCTAAACCCTATTGAGCATCTGTGGGGCATCCTCAAACGGAAGGTAGAGAAGTGCAAGGTCTCTAACATCCACCAGCTCTATAATGTCATCACGGAGGAGTGGAAGAGGACTCCAGTGGCAACCTATGAAGCTCTGGTGAACTCCATGCCGAAGGAGGTTAAGGCAGTGCTGGAAAATAATGGTGGCAACCATTTGGGCCCAATTTGGACATTTTCACTTAGGGGTGTACTCACTTTTGTAGCCAGTGCTTTAGACATTAATGGCTGTGTGTTATTTTGAGGGGACAGCAAATTTACACTGTTATACAAGCTGTACATTCACTACTTTACATTGTAGAAAAGTGTAATTTCTTCAGTTTTGTCACATGAAAAGTTAGAATAAAATATTTACAAAAATTTGAGGGGTGTACTCACTTTTGTGAGATACTGTATCAATGAAAAAAAAGTTTTTAAAAAACATCATATTTAAATGAGCAGTGATTTATTGATGCTTAAAAGGAAAGCATAAAAATAAAAAAATCCTTTCAATTAGGTGCCTGGAGGTCCCCTAATGCCACGTACACACGATCAGACTTTTCGGCCGGACTGTCAGGCGGACTTAGTCCGGTGGACAATCCGCCAGACTTTCCGAACATGTGGACTTGCCCACACACACCCAGAATTTTCTGGCGGACAATCCGCCGGAGTTTTGGCGGAAGTCCGCGGGACTTTTGAAATGAACGGACTTGCCCCACACACGGAGTAAAGACTCCAGGTAGACGGGACTAGCGAAGGAAGTCAATGCCGCCGCCTCGAAGGGCGATATTGACACCTCGCTAGCCCCGTCACCTAGTATAAATTTAAAGGGGAATCCCTACGCCTCATTCACATAGGGTGGGGAGCCGGTATCTGGGGGACCCCTTATTAAAGGGGGCTCCCACATTCCGATAAGCCCACGCCCGCAGACCCCGACAGGCCCTTGTCCTCATCAATATGGGGACAAGGTGCTTTAGGGTGGGAGGGCCGCAGGGCCCCTCTTTCCCCAGGGCACCCCCCATGTTGAGGGCACCCGGCCTGATACAGCTTAGGAGGGGGGGGGGCGCTCGCTCGTCCCCACCCCCTTTACTGACCGTTGTGCTGTGTGCTCGGTTAAGGGTCTGATATGGATTTGGGGGGACCCCCACGCCGTTTTTTCGGCGTAGGGATTCCCCTTTAAATCCATACCAGGTGATGGGGCTAGCGAGGTGTCAATCTCGCCGAGCGGGGTGGCGGCATTGACTTTCTTCGCTAGTCCCGTCTACCTGTGTCATGCACCTGGTGGTGATGAGTCTGGTTTAGCAGAGGAGGGCCTCCCTTGCGGCTCCCACTCTCGGTCCCCTGGTAAGGTGACAGGGAGACCAGGAGTCAGGAGGGGCACAGGTGCCTGGCAGGACTGTAGGACCGGTAACGAGAGATCCCTGGATCAGCTCAGCGGACAAGGTGAGTAGGGTGGACTGGATCAGAACAGCAGACTGGATTAGCAAAGCAGACTGGAACACACAGCACAGACGGATTCAAATAGGCTCACTGGCGCCAACAGGGGCGCGCACCCGTCCCCTCGCGCATGCGCATGCGCAATGGTACCCGCGAACGGGTACCAGGGACTCTAGTGCGCCGGTTACTGGCAGGATCTTCATGACATTGCCCCCCTCTAAGGGGCAGCCTCCGGATGCCCCTTCGGGCAAATTTCTCAGGATGGGCCCTTTTAAAGGATTGAACCAGACTCTTAGCGTGGATGTTCACCTCGGGCTCCCAGGAATTTTCTTCAGGACCGTACCCCTTCCATTTGATTAAGAACTAATTTTGGTTCTGCCCTCTCCTGAAGTTTAGGATGGCCTCCACCTCAAACTCCTCTTCGCCGTCCACCAAGACCGGATCAGGAGGGACGGCCCTTCTATTAGGGAATGGGTTGGCAGCGGAGGGTTTCAATAAAGACACATGAAATACCGGGTGTACTTTTAGTGACTCTGGAAGCTCCAACTCGTAGGCCACCTCATTAATCCTCCTTTTGACCGGAAAGGGGCCCAGGAATTTGGGGCCCAATTTTCGTGAAGGGCAGGCCAACTTCAAGTTGGTGGTGGATAACCACACCAGCTCACCAGGGGCAAGTACCAGTTACCCCCGCCTCTTCTTGTCAAAGGTTGCCTTGTTGCACTCCTGGGTTCTGGTCATGGTCTCCTGAAGAAGTTTGTTATTTGTCGAGAAGAAGTCAATCTTCTCTTGAACCATGGCACGGTACAGTCAGGAAGAGAATTAGGCAGGAATGCAGGGTGAAACCCGTAATTCGCAAAAAAGGGGGTTTGTTTGGTAGCAGAGTGGGTGGCATTATTGTAGGCAAACTCTGCCAAAGGCAGCAGGGAAATCCAGTCATCCTGGGCAAAGGAGGAGAAGCAGCGCAGGTACTGCTCTAGAGTCTGGTTAGTCCGCTCCGTCTGCCCATTGGACTGAGGGTGGTAAGCGGACGAGAGGGCAAGCTCAATATTCAGGGCCTGGCAGAGGGCCCTCTAGAATCGAGAGGTGAATTACACCCCTCGATCTGAGACTATGCAAGATGGTACCCCGTGAAGCCGAACGATCTCTTTGATAAAGACTTGTGCGGTTTCCGGGGCTGAGGGGGTGCCCTTCATGGGAATAAAATGTGCCATCTTGGATAGACGGTCGACGATTACAAAAATCGTCGTGTGATCTTCTGCCGGGGGCAACTCCACAATAAAGTCCAGGGACAACATTCTCCATGGGCGGTACGGGACGGTTTTGGGGTTCTTATTCCGGATGCAGGTGGTGCATGTGTCCACAAACTTTTTGCAATCGGCCCGTAGCTGAGCCCACCAGAAGGTACGTTGTACCAGGTCGGTGGTCTTAGCGACACCGAAGTGTCCAGCCAACGCGTGGTCATGGCACAGCTCCATGACTGTCACCCATAGTTCCTCTGGGGTGTAGATCTTGTCCCCATACCAGAACAGACCGTCCCTCGCCTGCAACTTGGTTTCGGGAAGCGGGCACCTGCCCCGCTGAAGCACGTTTAAACTGGGAGAGTAGATCCTCCTGGAGCAGAAAGAAGTTTCCGGGGGAAAGAATAGTGTCGGGGGGAGATTCCTCCTTGCACTTGTGGTACATCCTGGATAGGGCGTCTGGTTTAACATTCTTGGATCCGGGCCGGTATGTCACATGGAATGTGAAGCGGGAGACAAAGAGTGCCCACCTGGCTTGTCTGGGTTTTAACCTCTTTGCTGTTTTCAGATATTCCAAGTTCTTATGATTGGTAAATATCAAAATGGGGTGAGAGGCCCCTTCCAGGAGGTAACGCCACTCTTCCAGTGCGGCCTTGATCGCCAGTAATTCCCGGTCTCCAACATCATAGTTCCTCTCGGCCGTGGATAGTTTACGGGAAAAAAAGGCGATTGGATGAAGCAAGGATTTGTCCCCTTGCCTCTGGGACAGTATTGCCCCTACAGCAATTTCAGAGGCGTCTACCTCCAGGGTAAAGGGCAGAGAGGAATCCGGGTGTCTGAGAATGGGTGCTGAGGTAAAGATTCCTTTTAGGGCTTCGAAGGCCTCGGAAGACCATCGGAAACGGGTTCCCTGCTTGGTGAACTGGGTGATAGGTGCCACAATGGCTGAGAACCCCTTAATAAATTTACGGTAAAAATTGGCGAAGCCAATAAACCGCTGGATGCCGTTTTTGTCCGCAGGGGTCGGCCATTCCAAGATGGCGGAGATTTTCTGGGGGTCCATCTTAATGCCTGTACTGGAAATGATCAGCCCCAGGAAAGGTATACTCTCCTGTTCAAATTGGCATTTATCTGCCTTGGCGTACAGACCGTGGGTACGGAGCCGGCCCAGGACCTCCTTGACATGCCTGCGGTGGGACTCTAGGGAAGGAGAGAAAATCAGAATGTCATCCAAATACACAACAGCAAACAAGTCCAGGAAGTCCCGGAGTACATCATTGATAAAATATTAAAAAGTGGCAGGGGCATTGCATAGCCCAAAGGGCATCACGAGGTACTCGTAGTGCCCATAACGTGTCCGGAAGGCCGTCTTCCATTCGTCCCCTCCTTGATGCGGACCAGGTTGTAAGCCCCACGGAGGTCGAGCTTAGTTAAGATGGCGGCCGTACCAAGCCTCTGGAACAACTCTGGGACAAATGGGAGAGGGTAACGGTTTTTAACCGTGATGCTATTAAGTTCCCGGTAATCTACGCAGGGCCGGAGGGTATGGTCTTTTTTTTCTACAAAAAATATGCCAGCGCTTGCTGGAGAAGTGGATGGGCAGATGAAGCCTTTTTTTAGGTTTTCCTCTATGTATTCTTTTAGCTTACCCTGCTCCACCTCTGTCAATGGGAAAACCCTCCCAAAGGGGGTCTCGGCCCCAGGGAGCAGTTCGATGGGGCAATCATAGGCCCTATGAGGTGGGAGCACCTCTGCTGCCTGTTTACTAAATGCATCGAGGTATTCGTGATAGGCCTGGGGAATGACCTGGCGTAGATCCATCTCAGAGTCCAGGCTTAGTAGGGTAGTAGTCTTGGGGAGGTCTGGAGACCCACAGGACCTCTTACAGTAAGGGGAGGAGAAGGAGACTATGCCAGTGACCCAGTTCATGGCCGGGTTGTGGGCCTGCAGCCACGGCATGCCCAGTATTACTGGAGACAACGGAGAGGAGATGATGTCCAAACAAAGTAGTTCCCGGTGGTCACCAGAGATGGTCATAGGCAACGGGGTGGTCTCCTGGGTCACAGGACCAGACTGAATGGTGGATCAGTCAGCCAGGTAAACCGACAACCCATGGGTCTTGGGTTGGAGAGGGACCTGATGTTGGGCAGCAAAAGAAGAGTCCATGAAACAGCTGCATGCTCCAAAGTCAATGATGGCGGGTGCCTGTAGGGTTCTTCCCGGGAGCTGGAAGGAGACAGAGAGAGCAAGATGAGAGGAGACTTGGGTCAATGGGTCCATAAGACTGGCAGGCATGAGTGGGCACTTACGGGTCTTAGCTGGGCAGTTCCTAATATAATGCCCAGGCTCACCGCAGTAGAGACACAAGTTATTAGTCTGGCGTCGTGGACGCTCTTCAGGGGTTAGAGAAGGCCTCAGGAGCCCCAGCTGCATGGGCTCAGATGGGTCTGAGGTGGGTACAGGCCGGTGGGTAGGAGCAGGATGCAAGTGGCTTGGGGCCCTGGGTAGCATCCAGGTGGGACAAGGAAAGCCAGAAGCTCGTTCAGTCCTGCGTTCCCTCAGACGCCGGTCAATCTGAATGGCCAAATTGACCAATGCGTCCAAGGTTTGGGGTACCCCTACCCTGGCAAGTTCATCTTTCAAGGCATCAGAGAGTCCTAAGCGGAACTGATGACGAAGGGCAGCGTCATTCCACTGTGTATCTGCACCCCAACGCCTAAAGTCAGCCACATAGTCTTCTACAGGTCTTCACCCCTGCTGGAGGGTGCGCAAGGCGGTCTCCGCGGTCACTGAAAGTTGGGGGTCCTCGTATAGCTGGGCCATGGCATCAAAAAAGGAAGACAGACTGGCCTATGCGGTGTCTTTCTGTTCCATTAGACGGTGGGCCCAGGTCCGGGGGTCCCCGGAGAGTAGGGAGATTACGAAGCCCACCTTGGTGGCCTCCAAGCAGAAGGTCCGTGGTTGTAATGCAAAAAATAGTTCGCAGGAATTGCGGAAGTCCCTGTAATTGCTGCGGGCCCCAGAGAACTTCTTGGGAATGGAAACCCTGGGTTCTGGAGGGAGCATCACCACCGTCGGGACCGATCCTGCCCCAGATGGGGGTGCTGGTGGATGTGGAGGTCCCAGGGTGCCAGCAGAGTTGGATAAAACTAGCACACGTTCCTCCAATCGGGTGTATCCCTGCTGGAGATTTTTCACCGCCTCGGTCAGTCCCGCCAGATGTTGGCACAGTTCCTCCATGGCGGAGGCTCCTTGTTCAGACTCAGACATGGCTGTCTGCTACTGTCACGCACCTGGTGGTGATGAGTCTGGTTTAGAAGAGGAGGGCCTCCCTTTTGGCTCCCACTCTCGGCCCCCTGGTAAGGTGACAGGGAGACCAGGAGTCAGGAGAGGCACAGGTGCCTGGCAGGACTGTAGGACCGGTAACAAGAGATTCCTGGATCAGCTCAGTGGACAAGGGGAGTAGGGTGGACTGGATCAGAACAGCAGACTGGATCAGCAAAGCAGACTGGATCAGCAAAGCAGACTGGAACACACAGCAGACTGGAACAGCACAGCAGACTGGAACAGCACAGCAGACTGGAACAGCAAGCAGACTGGATCAGCACCACAGACTGGATCAGCAAGGCAGACTGGGACAGCAGAGCAGGCTGGATCAGCAGGCAGACTGGATCAGCTGGATCAGCTGGATCAGCAAAGCAGACTGGTTCAGCAGACAGACTGGATCAGCAAGCAGACTGGATCAGAACCACCGACTGGATCAGCAAGGCAGACTGGAACAACACAGCAGACTGGGTCAGCGGAGCAGGCTCGATCAGTAGGCAGACTGGATCAGCTGGATCAGCAAAGCAGACTGGAACAGCACCACAGACCGGATCAGCAAAACAGACAGGAACAACACAGCCGACTGGGTCATCATACAGACTGGTCAGCAGAGCAACTGGATCGTCAAACAGGCCGGGTCAGGTATATGGCTGGCAACACAGTACAGGTGGGTAAGGCAGGAGAGAGGTCACAGACAAGCCGAGGTCGGGTGCAGGCGGAAAGCAGGAAGGTCAAAAGGGTAGCCGGGTCAAACACTGGTAGGAACTTCAGATCAGGTATCAGGGCACAGAACGCTGTAGAGCAGACAGCGGGGACCGTCTGTCACAGACGGATTCAAATAGGCTCACTGGTGCCAACAGGGGCGCGCACCCGTCCTCCCGCGTGCGCTCTCGTGCGCGGGTGTGTGCGCGCACGTGCACACGCGCTCTCACGCATGCGCGCGCACAATGGTACCCGCGAACGGGTACCAGGGACTCTAGTGCGCCGGTTACTGGCAGGATCTTCATGACAACCTGGAGTCACGTTCAAAATGAATGGACTTTACAACGCATGTCGGCAAGTCCGTTCATTTCAAAAGTCCCGCGGACTAGCACACAGACGGCCGGATTGTCCACCAGACTGCTGAGTCCAGCGGACAATTTTAAGTCAAAACTTCTAACTAAGTCCGCCAGACTTTTGGGAAGAAAAAGTCAGCCGGAGCCCCACACAGTCAGATTGTCCGGCGGACTCTAGTCTGGCGGACAATCCCGCCGGAAAGTCCGATCGTGTGTACGCGTCCTTATGCCGCGTACACACAAAGGGATTATCCCGCGGGATTGTCCGCTGGACCAAGTCCACCGGATAATCCCCTCGTGTGTGGGCCTCTGACTGACTTTTTTTCCAAAAATCCGGCGGACTAAAGTTTTAAGTTTTGTTTTAAAACTATCCGCTGGACTTGGCAGTCCGGCGGACAATCCCGCCGTCAGTAGGCTAGTCCACCGGACTTTTGAAATGAACGGACTTGCCGCTCATCGGAAAGTCCGTTCATTTAGCACGTGACTTCAGGTATGTAGCTAGCGTAGGCAGTAAATGCCGGCGCGCTAGCTCCGTTACCTGGCATGAATTTAAAGGGACTCCCCACGCCGAAGAATGGCGTGGGGGTCCCCCCCAAATCCATCTCAGACCCTTATCCGAGCACGCAGCCCGGCAGGCCAGGAAAGGGGTGGGGATGAGCGAGCGCCCCCCCCTTCCTGAGCCGTACCAGGCCGCGTGCCCTCAACATGGGGGGTGCCCTGGGGAAAGGGGGGCCGTGCGGCCCCCCCACCCCAAAGCACCTTGTCCCCATGTTGATGAGGACAAGGGCCTCTTCCCGACAACCCTGGCCATTGGTTGTCGGGGTCTGCGGGCGGGGGCTTATCGGAATCTTGGAGCCCCCTTTTATAAGGGGGCCCCTAGATCCCGGCCCCCCACCCTATGTGAATGAGTATGGGGTACGATGTACCCCTACCCATTCACCTAAGGTGTAAAATAAAAAAAACACACTTTTGAAAAAATATTTTATTGCACTGCTCCGGGGGTCTTCTTCCGTCTTGGGGGTCTTCTCGCCGGACTCCTCCGCCATTTACCTAGCTCTTTTACCGAGCGGAGAAGTCCGGCTACCTTCTTCGTCGTCGCCGCCGTCGTCTGGGGTCTCGATCCGCCTTCGGGGGTCGTCCGGGGTCTCTTCTGTTCTTGCCGCTGTCGTCGCTTTCTGCGCCGCCTTCTTCTTCTTCTTCCGCCTTCTTCTTCTTCTTCTTCTTCTTCTTCCGATGTTGACACGTCGCTCTCTCTGGCCGGAATGCCAGAGCCGCGCTGTGCTGGGACTTATATAGGGACAAGGGGACAGGGTCACATGCTCATGTCACATGGTGACCCCGCCCCTTGTGATGTCACAGTCCCGGAGGATGCTGGGACTGTGACATCACAGGGGGCGGGGTCACCATGTGACATGAGCATGTGACCCTGTCCCCTTGTCCCTATATAAGTCCCAGCACAGTGCGGCTCTGGCATTCCGGCCAGAGAGAGCGACGTGTCAACATCGGAAGAAGAAGAAGAAGAAGAAGAACAAGAAGAAGAAGAAGGCGGAAGAAGAAGAAGAAGGCGGCGCAGAAAGCGACGACAGCGGCGAGAACAGAAGAGACCCCGGAAGACCCCCGAAGGCGGATCGAGACCCCCAGACGATGGCGGCGACGACGAAGAAGGTAGCCGGACTTCTCCGCTCGGTAAAAGAGCTAGGTAAATGGCAGAGGAGTCCGGCGAGAAGACCCCCAAGACGGAAGAAGACCCCCGGAGCAGTGCAATAAAATATTTTTTCAAAAGTGTGGTTTTTTATTTTACATTTTACACCTTAGGTGAATGGGTAGGGGTACATCGTACCCCATACTCATTCACATAGGGTGGGGGGCCGGGATCTGGGGGCCCCCTTATATCTGGGGGCCCCCCGCCCGCAGACCCCGACAACCAATGGCCAGGGTTGTCGGGAAGAGGCCCTTGTCCTCATCAACATGGGGACAAGGTGCTTTGGGGTGGGGGGGCCGCACGGCCCCCCTTTCCCCAGGGCACCCCCCATGTTGAGGGCACGCGGCCTGGTACGGCTCAGGAGGGGGGGGCGCTCGCTCGTCCCCACCCCTTTCCTGGCCTGCCGGGCTGCGTGCTCGGATAAGGGTCTGAGATGGATTTGGGGGGACCCCCACGCCGTTTTTCGGCGTGGGGAGTCCCTTTAAATCCATGCCAGGTGACGAGCTAGCGCGCCGGCATTTACTGCCTACGCTAGCTACGTACTTGAAGTTACATTCTAAATGAACGGACTGCTCCGTGTGTGGGCAAGTCCGTTCATTTTCAAAACTTTTTCCCACGGATTGTCCGCGGGAGAAGTCCGGGCGTGTGTGGGCAAGTCACACGCTCGGAAAGTCCGGCGAAGCCCCGCTGGAAAGTCCTAGGTCCGGCGGGAAAAGTCCGAACGTGTGTACGCGGCATTAGTGTACCTGTAAAGTGGCACATATGTGCTGTGTATAGAAGTTGCTGCAGCAATAATTTCATTTATAAAGCCAGCAAAAATTAAATTTTCCCTGCAAACTTTCTTTATTTTGTAAGCAACAGCGTGGGGAGCCAGTCTGTATGATGAGGCCACAATGTTGCACTGGGAATAAGCGTAGATATTTTTTGGATAAATTATACAATTATTTGTCTCTTCCACAAACTTTGGATAGAAGTAACAGGTGCAGAAAAATCAGTCTTTGGGTGTCGGTGGCATCTTCACACCAAAACCCTATAGAGGTACTGTTGATGAAAGCAAGAATTGGCCTTGCTGTCAAAAATTGCAATGATATGCCCCTGTTAAATCATTTCTGAAAAATTGGTCTTTGGGTGGCTGTGGCGCATTCACACCAAAACCCCATAGAGATACCCTTGATGAAAGCAAGAATTGGCCTTGCTGTCAAAAATTTTAATGATATGCACCTGTTAAACAGGTGTGGAAAATTGGTCTTTGGGTGTCCGTGGCGCCTTCACACCATAACCCTATAGAGCAATGGTTCTCAACTCCTGTCCTCAGGACCCACTAACGCTCCAGGTTTGCAAGATGCCTGAAATACATCACAGGTGATATAATTTGCTGCTTAGTGATTGCAGTATTCTAGTCTGCATCTCCCCAAGATAATACATAAAATGTGGCCTGTTAGTGGGTCCTCAGTACAGGAGTTGGGAACCACTGCTATGGATGTACTTGATGAAAGCAAGAATTGGCCTTGCTGTCAAAAATTGCAATGATATGCACCTGTCAAACAGGTGTGGGAAAATTGATCTTTGGGTGTTGGTGGCACCTTCACATCATAACCCTATAGAGGTAATTTTGATTAAAGCAAGAATTGGCCTTGCTATCAAAAATTTGAATGATATGCACCTGTCATTAAGGTGTGGAAAAATTGGTATTTGGCTGTTAATTGTGCCCATTAAACCTACACCAAAGAAATTCTTCCAGATGAAATCATTACCCACAACGCTAGGCAGCCTAGAAGTCCTGCAGAGATTCCACATCCCAAAAACACTTAATCAGTGACATCGGTATCAGGGGCTTCATAGCTGCTGGTAATCCAAGACTGATTCATTTTGATAAATGTCAGACAGTCCACAGAGTCTGTGGACAGACGCATTCTTATTATGAGTAACCAAACTTCCAGCAGCACTGAATGCCCATTCAGAAAGAACGCCGGATGCAGGGCAGCCCAGCAGCTCAATTGCATACTGGGCAAGTTCTGGGTTCTGGCCAGTGGTCTATTCTCATGACCCAGTAAGCCAGTGGATCGTCGACTGGAAGGCTCTCCATATCTGTCTTCCCCCCTAGATAATCATCCACCATGTGATGCAAACACTGCCGATGGGATGCTGAAGCTGACAGCCCTGGGCGGTGAGGACTAAATAAATTGTGAAATACATCACTGAGGCGGCCGCCTTCTCCAGCACTCCTCTCTTGTCCAACAGAAGCCTCAAAACTATGGTTTCCGCGACACTGTAACCTACCAGAGTCAGTGTCCTCAAGAGATTTCATCTTCTGCACTCTCTGTGGGGATGGGATGAGTTCTGAGATTTTCCCTCTTGTAACGGTGGTCAAGGAGGGTTGCCCAGCAATAGTGATCCTTCTCCTTTACGCCACATATTTCTGGGTGAGGGATGCCATGCACCACAAACTTGCAGAGGCATGAGAAGCAAGTTTCTGGAACTGCCACCTCCCAGCCATGTACTACTCCCAAGGGTTCTGGGAATGGAAAACCATCTCTTACTGTTTGACGTATGTCTTCCTCTGCTTCAATGCCTCCAAAACTCCCAGAATCCAACTCCTTCTCCCTCTCCTCTTGTGTGCTCTGTGGCGTAGGAACAACAGTGTCTGCATAAAGTGGGCCTCGAGAGGGAAGGAAGTCCTCCTCTTCCTCCCGCTGCTCTGCTTCGAGTGCCCTCTGCATAATACAACGCAGAGTCTGCTCCAGCAGGAACACAACAGGGATTGTGTCACTGATGCATACATTGTCATGGCTCCCCATTTGTTGTTGCCTCCTCAAATGGGGACAGTACAGTGCATGCATCTTTTCGAGCAGCCATTGGCGTGGGAAAAAAAAAAGCAGAGCAGACCTGAGCCTGTCATTGTGCCATACTCACACGTAGACTCATTGACGGCCCTCTGCTGCATGTGCAGCTGCTGCATTGCCAATGTCGAGTTCCACCTGGTGGGAATGTCACAAATCAGGCGGTTTACGGGCAGGTGGAATTCCTGCTGAAATTCAGCAAACCGAGCTTCTTCACAGTATGGGTTACTAGGCATGATGGGTGTAATGCAAGTTGAAAACCTGGGCCAGTCACTTTTTGGATGAGAACAAAAGAGATTTATATCCCTTAACAAGAACTGAGGGAGAGAGGGTTTAGGGCCAGCAGACCCTTAGGCAGATGCAATGGCAATTGGCAGACTCCGAGACAAATAATAGGCAGACAGCTATACAGGTACAGGGCCTTTAAGCTGGATGCAGCAACTGTATTTTAGAACTGCTGTCTCCTATGGCAACTGAACCTTGAATGGTCAGTAGAGATCCATACACATAACTCACAGTAACCCGTTCTCTTCTAACATCTCCCAGTATCCTACTGTAGATCTTCACTCACTGAGCTCCTGGTCTCTCACTAGACTTCAATATCCCAGTCATCACTGGATCCCCTGAGCTCTTCCACAGCTAACCTGCTGTATTCTCCTCAAGCGTTACCCCTGCTTACCCGCTGGCTCCCTGGCTTGGAATTCTGCTGAAGCTTTCCCGCTTCTTCACGGTCCCTGACTAGTGAATAAGGCTGCTCTGGAACTTCTTCAGACTTCCACAACTGGCCTCTGATAACCGGAGTGGTTGTCCCTTAATGGCAACTGTGTCTCCTTTATCTCTGACCTTGACCCTCACTTGCCTCTGGTAGCAGGAGTGGTCGTCCCATGTGGCAACTGCTTCTCCCTCACCGCTGGCAACGATGTGGTTCTCCGTCCAGTGGAACCTCTGCAACTTGGTTGGGCTTCCGGCCGAAAAGCCCCAACCCCACGCTGCTTCTCTCAAACCTGGATAGGCCTCAGACAGCCTAGCAGCCAGGTGCTCCCAGGATAGGCCTCAGGCTTCTGGCCTAGCAACCCGGAGCCGTGTGACACAAGTCCACCAAGACAGCCATCCAGGTGGCACAGAACAGCAATCACATCACTACTCATGAATAATAATGAATAAATAGGCTCTCCCAGGAGGCCAAGGGACCAAAGAAACCCCTGCCAATTGGCTGAGACAACCTATCCACTCCTAGTCTGAATTCACTATGCCCTAGTCATTCTAATGCCACAGGCAACAATGCCACCTAGTGACAGAAAAGAGAGGTGCATCAAATCCAGAGTTAGGGAAAAGCCAGTGAATCCTCTATCAATCAGCCAGGCTAGTTACCACCTAGAAAGCTAAATGTGTTAGCAACCCTGCCTACAACTAGGGTGCTACATATGTTTCTATGTTTCTAAAGTGATACTAAACAGATACCTTTTACAATTGACATTGTCCCTTTTATTTCTGTATGTGGACGATGGCACTGTAATTATTTTAATTTTAAAAATGTAAGTACCTTTTTTTCTTATCGATATACAGCTCTCAAATGAAATGACCCAGATGTTTTCCAGCCTGTCTGCAGGGAAACATAAGCAGGAGAAGCTTCTAGTCCTCTGCTGCTGGTGAAATGTTCAAAAAAAATTAAAAACCAGCCTTTGGAATACAGAGTAAAAATAAATAAATAATATCAATAAACTGTTTTAAATTGTCATACAAATATATATTTGAAAATAAATCTTTATTATTTTTTGGCAATAACATGGTGTGGGCAGATTGTGTACAATTGTGTTGTTAGCTGCGATTGGTCAAATTGATCACGTGGTACAGACTGGGCCAATCACAGCCCATCTGGGCCATGTGATCAGATGTGGCCAATCACAGCTAAACAAAACAAGCTGAATGAATTGATTTAATTCAGTAAAATTCTTGCATATAAAAATGAAATGACTGATTTCAAAAATATTGATCACTTTCCACAGTACTACAATGTTACTATGGTAACATGATATGGCTCTGGTCAAAGTGTGTTGAAAAAAAATCGTAAAAAAGAAGAAATATGATAAAAAAAATAAAAAAATGAAAATTCTTTTTGTTTTTCTCATACTGTCACCAGTCAGTGTCCCTGATTACCAGTTATATGATAACACTGTACTTCACTGGTGACAGTATGTAAAAAAAAATGTAATAATTATGACAAAAAAATTACAACTTCAAAAAACTTGTCATGCCTCTTACTAAATAACTTGGACTGTCTACTTTCCAAAAAGGGCTCATTTGGGGGATATTTGTACTATCCTGACATTTTTGGGCCTCAAGAAATGAGACCATCAGTACATCAGGATTAATAAATTTTCAGATGCATACCATAGTTTTTGGATGCTATAACTTTCCTACAGACTAAATAATATACACTGGGTTATTTTCACTAAAGAAGTGTAGCAGAATATATTTTGGTCTAAATTTTTGAAAAAAGATTATTTATTTGCAAAATTTTATAACAGAAACAACGAAAAACACATAATTTATTTCAAAATTTTCAGTCTTTTTTCATTTATTTATAAAAAAATAAAAACCCCAGTGGTGATTAAATGCCACCAAAAGAAAGCTCTATTTGTGTGAAAAAAATGATAAAAATGTCATATGGGTACAGTGTTTCATGCAATTGTCATTCAAAGTGTGACAGCGATGAAAGCTGAAAATTGGCCTGGGCAGGAAGGGGGTAAATATGCCCAGTATTGAAGTGGTTATTAGGATTTTTTTTAGTTTAGTGATACTTTAAATTATATGATTTTTGTGATTTTTTTGTTTGTGATTATATGATTTTTGTTAGTGAAAACCTGTTATGAGAGAAATATGCAGTTTGTCATTGGCCACTTTGTAAAGATGGTAACTGCTTGGCTATCATGCTGATCCTTATCCTGATTTCAGATTTGTTTTTTAGATTATTCTTAATTACTAACTCGTTATCAACGAGGAAAAAGAAAGCACTATCCATTAGCTGGCTGCATACACATGTATTATAATAAAATACAGTACAAGTATAGACTGTAGGCTGGCCCTTGGCATCATCGTGTACAATGCAGGGCTACAGATTCTGCAGTGTACATATAGAAGGCAGGATGTAATGGGGCTGGGAGAGCCTTATGCCGCGTACACACGATCAGAAATTTGGCCAGCAAAAGACCGATGAGAGCTTTTGGTTGGAAAATGCCACCTTGTGTATGCTTCATCTGACTTTTGCTGGCCGAATTCCCGCCAGCAAAAGATTGAGAGCAGGTTCTCAATTTTTCGGTCAGAAAAAGTTTCGATCGGAAATTCCGATTGTCTGTACCAATTCCGATGCGCAAAATTCCTACGCATGCTCCGAAACAACTTGACGCATGCTCAGAAGCATTGAACTTAATTTTCTCGGCTCGTCGTAGTGTTGTACGTCACCGTGTTCAGCGAACTTTTGTGTAACCGTGTGTATGCAAGCCAAGCTTGAGCGGAATTCCGTCTGGTACACCTAGACATACCGTAATAAGCATTTAACCTTTGCAGTGGGGGGGGGGGGGAGGCCCCACTGCAAGAGTAATTTTTTTTTGTGCCTTGAGTTGGACTTTAACCACTTCAGCTCCGGAAGGTTTACCTCCTTCCTGACCAGGCCATTTTTTGCAATACGGCGTTGGTTACTTTAACTAACAATTGCGCAGTCATACAAAGCTGTACCCAGATAAAATTGATGTCCTTTTTTCCCCACAAATAGAACTTTCTTTTGGTGGTATTGGATCACCTTTGTGTTTTTTTTTGCGCTATAAACAAAAAATAAAAAATAAAACAATATTTTTTACTTTCTGCTATAAAACACACCCAATAAAAAATATATAAAAAAATCGAATTTCTTCATCAGTTTAGGCCAATATGTATTTTGCTTCATATTTTTGGTAATAAAAAATCACAATAAGCGTATATTGATTGGTTTGTGTAAAAGTTATAGCGTCTACAAACTATGGGATAGATTTATGGAATTTTTTTCTTTTGTTTTACTAGTAATGGCAGCCATCAGCGATTTTTAGCAGGAGTGCGACATTGCGGCAGACAAATCTGACACTAAGTGACACATTTTGGGGATCAGTGACACCAATACAGTGATCAATGCTAAGAAAATGCACTGTCATTGTACTAATGACACTGGCAGGGGATGGGTTAACATCAGGGGCAATAAAATGGTTAACTGTGCTCCTAAGGAGTGCTTTCTAACTGTGGGGGGGTTTGGCTGTGAGAAGACAAAGATCCGTGTTCTTGCTTAGCAGAAAAACAGGATCTTTGTCTCCCCTACTAGCAGAACTGCGATCTGCCACCGTTCTGCCTCTCTCGTGAACGATCGGTGGGTCCCAGGGGACATCAGCTCTACCGAACCCGCTGATTGGCTCCTTCTGTGTCAAATCACTTCGGGAGCTGGTCGCGGGTGGCGTGCGTGCATGCTGCAAACCCGGAAGAGGCGATCATGTACAGGTACATGATTTTGCCTATAGGAGCCTCCGCCCCGCAGGATATGTACGTGGGGCGGTCGGCAACCAGTTAACAAAGGACAGCTTACCTGTTAATAATGCTGAGCATCACTCATTGTGCCTGATCTAATAGCTCTGCAAACCACTATTCATAACACTTCACAGATCACCACTTTAAACAGGATACTTGATTAAAATTCTTTATTAATTTATGTTTGGAGGTTAACGCCAGTGGCGAAATTATAGGGGTCGCCGAGATCGCCATGGCGACCGGGCCCCTTGCTGCAGGGGGGCCTTAAGGCCCCCCTGTACTCTTTGATAGGAGGGGAGGCTGAGAGGAGCTCCCCGATCGTCAGCCGAGCTGTAATGGCATTGTGCAGGGAGCTCCTCACATACCTAAAGTGAAAGCACTGTGTGCTGTGCTGTGCTCTTTGTCTCCCCCTACAGTGCAGTACCCGGCAGGAAGAAGGTATGTCTGACTTTTTTTTATAAGACTACTGTATCTGTATGTGTCTTTATATGTGTGTGTGTGTGTGTGTGTGTGGGGGATGCATGTGTGTGTGTGGGGGGGTGCATGCATGTGTGTGGGGGGGGGGCATGCATGCATGTGTGTGTGGGGGGGGTGCATGCATGTGTGTGTGTGTGGGGGGGGGGGTGCATGCATGTGTGGGGGGGTGGGGGGGGTTCATGTGCATGTGTGGGGGGGGGGTGCATGCATGTGTATGTGTGGGGGGGGTGCATGCGTGTGTGTGTGGGGGGTGCATTTATGTGTGTGTGTGGGGGGGGGGGTGCATGCATGTGTGTGGGGGGGGGGGGTGCATGCATGTGTGTGGGGGGGTGCATGCATGTGTGGGGGGGTGCATGCATGTGTGTGTGTGGGGGGGGGGTGCATGCATGTGTGTGTGTGTGGGGGGGGGGCATGCATGTGTGTGTGGGAGGGTGCATGCATGTGTGTGTGGGGGGGTGCATGCATGTGTGTGTGGGGGGGGGGGTGCATGCATGTGTGTGTGTGGGGGGGGATGCATGCATGTGTGGGGGGTGCATGCATGTGTGTGTGTGTGTGTGGGGGTTGCATGCATGTGTGTGTGTGTGGGTGGGTGGGGGTGCATGCATGTGTGTGTGAGTGTGTGGGGGGGTGCATGCATGTGTGTGTGTGGGGGGGGTTCATGCATGTGTGTGTGGGGGGTGCATGCATGTGTGTGTGGGGGGGTGCATGTGTGTGTGGGGGGTGCATGCATGTGTGTGTGTGTGTGGGGGGGTGCATGCATGTGTGTGTGTGTGGGGGGGTGCATGCATGTGTGTGTGTGGGGGGGGGCTGCATGCATATGTGTGTGGGTGTGTGTGTGGGTGTGCGAGCGGGCGGTGGGGATTCACAGTGGCAGCATTTGGCACACCGGCAGCATTTAATGGCCACACTGGCAGCATTTGATGGGCACAGTGGTGGCATTTGATGGGCACAGTGGTGGCATTTGATGGCACAGTGGCGGCATTTGATGGCACAGCAGAGTTTGATGGGCACAGTGGCAGCATTTGATGGGCACAGTGGCGACACTTGATGCTACAGTGGTGGCGTTTGATGGTACAGTGGCTGCAATTGATGGGCACAGTGGCGACATTTGATGGTACAGTGGCTGCAATTGATGGGCACAGTGGCTGCAATTGATGGGCACAGTGGCTGCAATTGATGGGCACAGTGGGTGCAATTGATTGGCACAATGGCAGCATTTGATGGGCACAGTGGCGACATTTGATGGTACAGTGGCTGTAATTGATGTTTTTATTTCTGATTTTTTTTTTGTTTGCTTGCCCCCCCCTAAAAATTTTGAGCACCAGCTGTCACTGGTTTATATGTGCATCTATATATATATATATATTTTTATATATATATATATATATATATTATTGTGTGTGTGTGTGTGTTTTTATATAAAAATTAAGAAATCGGTTCCTTTATATGCAGCCACCCACTTGTGACCGGGCCCTGGTGTTCCAACATCGGGCTCGGAGTAAAGAGCTTTGTCCAGAGGTCGGGGGGGGGCCCTCCATGGTTTCTTGCATCGGGGCCCTGAGGGTTCTAGTTGCGCCACTGGTTAACGCCAATGCACTTTGGCTAGTACCAGTCACACACACTATCAATTTGTAATCTTGTGAATACTTAGTGTGCATCAATATCTGGCTGTAATGAACAAACCCTCCGATATTGGTAAGGACCAGTGTCAATGGGCATTTATGGGCAAATGAGGCATGCTTTGGACATCGGTTAGTGATGCACCTGAGATCATTCAGAGTTAATTAACAGGGGGCAGGGGGAAGGTGAGCAATAATTGTTGGGGGTTGGATTAAGGACCATGGTCAGCTCATATATGGCAGATTACAAATGGGGATGGAGTGTTGTTTATTGGCACTGAAAACCCTGTGTGGGTTTTTATGTGTAAAATACCCTTAACAAATTACTCAAACTAGCAATTCATGAGCCAAAAGAATTGATTGAATTAAATACAAGCTTATCCCGACTGAACTGCATTTTTTTTTTTAACTTTGTATTATTATTGTTCTTGTTAAGGTTTTATATAATGATTTGGTACTTTTTTTGGAAATTAGTCTTCTGCCTAACAATAAATCAAAAATTATGTCATTTTGGTGGATTTAATAAAAAATATGCTTTTTAAAAATACATAATCATTTGCTTTTTGATCTTTTTCTTTACCAGATCTGAAATTTTTTGAGACCCACGTGCCTGGTTGGCATAGGACCCATATGGCATTTGACTTGCAAAACAACATCTACATTCAATGGAAGAAACATGGACATCCATTTGTAACTGGGAACTTTTTCAATGTCAAAACTCACTCTTATATCCCCAATGAACTCGACCGGCTTGGTGGCGGCTCCAACACAATTGTTGCGATAGCTGTAGGACACCACTTCCGGCCCTTTCCTTTTCCCTTGTTCATCAAAAGGCTTCTCAGCATACGATGGGCCATAGAGAGCCTGTTTTTACGAAGCCCAGATACAAAAGTTATCATAAAGACTGAGAACACCAGGGAAATGAACCCTTATGTAGAGCAAATTAGTAACTTTCATGGATATATTCAGTACCTCTTAGTAAAGGACATCTTCAGTGGACTTAATGTTGGGATGATAGATGCTTGGGACATGACGACAGCATTTGGCTCTAGAGATATGCATCCACCGGAGCCTGTTGTTAAGAATCAGATCAACTTGTTTTTGTCTTATATCTGTTAAATATGTTTTAAATATATGTGTAGTGTGGGATCCAGCAGTAAAGAGAAACACAGTAATGATACCCTATACGGTATATTTACCGTAATCTTTGAACCCGTCACTTCACCAGCTGTAATAATAGATAGAGAATATCAATTAACCATCTAGAAAGTTTACTGAAATGGAAATTAAACGTACAGAACAATGTGGTCATATATAAACAATACCTGACAATGGATGACCATCAACATGGATGTGAGCACTGTAAATTCAATAATCAATGTATAGAGTATAGGGGTACAGTGGGACAAATGTATAATATCCTCAAAGATCCATATCAACCACCTTCCCACTGAAGCCTCAAAGCATACACACCAAATCTTCGGTATAATCTTATGAACATGCAATAGTACAATACAATATCTATATCCTGTACTTAAGGGCTTGGTTGTAATGCAATGTTCCAAATGCAAAGTAACCTACGATGCTTTGTAGAAGATAACAGTTCCTTGTCCTCAGAATCTTCAGCTAGATTATGGTATTATGCCCTGTACACACGGTCTGACTTTCCGACTAAAAATGTGCGATCGGATCGTGTGTGAGCTCCATCAGACTGTTTCCGTCGGAATTTCCGACACAAAGTTTAAGAGCTGGATCTAAAATTTTCCGACAACAAAATCTGATTGCGTAAATTCCGATCATGTGCAGACAATTCCGACGGACAAAGTGCCACGCATGCTCAGAATAAATTACGAGATGAAAGCTATTGGCTACTGGCCTCTTTATAGTCCCATTGTACGTGTTGTACGTCACAGCGTTCTAAACAATCTGATTTTCCGCCAACTTTGTGCGACTGTGTGTATGCAAGACAAGTTTGGGCCAAAATCCCTCGGAAAAAAAACTACGGATTTTGTGGTCGGAATGTCCGACTGTGTGTACAGGGCATTAGACTGCAGTATTTGTAAATCCAAACAGGGAAACAAGTAGAAAGCAAACGGCAGAATAAATGATGTGCTGGTAACTGTGTACTGGCAAAAATAAGGCACTTCGAATATTTCCTCCTTATCAGTGGGTATAATTCAGCATTGACTTTATAGCACAGAGAAGGCAAACCCTGAAGTTCCACTGTATGCAGCCTATGGATAAGTGAGATCACTCCTGTGGGACTACAAGTCTCACCAGCAGTCTACAGATAACTCACTTAGTCAACAGTACACTACTGAAGTGGGCAGGTGCCCTTCTCACCAAGCAGACCCAGAGGCTGTGAGGCTCCGTCCAGACTCTCCTCCTGGTGTCTCAGTCTGATGAAAGATGGCTCCATCCATGCTGCATTGCCCCTCCGGATGGCTGAGATGCAGATGGCTTCAAATGCTCTGAAGCACAGAACGATCCTCCTGCTCGATCAGCAGGGCCATTCACAAGGATCCCAAGTAATCCAGGACTGATTAATTTTGATAAATTTCAGACAGTCCACAGAGTCTGTGGACAGACGCATTCTATTATGAGTAACCAAACTTCCAGCAGCACTGAATGCCCATTCAGAAAGAATGCCGGATGCAGGGCAGCCCAGCAGCTCAATTGCATACTGGGCAAGTTCTGGCCAGTGGTCTATTCTCATGACCCAGTAAGCCAGTGGATCGTCGACTGGAAGGCTCTCCATATCTGTTTTCCCCCCTAGATAATAATCCACCATGTGATGCAAACGCTGCCGATGGGATGCTGAAGCTGACAGCCCTGGGCGGTGAGGACTAAATAAATTGTGAAATACATCACTGAGGCGGCCGCCTTCTCCAGCACTCCTCTCTTGTCCAACAGAAGCCTTAAAACTACGTTTTCCGCGACACTGTAACCTACCAGAGTCAGTGTCCTCAAGAGATTTCATCTTCTGCACTCTCTGTGGGGACGGGATGAGTTCTGAGATTTTCCCTCTTGTAACGGTGGTCAAGGAGGGTTGCCCAGCAATAGTGATCCTTCTCCTTTACGCCACGTATTTCTGGGTGAGGGATGCCATGCACCACAAACTTGCAGAGGCATGAGAAGCAGACTGCTTGGGGGCACTGAGGATTACAGTTTCTGTAACTGCCACCTCCCAGCCATGTACTACTCCCAAAGGTTCTGGGAATGGAAAATCATCTCTTACTGTTTGACGTATGTCTTCCTCTGCATCAATGCCTCCAAAACTCCCAGAATCCAACTCCTTTTTCCTCTCCTCTTGTGTGCTCTGTGGCGTAGGAACAACAGTGTCTGCATAAAGGGGGCCTCAAGAGGAAAGGAAGTCCTCCTCTTCCTCCCGCTGCTCTGCTTCGAGTGCCCTCTGCATAATACCACGCAGAGTCTGCTTCAGCAGGAACACAACAGGGATTGTGTCACTGATGCATACATTGTCATGGCTCACCATCCTTGTTGCCTCCTCAAATGGGGACAGTACAGTGCATGCATCTTTTCGAGCAGCCATTGGCGTGGGGAAAAAAAAAGCAGAGCCGACCTGAGCCTGTCATTGTGCCATACTCACACGTAGACTCATTGACGGCCCTCTGCTGCATGTGCAGCCGCTGCATTGCCAATGTCGAGTTCCACCTGGTGGGAATGTCACAAATCAGGCGGTTTACGGGCAGGTGGAATTCCCGCTGAAATTCAGCAAACCGAGCTTCTTCACAGTATGGGTTACTAGGCATGATGGGTGTAATGCAAGTTGAAAACCTGGGCCAGTCACTTTTTGGATGAGAACAAAAGAGATTTATATCCCTTAACAAGAACTGAGATAGACAGGGTTTATGGCCAGCAGACCCTTAGGCAGATGCAATGGCAATTGGCAGACTTCGAGACAAATAATAGGCAGACAGCTATACAGGTAGAGGGCCTTTAAGCTGGATGCAGCAACTGTATTTTAGAACTGCTGTCTCCTATGGCAACTGAACCTTGAATGGTCAATAGAGATCCATACATGTAACTCACAGTAACCTGTTCTCTTCTAACATCTCCCAGTATCCTACTGTAGATCTTCTCACTGAGCTCCTGGTCTCTCACTAGACTTCAATATCCCAGTCATCACTGGATCCCCTGAGCTCTTCCACAGCTAACCCGCTGTATTCTCCTCAAGCGTTACCCCTGCTTACCCGCTAGGTCCCTGGCTTGGAATTCTGCTGAAGCTTTCCCGCTTCTTCATGGTCCCCGGCTAGTGAATAAGGCTGCTCTGGTACTTCTTCAGACTTCCACAACTGGCCTCTGATAACCGGAGTGGTTGTCCCTTAATGGCAACTGTGTCTCCTTTATCTCTGACCTTGACCCTCACTTGCCTCTGGTAGCAGGAGTGGTCGTCCAATGTGGCAACTGCTTCTCCCTCACCACTGGCAACGATGTGGTTCCCCGTCCAGTGGAACCTCTGCAACTTGGTTGGGCTTCCGGCCGAAAAGCCCCAACCCCACGCTGCTTCTCTCAAACCTGGATAGGCCTCAGACAGCCTAGCAGCCAGGTGCTCCCAGGATAGGCCTCAGGCTTCTGGCCTAGCAACCCGGAGCCGTGTGACACAAGTCCACCAAGACAGCCATCCAGGTGGCACAGAACAGCAATCACATCACTACTCATGAATAATAATGAATAAATAGGCTCTCCTAGGAGACCAAGAGACCAAAGAAACCCTTTGCCAGACAACCTATCTACTCCTAGTCCGAATTCACTATGCCCTAGTCATTCTAATGCCACAGGCAACAATGCCACCTAGTGACAGAAAAGAGAGGTGCATCAAATCCAGAGTTAGGGAAAAGCCAGTGAATCCTCTATCAATCAGCCAGGCTAGTTACCACCTAGAAAGCTAAATGTGTTAGCAACCCTGCTACTACTAGGGTGCTACATATGTTTCTATGTTTCTAAAGTGATACTAAACAGATACCTTTTACAATTGACATTGTCCCCTTTATTTCTGTATGTGGATGATGGCACTGTAATTATTTTAATTTTAAAAATGTAAGTACCTTTTTTTCTTATCGATATACAGCTCTCAAATGAAATGACCCATATGTTTTCCAGCCTGTCTGCAGGGAAACATAAGCAGGAGAAGCTTCTAGTCCTCTGCTGCTGGTCAAATGTTAAAAAAAAAATTTAAAACCAGCCTTTGGAATACAGAGTAAAAATAAATAAATAATATCAATAAACTGTTTTAAATTGTCATACAAATATATATTTGAAAATAAATCTTTATTATTTTTTGGCAATAACATGGTGTGGGCAGATTGTGTACAATTGTGTTGTTGGCTGCGATTGGTCAAATTGATCACGTGGTACAGACTGGGTCAATCACAGCCCATCTGTGCCATGTGATCAGATGTGGCCAATCACAGCTAAACAAAACAAGCTGAATGAATTGATTTCATTCAGTAAAATTCTTGCATATAAAAATGAAATGACTGATTTCAAAAATATTGATCACTTTCCACAGTACTACAATGTTACTATGATAACATTATATGTATATATATCGTATATATCGTAAAAAAGAAGAAATATGATTATTTTATTATGATTAAAATTATTATTTTTTTCTCATACTGTCACCAGTCAGTGTCCCTGATTACCAGTTATATGATAACACTGTACTTCACTGGTAACAGTATGTAAAAAAAAAAAATTATAATTATGACAAAAAAATTACAACTTCAAAAAACTTGTCATGCCTCTTACTAAATAACTTGGACTGTCTACTTTCCAAAAAGGGCTCATTTGGGGGATATTTGTACTATCCTGACATTTTTGGGCCTCAAGAAATGAGACCATCAGTACATCAGGATTAATAAATTTTCAGATGCATACTATAGTTTTTGGATGCTATAACTTTTCTACAGACTAAATAATATACACTGGGTTATTTTCACCAAAGAAATGTAGCAGAATATATTTTGGTCTAAATTTTTGAAAAAAGATTATTTATTTGCAAAATTTTATAACAGAAACAAAGAAAAACACATTATTTATTTCAAAATTTTCAGTCTTTTTTCATTTATTTATAAAAAAATAAAAACCCCAGCGGTGATTAAATGCCACCAAAAGAAAGCTCTATTTGTGTGAAAAAAATGATAAAAATGTCATATGGGTACAGTGTTTCATGACCGTGCAATTGTCATTCAAAGTGTGACAGCGATGAAAGCTAAAAATTGGCCTGGGCAGGAAGGGGGTAAATATGCCCAGTATTGAAGTGGTTATTAGGATTTTTTTTTAGTTTGGTGATACCTTCAATTATATGATTTTTGTGATTTTTTTTGTTTGTGATTATATGATTTTTGTTAGTAAAAACCTGTTATGAGAGAAATATGCAGTTTGTCATTGGCCACTTTGTAAAGATGGTAACTGCTTGGCTATCATGCTGATCCTTATCCTGATTTCAGATTTGTTTTTTAGATTATTCTTAATTACTAACTCGTTATCAACGAGGAAAAAGAAAGCACTATCCATTAGCTGGCTGCATACACATGTATTATAATAAAATACAGTACAAGTATAGACTGTAGGCTGGCCCTTGGCATCATCGTGTACAATGCAGGGCTACAGATTCTGCAGTGTACATATAGAAGGCAGGATGTAATGGGGCTGGGAGAGCCTTATGCCGCGTACACACGATCAGAAATTTGGCCAGCAAAAGACCGATGAGAGCTTTTGGTTGGAAAATGCCACCTTGTGTATGCTTCATCTGACTTTTGCTGGCCGAATTCCCGCCAGCAAAAGATTGAGAGCATGTTCTCAATTTTTCGGTCAGAAAAAGTTAAATCGGAAATTCCGATTGTCTGTACCAATTCCGATGCGCAAAATTCCTACGCATGCTCGCAAACAATTTGACGCATGCTCGGAAGCATTGAACTTAATTTTCTCGGCTCGTCGTAGTGTTGTACGTCACCGTGTTCTTGACGGTCGAAAGTTCAGCGAACTTTTGTGTAACCGTGTGTATGCAAGCCAAGCTTGAGCGGAATTCCGTCTGGTACACCTAGACATACCGTAATAAGCATTTAACCTTTGCAGTGGGGGGAGGCCCCACTGCAAGAGTATTTTTTTGTGTGTCTTGAGTTGGACTTTAACCACTTCAGCTCCATTAGGTTTACCCTCTTCCTGACCAGGCCATTTTTTGTAATACGGCGCTTTGTTACTTTAACTAACAATTGCGCAGTCATACAAAGCTGTACCCAGATAAAAATTTCCTTTTTTTTCCCCACAAATAGAACTTTCTTTTGGTGGTATTTGATCACCTCTGTGTTTTTTTGCGCTATAAACAAAATAAAAAAAAAAACAAAAAAAACAATATTTTTTTACTTTCTGCTATAAAACACACCCAATAAAAAAATTAAAAACATCTAATTTCTTCATTAGTTTAGGCCAATATGTATTCTGCTACATATGTTTTTGGTAATAAAAAATCACAATAAGCGTATATACAGTGGTGTGAAAAAGTGTTTGCCCCCTTCCTCATTTCCTGTTCCTTTGCATGTTTGTCACACTTAAGTGTTTCGGAACATCAAACCAATTTAAACACTAGTCAAGGACAACACAAGTAAACAGAAAATGCAATTTGTAAATGAAGGTGTTTATTATTAAAGGTGAAAAAAAATCCAAACCATCATGGCCCTGTGTGAAAAAGTGATTGCCCCCCTTGTTAAAACATACTATAAAACTGTGGTTGTCCACACCTGAGTTCAATTTCTCTAGCCACACCCAGGCCTGATTATTGCCACACCTGTTCACAATCAAGGCATCACTTAAATAGGAGCTGCTTGACACAGTAAGGTCCACCAGAAGATCCTTAAAAGCTACACATCATGCCGAGACCCAAAGAAATTCAGGAACAATTGAGAAAGAAAGTAATTGAGATCTATCAGTCTGGAAAGGGTTATAAAGCCATTTCCAAAGCTTTGGGAATCCAGCGAACCACAGTGAGAGCCATTATCCACAAATGGCGAAGACATGGAACAGTGGTGAACCTCCCAAAATTACCCCAAGAGCGCAGCGACGACTCATCCAAGAGGTCACAAAAGACCCCACAACAACGTCCAAGGAACTGCAGGCCTCACTTGCCTCAGTTAAGGTCAGCGTTCATGCCTCCACCATCAGGAAAAGACTGGGCAAAAATGGCCTGCATGGCAGAGTTCCAAGGAGAAAACCACTGCTGAGCAAAAAAAACATCAAAGCTCGTCTCAATTTCTCCACAACACATCTTGATGATCCCCAAGACTTTTGGGACAACATTCTGTGGACCGATGAGACAAAAGTGGAACTCTTTGGAAGGTGTGTGTCCAAGTATATCTGGCGTAGAAGGAACACTGCATTTCAGAAAAAGAACATTATACCAACAGTAAAATATGGTGGTGGTAGTGTGATGGTCTGGGGCTGTTTTGCTGCTTCAGGACCTGGAAGACTTGCCGTGATAAAAGGAACTATGAATTCTGCTGTCTACCAAGAGATCCTGAAGGAGAATGTCCGACCATCTGTTCATGTACTCAAGCTGAAACGAACTTGGGTTCTGCAGCAGGACAATGATCCTAAACACACCAGCAAGTCCACCACCGAATGGCTGAAGAAAAACAAAATGAAGACTTTGGAGTGGCCTAGCCAAAGTCCAGACCTGAATCCTATTGAGATGTTGTGGTATGACCTTAAAAAGGCCGTTCATGCTCGAAAACCCTCTAATGTAACTGAATTAGGACAATTCTGCAAAGATGAGTGGGCCAAAATTCCTCCAGGACGCTGTAAAAGCCTCATTGCACGTTATCGCAAACGCTTGGTTGCAGTTGTTGCTGCTAAGGGTGGCCCAACCAGTTATTAGGTTTAGGGGGCAATCACTTTTTCACACAGGGCCATGATGGTTTGGATTTTTTTTCACCTTTAATAATAAACACCTTCATTTACAAATTGCATTTTGTGTTTACTTGTGTTGTCCTTGACTATTGTTTAAATTGGTTTGATGTTCCGAAACACTTAAGTGTGACAAACATGCAAAGGAACAGGAAATGAGGAAGGGGGCAAACACTTTTTCACACCACTGTAGATTGGTTTGTGCAAAGTTATAGTGTCTACAAACCATGGGATAGATTCATGGATTTTTTTTTTGTTTTGTTTTACTAGTAATGGCAGCGATCAGCGATTTTTTTTTTAGCAGGAGTGCGACATTGCGGCAGACAAATCTGACACTAAGTGACACGTTTTGGGGATCAGTGACACCAATACAGTGATCAATGCTAAGAAAATACACTGTCATTGTACCAATGACACTGGTAGGGAAGGGGTTAACATCAGGGGCAATCAGGGTTAACTGTGCTCCTAGGGAATGCTTTCTAACTGCGTGGGGGATACTTTGGTTGTGAGAAGATCCGTGTTCCTGCTTAGCAGAAAAACAGGATCTCTGTCTCCCCTACTAGCAGAACTGCGATCCGCCACCGTTCTGCCTCTCTCGTGAACGATCGGTGGGTCCCGGGGGACATCAGCTCCACCGAACCCGCTGATTGGCTCCTTCTGTGTCAAATCACATCGGGAGCTGGTCGCGGGTGGCGTGCGTGCATGCTGGAAACCCGGAAGAGGCGATCATGTACAGGTACATGATTTTGCCTATAGGAGCCTCCGCCCTGCAGGATATGTACGTGGGGCGGTCGGCAACCAGTTAACGAAGGACAGCTTACCTGTTAATAATGCTGAGCATCGCTCATTGTGCCTGATCTAATTGCTCTGCAAACCACTATTCATAAGACTTCACAGATCACCACTTCAAACAGGATACTTGATTAAAATTCTTTATTAATTTATGTTTGGAGGTTAACGCCAATGCACTTTGGCTAGTACCAGTCACACACACTATCAATTTGTAATCTTGTGAATACTTAGTGTGCATCAATATCTGGCTGTAATGAACAAACCCTCCCATATGGATAAGGACCAGTGTCAATGGGCATTTATGGGCAAATGAGGCATGCTTTGGACATCGGTTAGTGATGCTCCTGAGATCATTCAGAATTAATTAACAGGGGGCAGGGGGAAGGTGAGCAATAATTGTTGGGGGTTGGATTAAGAACCATGGTCAGCTCATATATGGCAGATTACAAATGGGGATAGAGTGTTGTTTATTGGCACTGAAAACCCTGTGTGGGTTTTGATGTGTAAAATACCCTTAACAAATTACTCAAACTAGCAATTCATGAGCCAAAAGAATTGATTGAATTAAATACAAGCTTATCCCGACTGAACTGCACTTTTTTTAACTTTGTATTATTATTGTTCTTGTTAAGGTTTTATATAATGATTTGGTCCTTTTTTTGGAAATTAGTCTTCTGCCTAACAATAAACCAAAAATTATGTCATTTTGGTGGATTTAATAAAAAATATGCTTTTTAAAAATACATAATCATTTGTTTTTTGATCTTTTTCTTTACCAGATCTGAATTTTTTTGAGACCCACATGCCTGGTTGGCATAAGACCCATATGGCATTTGACTTGCAAAACAACATCTACATTCAATGGAAGAAACATGGACATCCATTTGTAACTGGGAACTTTTTCAATGTCAAAACTCACTCTTATATCCCCAATGAACTCGACCGGCTTGGTGGCGGCTCCAACACAATTGTTGCAATAGCTGTAGGACACCACTTCCGTCCCTTTCCTTTTCCCATGTTCATCAAAAGGCTTCTCAGCATACGAAGGGCCATAGAGAGCCTGTTTTTACGAAGCCCAGATACAAAAGTTATCATAAAGACTGAGAACACCAGGGATATTAACCCTGATGTAGAGCGAGTTAGTAACTTTCATGGATATATTCAGTACCTCTTAGTAAATGACATCTTCAGTGGACTTAATGTTGGGATGATAGATGCTTGGGACATGACCACAGCATTTGGCTCTAGAAATGTCCATCCACCGGAGAATGTTGTTAAGAATCAGATCAACTTGTTTTTGTCTTATATCTGTTAAATATGTTTTAAATATATGTGTAGCGTGGGATCCAGCAGTAAAGAGAAACACAGTAATGATACACTATACAGTTTATTTACCGTAATCTTTGAACCCGTCACTTCACCAGCTGTAATATTAGATAGAGACTCACACAGAATATCAATTAACCATCTAGAAAGTTTACTGAAATGGAAATTAAACGTACGAAACAATGTGGTCAGATATAAACAATACATGACAATGGATGACCATCAACATGGATGTGAGCACTGTAAATTCAATAATCAACGTATAGAGTATAGGGGTACAGTGGGACAAATGTCTAATATCCTCAAAGATCCATATCAACCACCTTCCCACTGAAGCCTCAAAGCATACACACCAAATCTTCGGTATAATCTTATAAACATGCAATAGTACAATACAATATCTATATCCTGTACTTAAGGGCCCCCCCTTGGTTGTAATGCAATGTTCCAAATGCAAAGTAACCTGCGATGCTTTGTAGAAGATAACAGTTCCTTGTCCTCAGAATCTTCAGCTAGATTATGGTATTATGCCCTGTACACACAGTCGGACTTTCCGACTAAAAATGTGCGATCGGATCATGTGTGAGCTCCATCTGACTTTTTCCGTCGGAATTTCCGACACAAAGTTTGAGAGCTGGATCTAAAATTTTCCGACAACAAAATCTGATCGCGTAAATTCCGATCACGTGTAGACAATTCCGATGAACAAAGTGCCACGAATGCTCAGAATAAATTACGAGACGAAAGCTATTGGCTACTGGCCTCTTTATAGTCCCGTCGTACGTGTTGTACGTCACAGCGTTCTAAACGATCAGATTTTCCGCCAACTTTGTGCGACTGTGTGTATGCAAGACAAGTTTGGGCCAAAATCCATCGGAAAAAAAACTACGGATTTTGTGGTCGGAATGTCCGACTGTGTGTACAGGGCATTAGACTGCAGTATTTGTAAATCCAAACAGGGAAACAAGTAGAAAGCAAACGGCAGAATAAATGAGGCGCTGGTAACTGTGTACTGGCAAATATAAGGCACTTCGAATATTTCCTCCTTATCAGTGGGTATAATTCAGCATTGACTTTATAACACAAAGAAGGCAAACCCTGAAGTTCCACTGTATGCAGCCTATGGATAATTGAGATCACTCCTGTGGGACTACAAGTCTCACCAGCAGTCTACAGATAACTCACTTAGTCAACAGTACACTTTACTGAAGACCCAGCAGACCCAGAGGCTGTGAGGCTCCGTCCAGACTCTCCTCCTGGTGTCTCAGTCTGATGAAAGATGGCTCCATCCATGCTGCATTGCCCCTCCGGATGGCTGAGGTGCAGATGGCTTCAAATGCACTGAAGCGCAGAACGATCCTCCTGCTCGATCACCAGGGCCATTCACAAGGATCCCTCTGGGACGGGCGATCCACTCTCCGCTGTAGGCCGCAGGCTCTCCCAGCCCTGGGCACACACAGACCTACCGCTGTGAGTTGACTTTTACTGCTCTATTGAAAAAGTGACTTAGTTGGCCCTCGAAGCATCTAATATTTTATTCCAGGGGGAGGGGCGTGCCCAGCTGCCATTCTGCACTGAGACAGCTTCGGCTCTCAGCGGCTCCACAGCGGGTCCACAGGGCTCACAGCAGGGGCAGAGATCGCTCTAACTAAGCGATTCTACCCCACACACACCAATCGACGCCAGGAGAATGTCCAAGAGAAGGAAGGAAAAGGGGCCCCTTGCATTCATCCCTCCATCTACATGGCCATGAAACACACCCTAAGCTCTTACGTATGGCAAGGTAAACAACCAAGATGTCCTTACAACACTCTCATTAGACACAAAAAAGTGGGTGGGATGGGACTACTATACATTGTTGTGCTTTTTTAAGGAAAGTTTCCCGCACATTTTTTATTAAGTAATTTTTAACGAAGATATTTTTAAGATACAGGATCAATCTATACGACACAGTCTATATATGCGAAACTTGTTCACGGAGACGAGTGATCATACTTAATAGTCACATTTATTGGTTGACAGAAAACAAATATTTACATGAAATTCAAATACAGATTGCATTATTTGAACATTTGACAATTAATGGAAATACCCTCAAAATGGGCGTAATAGTACCTTGGACATAATATCACCATGATAACTTCTTCAGTAGAATCAATAACCTTATACTTGACAATTTAACAGAATGTCTGTATTTCACACACCCAGCCGTTACTATACTGCAGGTAAGTAACGTTGAACAATGCGAAACAAATTAGACATTTGTTTGTCAATAAAAAGCAACTATGAAAAAAGTAATATATAATAAAAATTGAATATTAGAGAAAAAATCTAAAAGACGGTTATTGATTCTGGAGAATGATTACCAATATTAGAATATTCAATACATCAATAATTAAGAGAACATACAAGATATAATCAACATGGCATATTTACCCATTCCAAAATGGCTATTAGTCTGGATTTAAGATAGCTACCGGGTTCAGGAATCTCCTTGGAGGTTTAAAGTATATTTCCAGGCATGGCTGTCAGTCTATCTGGGAAGATGTTTCTCTCCCAGTGTCCCTTCCCCAGGGTGGGTCCCTGAGCTCTCAGGTTCCCCTGAGCTGTCTTTTTTTCTCTCACTATCTATCTAGCTTCTTAAATATCCTCTCACACAATAAGATCATAAAATTTGTAATATGTTCAGCCCAAAAGGTATGTGTCTGTTTCCTATTGGCCTAAATGTTTTTAATGTAATTGCACCTTCAACCACCAGGGGTCTCACATGTGTTTTGGGGCTGCTCTGTAAAGTAATATATTTTATTTTATACTGTATATTTTACTTTAGTGGAAATATCTATATCTTTAATATTTGGGAATTCAACTAACCCCATACTATCAAATTGCCTAGCATAATTATTGATCAATCACTTGCATAAAATGGTGATATATATGCATATCATTGTATATCTGCAAATTTAGTCCATTTGAAAAGGACACAAGTTATATGTGTGTATATATATATATATATATATATATATATATATATTAATCAACATCACATACAGTTTTTATCTATCTGGATACCTGTATAATTTGGGTATCCAATCAATATTTGTTTATCTAAGCATTTCAATTCTAATACATTCATATCACAATCATATATTTGTCTTAATACTAATTTGTTCCTAAAACAATTCTATTAATAATCACCCTTTATTTATTATGTTTTATTTATAACCGATTTCATCAATTCATCGGATACTAAAATGATAGTTTTCTTTTGTGACTTACAGATATCATATATACTATGAATTGACTGGTAACATCATGTTTTGAGATGAACTTTTGGTAACATCATGTTTTGAGATGAACTTTGAACAGTCCAACACATGTTTTGATAGCTTAGCTATGTACACAATTCCTAGGACTTCACACAATAGGCTTTGTCGGGCAAGGTGTTGGCTTTAGAATTTTTGTATTGATGGTTGTAAATTGTCCAAACAGCCTCTACTTCAGCACAAAGGATTCTTCCCAGTCAGGACCACCTCCAAGTGATGACACCTCATAAATTTGGACTTCTCAAACTAATCAACAAAAATAAGTACACACCTTTTGTTTGGTGACAAAGGCTACCATTGTTCCTGTTCTCTTTTTGGCTTCAATACTGGCTTGTAAACTTTATATCTTTGAGACTTGTAAATTAGGCAACCAGTTCATCTGCTTTTCAGGAGCAAAAGTTCATTTTAATTTTTTTTTTTGTTAGGCCTACTGAATCTCCCATCTCTGCCAGCGAATATTAGATATTTTTCTTCATAAATTCACAACAACATGAAGGATTATCATGTGGCAGTAGTACAAGATCAGCAAAGACAATGGTTCGCCCCATCAGGTGTCAAGCATTGGCTAGCCATAGAACACTTCACCACGCAGGGGCACTTAATTTCTTTTCTTCTGGCACAATCCTTTTCTGGCACTACCCGCAAGAAAACCCACCCTACTATACCCGCTGCTGTAGAAGCTTAAAGATACTTCATTAAAACTTCTCCTACCTCTGTATCCAAGTCTTCCATCCCCATCCCTCTGGAAATCTTCAAATTTTAAATACCTAATGTGCCCCACAGGCAAATTTCCCCCCTGAACTCAATCCTTCTTCAGGACATAATGATTAATGGCAAACTGACCCCCACCAACATCATTAGAGAGACTTATAATATCTCATCCCTGGATCAATATGCCTTTATGCAAATTTCAGCCTACCTAAGCCAAAATCCGATTCCCTCCCTTGGAGTAACCTCTATAGCCTGGTCCTACTGGACCTCCACCTCTCCCAAAGATAAGGGTATTTCAATTCTATACAACCTCCTTCAATCTAAAAGAGTTTGTGAAATCTCCTTTCCTGATAAAATGTGAACAAGAGCTTTGTTCCGTATTCTCAGAGTCACGCTGGTTGAGGGTCATACAGTACAATTCAATGTACACTTATGCTGCATACAAACGATCGGACATTCCGACAACAAAACCGTGGATTTTTTTCCGAAGGATGTTGGCTCAAACTTGTCTTGCATACACCACGGTCACACAAATGGGAGAATGCGGTGACATACAAGACGTACGACGAGCCGAGAAAAAGGAAGTTCAATAGTCAGTGCAGCTCCTTCTGCTTGATTCTGAGCATGCGTGAGCTTTTGTGCGACGGACTTGTGTACACACGATCAGACTTTCTGACAACAAGTGAAGTTGGCGGATAATTTGAGAACCTGCTCTCAATCATTTGTGGCCGGAAATTCCGACAGCAAATGTTCGAGCATACACATGGTCGGACTTTCCGACAACAAGCTCACATCAAACATTTCCCGTCGGAAAGTCCGACCATGTGTACGCGGCATAAGTGTGTAAACTACTGGGAAATCTCCCAGAAAATACTTCATAGGTGGTATCTAACCCCAGTACGATTAGCGAAAATTCAAAATATTGATGATAACCTATGCTGGAGAGGATGTCAAAGAGTGGGTACCCTGATCCACACATTGTGGGAGTGTCTGAACCTAACAAGCTTCTGAAACAGGGTATTCACACTTATCTCTGAGGTCACAGGATGCCTAACAAGACCTAAAGCCCCATACACACGCGCGGATTATCCGAGGACCAGGTCCGTCGGATCATGTCTGTCATACTTTGTCCGATGTTGGTTTTGCGTACATGCGGTCGGACAAAGTTGTCGGAAAATCCGATCATTCTGAACGTGGTGACGTTTGTTGCCTATGACGGGACTACGTAGAGGCTAGTAGCCAATAGCTTTGGTCTTGTAATGTGATCTGAGCATGCGTAGCACTTTGTCCGTCGGACTACCATACACACGATCGGATTTGGTGTGATCGGACCTTGTTGTCCAAAAATCTATCCAGCAGGAGATAGGACTTTGTCCGTCGGACAATCCGACGTACACTGTCCGATGGTGCATACACACGGTCGGATTTTTCGACAACATTGTCCGATCGGACAGAATCCATGCGAAAATCCGACCGTGTGTATGGGGCTTAAGAGTGCACTCACCCTACTTAACATAGGAGTGGATGACTTACCTGAAGATTTCACACCGGTGGTAGTCCATATACTGTTTAGTGCCAGATTAATGATCCTTAGAAAGTGGATTGGCTGCTTGGTTCATAATGTTTCGATGTGAAGACCCAGATGCAGGGCCATCTTTAACATTGATTGGACCATAGGCAAACGTTTTCTTGGCCCCCCCATACACTTTCACTCTCCGCCTGCTCTGAGACATACAATAAATAGCAGCTAGACTTAAAATCAAGTTATGTATCAGATCAGACAACCATTGCGATTGGTTGCCAGAGGTTACAGTGTATCATTACCGCTTACTGACTGGTTCCTAGAGGTTACAGCACACATTACGGCTCACTGATTAGTTGCTAGATGTTACAGCACATGATATTTGCTTGTTGATTGGTTGCTAGAGATTACTGTACAGTAATACCGCTCACTGATTGGTTGGTAGCGGTTAAAGCACATCATCTCCTCACTGCAGCGGGCATGATAGACATATGAACACCGCCTTTATTTACATATCTATGCCGCTAGGTAGCTATTTACATACGATTTATTTGATATGATTTATTTTTTATTTTATATATTTTTTGTCTATGATCTTCTATAGAAATTTTTTTTTATTGTTTATTATTAGATTAACATCATAGTTATATTAATAATAATCCTATAAATTGCTAATTTATTGAATGATATTAAGAGGAATTATCTGTCTTTTATAATCTGTCCTAGCGACTGATGCAGTGACACCTCTTCCGGTCAGCCTCGGCTGTTTGATCTGCCCCCGGTGGTTGTGTTGTCTTAGGTGCTCAGCCGTTACGACGCTATGACATACGTCACAATACTCCATACAGGTTGAATCCTCTGTTGCGTCTTCGCCCTGTGATTGGACGTGTGATTGGCGGTTGCGCCGTGCAGCACACTGGCCTGTTTGTGTTCCATTGACGCTACTTCCGGCTTTGGAGCCACTCTCGCGCTGCGAGAGTGAAATGACCGGCCTCTGTGCGCACGCGCACCCGCGCATACCGTCCGCTGATTGGCTGCCTGGTCCTGTGGGCGTCCGTTCTCCTTTTTGGGCTGTTATTGTTTTTATTCTTCCATTGATACTGTGCATCAGCGCTTTTGTGTGCATGCGCGGCCCTCGGATTGTTACTCTTTGCTGACAGTTATAGGTGCTAGATACCTAATTTAGACACCTGTCACCAATCACTTATTTTGCTCTATTTAAACAGCGTTTTTGCAGATGCAGCCATGCCTCTGACGATATCCTTTTTGGATGAAACATGTAAGGCTGGCTGCTGCAAATACGCTGATATCCGTGGATGTTATCATTTTTATTGAAGCTTCTCCCTCACTTCTTAAATGTAAGTGTATTACCAATGAAGTGCTGCTTTTTACTTTCATTCTGTGCGGACTTTACTATGTTTTGATACCCCCTTCCTTTTCATGCTTTGGGAAGCATGGTGTGGTGCATTCATCTTTGGAAATCGCCCGTTACTGGCAATACCTGAGTTGGATATTCTGATGCCTGTTTTATATACCATCTGGTAAGCTGAATTGACACACTTGGGTGTTTTATTGCAATCTGTGATATAGCTGAAGCGTTGAAGGGTCCTTTCTCACCAGAGTTGATTGAATTCTTCCTGACATCAAGCGCTGCACTTTTGGATTATAGTTTTGGATGTTTGGTTATCAATGAACTGTGCTAGCTGCTATTTTCACCTATCATTGTACATTATTTTAGCGCTGATTTTATTACTGTTTTTATACACAGCCATTAATGTCTAAACCGCTGGCAACAAAAGTGAGTACACCCCTAAGTGAAAATGTCCAAATTGGGCCCAAAATTTCAATATTTTGTGTGGTCACCATTATTTTCCAGCACTGCCTTAACGCTCTTGGGCATGGAGTTCACCAGAGCTTCACAGGTTGCCACTGGAGTCCTCTTCCACTCCTCCATGATGACATCACGGAGGTGGTGGATGTTAGAGACCTTGTGCTCCTCCACCTTCCATTTGAAGATGCCCCACAGATACTCAATAGGGTTTAGGTCTAGAGACATGCTTGGCCAGTCCATCACCTTTACCCTCAGCTTCTTTAGCAAGGCAGTGGTCATCTTGGAGGTGTGTTTGGGGTCGTTATCATGTTGAAATACTGCCCTGTGGCCCAGTCTCTGAAGGGAGGGGATCATGCTCTACTGCAGTATGTCACACTACATGTTGGTATTCATGGTTGCCTCAATTAACTGTTATGGCAGCACTCATGCAGCCCTCATGTAGCCCCAGACCATGACACACCCACCACCATGCTTAACTGTAGGCAAGACACACTTGTCTTTGTACTCCTCACCTGGTTGCCGCCACACACGCTTGACACCATCTGAACCAAAAAAGTTTATCCTGGTCTCATCGGACCAAAGGACATGGTTCCAGTAATCCATGTCCTTAGTCTGTTTGTCTTCAGCAAATTTGTGGGCTTTATTGTGCATCATCTTTAGAAGAGGCTTCCTTCTGGGGCGACAGCCATGTGAACCAATTTGATGCAGTGTGCAGCGTATGGTCTGAGCACTGACAGGCCACCCCTTCAACCTCTGCAGCAATGCTGGCAGCACTCATACGTCTATTTTCAAAAGGAAATCTCTGGATATGACGCTGAGCAAGTGCACTTAACTTTTTTGGTCGACCATGGCGAGGCCTGTTCTGAGTGGAACCTGTCCTGTTAAACCGCTGTATGGTCTTGGTCATCGTGCTGCAGCTCAGTTTCAGGGTCTTGGCAATCTTCTTATAGCCTAGGCCATCTTTATGTAGAGCAACAATTTTTTTTTTCAGGTCCTCAGAGAGTTCTATGCCATGAGGTGCCATGTTGAACTTCCAATGACCAGTGTGAGAGCGATAATACCAAATTTAACACACCTACTCCCCATTTACACCTGAGACCCTGTAACACTAATGAGTCACATGACACCAGGGAGGGAAAATGACTAATTAGGCCCAATTTGGATCTTTTCACTTAAGGGTTTTCTCGCTTTTGTTGCCAGCAGTTTAGACATTAATGGCTGTGTGTTGAGCTATTTTGAGGGGACAGCAAATTTACACTGTTATACAAGCTGTACACTCACTACTTTACATTGTAGCAAAGTGTAATTTTTTCAGTGTTGTCACATGAAAAGATTAAAATAAATAAAATATAAAGAATAAAATATTTACAAAAATGTGAGGGGTCTACTGTACTCACTTTTGTGAGATACTGTATATTGAGTAGCCCACATTGACTTTCTGTTCCTGATTTAGTGTAAGTATTCCTTATGTTAGTGACTACATAGACAGTCATTGCTTTTCTGTAAGTTTTGCTTTTGCTTACGCAATGTCTAATCTACTTTGTACTGCTTGGTAAAAAAAGAAAAAATCAATAAATATTATGTTTGAAAAAAAAGATATATACATTTTATTCCAGGGTTATCAATATCAGATTTTGTAAACCTGGCCGGATCATGATAATCTGTGTGTGGAAGATCTTGAAGGGTCAGTCCAACAGGTCAGGAAAGCTCAAAGCTAAACTTAGGCTTGTATGTGCATTTCTTTGCTGTGGGGGGGCTGCACTTGAGGCCCCCGGTGTCAAAAAAGTTGACCACCGCTTCCTTAATGGTCTCAAAAAGCTGGGTCTCCACAGCACCCCTCCTAAATAACACAAAGCAGTTAACCGGCAATTTTAAAATTTTTAAGTTTTATGCTATGTTAATGGGAGCATGTAAGAAATATATAATGTATGTGGTATCCCAATTTGGCTACCAACGTGGAAATATGCTTTAGGCCCCTTTCACACTGGGGCGGTTTTCAGGCGGTACGGCGCTAAAAATAGCGCCTGTATACCGCCTGAAAAAAACCGGCCCCATTCACTCCAGTGTGAAAGCCGGCGGGCTTTCACACTGGAGCGGTGCGCTAGCAGGACCGCAACAAAAGTCCTGCTAGCAGCATCTTTGGAGCGGTGAAGGAGCGGTGTATTCACCGCTCCTATACCGCTCCTTCCCATTGGAATCAATGGGAAACCGCGGGGATACCGCCCGCAAACCGCCGCTGCAGCGGCGCTTTGCGGAGGTTTTTAAACCCTTTTGCGGCCGCTAGCGGGGGTTAAAACCACCCCGCTAGCGGCCGCATACCGCGGGTAAAACGATGGTAAAGCAGCGCTAAATATAGCGCTGCTTTACCGTCGCCGCCCCCGCACCGCCCCAGTGTGAAGCCGGCCTTAAGGATTGCTTATCAATGTCTCATCTCTAACCCTTTATCACTCCTCATTTTTTAGCTCCTGCCTACGTTTCAAGGAGTTTGCTCAATTGGACTTCCAGCAGTGTTGGTGAGCCAGCAAGGTCGAGATGAACAGCAATCAACCCAAAGATGTCGTCTTCATCAATTTACTGGACTTCCTTCCCAATTTCGATCTGTGATGTGCATGAAGATGTAGCCTTTTTCTGATCACTTTAAGGATTATCCTATTATAATATGAAATCACTATACATGGCTAAAAGAATAAATGTTGACCTGGTTATTAAACCTTAATGTCTTCCCAGCTTTTCTTTGTGTTTTTAATCTAGATGGCTTTGTTTGCACTTGTGTAGCCATGCCCCTGTAGGGGTTGCTGAATTTTCTCCTGTCACCCTGCCCAGCCTGGCATCCCTCTCAGACATAACAGTCCGTAAGCTTTTTTCCCTAATCGTCTTTCAGGACAGCACATGAGAGACCGGCTCCTCCCACCGGGAAACAGGAAATACCAAATCCACCATCTTTAAAAAGGAGGCCTCCCCACATCTTCTCAGTTTTCGTGTTTCCTCCGGCAGGGGAACATCTAGTAGGAGCCTAGGTCTCTTATGGGCTATCCTGAGAGAATGGGGCTGCCTACCCCATCATACCTTTTTTTTTTTCTTGCAGGGTCTGCTCCTCCCACACGCCGCCACAGGGCGTCCGGTAAGTGGGCTCATTTTCTCCCTTCACAGCTCAGGGAGAGCTGGGACTGTCCTGGGCTGCTCCTTAGGCGGCAGCGCCATTCACGGGCTATTTTTGAAAAGACGCGGCTGCGTCACAGGCCGCCGCCATCTTGGTTGTGGCAAGAGCCTCGGCTGACCGGAAGTGAGGTAATCCAGAAGGGGGCGGCGCTGGAGACAGGTGTGCGTCGCAGGGGGAGAAGGGAGGAGCAGTCTGGTGCCTAGATTTCTGGTTCCAGTTGGACGCATCGGCATTTTCGATTTCGGAATCCGGTCTGTGAAGCCACTGTTCGGTGCTGCTCCGCTATGGAGACAGCGGCAGCGGCAAATTGGACAAGCATGGGCACCAGCAAGGCCCAGGTAAGGGGGGGTGTGGGCAGTCCACCCTTATTACTTGGTGTCTTCCCTCACAGTTATAATTATCCCCCTTGGTGGCGGGGCTTGTCTGGGCACAGGGAGTTGTCTTTGCTTTCTACCTGTGCACCTATGGTGAGCCTGTTAGGAAAAAGCCTTTGACTCATTAGGGTTGTCTCTTTTTTTGTCAATTTTTTTATGGTAGGCTAAGAGCTCTGAATCAGCAGTCAAAAGGAGATGCCCTGCATGTAAAAAAAAGTTTTACATGCAGAGGTGGAAGAAGACCCTGTGTCAAGTCTGCATTCACTCTTTAGTTAAAGAGGCTTCTTCTGCATGCAGCGAGATAATCGCATCAGTCAAGAAAGAGCTAGATGCTACCATCCAGGCTTTTTTCTCTTCTCTTTTGGCATCATCCCTGAGTCAGGCTACTACCTCTGACCCCTCTCAGGACTCACAATCAATCCCAACGGTAGCAGAGGATGGTCCTGCTACCCGAAGGGAATGTTCTCCCTCACGCTCTGAGGAAGTGGAAGAGGAGGAGGAGGCAGAAGATGCTCCATCTAGATACAAACTGTCCTTGGAGCAAGTAGACAGTCTGATAAAAGCAATATATGCGACTTTGGGGCTGGAAGAACAGAAAAAAGAATCGCTGCATGATCGAATGTATGCTGAGTTCAGTGAAACAAAAAGTCGCACTTTCCCAGTACATTTGGTAATCTCGGAGACCATTTAAAAGGAATGGGCAGATCCAGAGAGAAAACCTTTTTCCCCAAAAGCACATAAGAGGCGCTTTCCCTTTAGTGAGGATGCAGAGTCTCTTTGGAACAAGGTGCCAAAATTAGACAAAGCTTTTTCCCAGGTGTCCCGGTCAACAGATTTAGCATTTGAGGACATGGGTATCCTGAAGGATCCTATGGACAAGAGAATGGATCAACAGCTTAAAAAAGGCTGGCAGTCTATTATGGCAAATCTTAAACCAGCTAAGGCTACCACCTGTGTTTCCAGAAATATGGAGTTCTGGCTGAATCAGCTAAAGGCGCACATTTTGGCAGATTCACCCAAGCAGGAAATCTTAGATTCCTTTCAGACTCTTATAGCTGCAGTCTCTTATATTTCTGACGCCTCGGCGGAATCTATAAGTATGTCTGCCAGATCCGGGGCCTTGACGAATTCAGCCAGGAGAGCTCTATGGCTGAAGACATGGCCTGGCGATACAGCCTCCAAAAATAAATTGTGTGGGGTTCCCTTTTTGTGGGAACTTCTTTTTGGTCTGGACCTTAAATCTATTCTAGATAGAACGGCGGATAGAAAGAAATCCTTTCCTATAAAGAAGAAGAAAAAACAGCCAGCTAGGTGATTTTTTTCGACCTCAAAAGAATCAGGGTAACAGGCCCCAAGAGAAACTAAAGGGATTGATCGGCGCAGAGAGGTAAGGGCAAAGTAAAAGTCCTTTTCAATCCTCCTGCGCCAGCCAATAAAGCGCAATGACTCGGCTTTGCCGGTAGGAGGAAGGCTTCAGGAGTTCCTTCCTCTTTGGGCAAATGTGACCAAAAGCCCTTATATTCTAGATTTGCTGGCCCGAGGTTACAAAATAGAATTTGTGAAGCTTCCTCCGGAGAGGTTTTGTGTGACGGACCTGCCAAAAGACACTACAAAAGCCCTGACCATGAAGGACCTGTTAGGGGACCTGATGCATCAGGGGGTGGTAGTGCAGGTGCCTCCGGAGGAATGTTGCCAAGGGTTCTACTCCCATATCTTTCTAATAAGAAAGCCGTCAGGCAGCTTCTGCCTAATTCTCAATCTAAAGCCTTTAAACAAATCGGTTCAGTACAGGAAATTCCGCATGGACTCCATTTTTTCGGTGCGAAATCTCTTAGTCAAGGGATGCTTTATGGCATCGATAGACTTAAGAGATGTGTACCTTCATGTACCCATCCCTGCTCAGTCTCAGAAGTTTCTGAGGCTAGCGGTAAGAATGGGAAAGAAAGTACTGCATCTGGAGTTCAGGGCCCTTCCGTTTGGCCTTTCTTCCGCCCCACAAATTTTTTCCAAAATCATGGCGGAAGCTCTAGCTCCCCTTCGGCTGCAAGGAATAGCGGTCATTCCTTACTTGGACGGCCTTCTATTTTTTGCCCCCTCCAGAGAAAGGTTGCAGTTAGACCTGGTCAAGGCCCGCAATCATCTGGAGGCTTTAGGCTGGATTGTCAACGTCCAGAAATCAAACTTCAATCCAGCCCAGAGAATCCAGTATTTGGGTTATCTGATAGACTCAGTGGAGCAGAAAATATTCCTTCCGGTAGAGAAGAAGAAAAAAGTCCTAAATGCTGTAACCAGCATTCAGACAAACCAGGACGTATCTATCAGAAGGGTGATGTCAGTCCTGGGGACCTTGACCTCAGCCATCCCGGCTATCCAATGGGCAAGACTCCATTGCAGGCCACTTCAGAATTTCCTGTTAGAAATTTGGGATCACAGCCAGAGACGTTGGATACAAAAGTAAAACTTCCCACCAGTGTAAAGAGGGCTCTTTGGTGGTGGAGAAGCCAGACAGTGTTATCAGGAGGTCTACTCTGGTCTTTCCCAATGGAAGTAAGTGTCATGACAGACGCCAGCATTTGGGGATGGGGGGCCCACTGGGGACAAAACATAGCGCAGGGGGTTTGGTCCCAAACCGAAGCGCTAAGGTCCTCAAACTGGAGGGAGATAAAATCTGTCGCTCTAGCCTTGGTTGCCTTCTCACCAGGCCTTCAGGGGTCCCATGTACAGATATTATCAGACAATGCCACCACGGTCGCTTACTTAAACAAGCAAGGGGGCACAAGAAGTGTGACTCTACTGTTACTAGCATCAGAGATCCTGGACTGGACAAAGTCACTTGCTCTCCCTGTCAGCAGTTCACCTCAAGGGTACGCTGAACAGAGTAGCGGATTTCCTGAGCAGGAAAATAATTTAAGAAGCAGAGTGGAGCCTAAATCCAGAGACATTCGCATTAATCACCCAGAGGTGGGGGCGCCCCCGGGGGTGGATTTGTTTGCATCAAGAGAAAATGCTCCGCTCCCTCCCACTTTTTCTCTCTGCGAGACAGAGGATCGTTAGGGATAGATGCCCTGGCGTACCCCTGGGACTTTCACCTGGCTTATGCCTTCTCTCCCTTTCAGCTAATCCCTTTGGTATTACGAAAGATACAAAAGGAGAGGGTGACAGTCATCTTGATCACTCCCTTTTGGCTGAAAAGGGCCTGGTTTTCAGCCATCCTGCGAATGACTGTCAAACCATTTTGGCATCTTGCCCTCAGACAGGACTTGCTACTTCAGGGCCCAGTATATCACCCAGAAGTAGACAAATTGAAACTCACAGGGTGGTATCTGAGGAGCAGCTGCTGAAAAGCAAAAGGTTTTTCGGATTCCCTAGTATCCACTTTACTTGCCAGCAGGAAGAAAGTGACTAGAGATATCTACACAAAGGTCTGGAAAACTTATAACAGTTGGTGTTATGCTGCAAACCGAACAGTTGAAGATATTGTATCAATTCTGGAATTTCTACAAAATGGTGTAGATAAAGGCCTAGCAATTAGCACTCTGCCTTAGGGGTATACCTAGAACAACCCATTGCCTCAGTCCCCTTGGTCACAAGATTTTTTAAGTCACTTACCAGGTCCAAACCAGTCCCGGTAAAGTTTTTTCCGAAGTGGGACATTTCAGTGGTCTTATGCCGCATACACACGATCGGATTATCCGGCGGACTTGGTCCAGCAGTCCAGAGTCCACCGGACAATCCGACCATGTGTGGGCTCCGGCGGACTTCTTCTTCCCAAAAGTCCGGTGGACTTAGAAAGAAGTTTTGACTCAAAATTGTCCGCCGGACTCGGCAGTCCGGCGGACAATCCGCCCGTCTGTTTGCTAGTCCACCGGACTTTTGAAATGAACAGACTTGCCGACACACGGAGTAAAGTCCGTTAATTTTGAACGTGACTCCAGGTAGAAGGAACTAGCGGAGGAAGTCAATGTCGTCGCCGACTCCATCGGCAAGATTGACACCTCGCTAGCCCCGTTACCTGGTATGAATTCAAAGGGGAAGCCCTACGCCAAAAAACGGCGTGGGAGTCCCCCCAAGATCCATATCAAACCCTTTTCCGAGCACGCAGCCCGGCCGGTCAGGAAAGGGGGTGGGGACGAGCGAGCGCCCCCCCCCCCTCCTGATCCGTACCAGGCCGCGTGCCCTCAACATGGGGGGGTGCTTTGGGGGAAGGGGGCCCCCCCACTCCAAATCACCTTGTCCCCATGTTGATGAGGACAATGGCCTCTTCCCGACAACCCTGGCCATTGGTTGTCGAGGTCTGCGGGCGGGGGGCTTATGGGAATCTGGGAGTCCCCTTTAATAAAGGGGCCCCACGATTCTGGCCCCCCACCCTATGTGAATGAGTATGGGGTACCATGTACCCCTACCCATTCACCTGAGGAAAAAAAGTGTTCATAAAAAAAACACAACACAGGTTTTTAAAATACTTTATTAGACAGCTCCGGGGGTCTTCACTTCTTCCGTCTTCGGGGGTCTTCTCGCCAGACTCCTCCGATATCTTCTGCTCTTTTACTAGCTCTTTTACTAGCTGAGGAGCCAGCTAGTCCGGGGGTCTTCTTCCGACTTCGGGGGTCTTGTCCCGCTCTTCATTTGTTCTGCCAGGCCTCTGTCATATTCTTGCAGCTCTTTTACTAGCGTTGGCCCGGTCTTCTGCTTCGTCGCTATTGTCGCCGCCTTCTGCTTCTGCTTCTTCTTCTTCTGCTTCTTCTTCTTTCTTCTCCCGATGTTGACACAACGCTGTCTCCACTTGTAATGGCCGAGGCATTTTGCGCGGCCACTTTTTTAGGGACAAGGGGCGGGGTCACCAACTCATGTCTCATATTAACCCGCCCCTTATAATGTCACAGGACCAGCATCCCTCGGGACTGTGACATCATAAGGGGGCGGGGTCACCATGTGATATGAGCCGGTGACCCCACCCCTTGTCCCTATATAAGTGGCCGTGCAACACGTCTCGACCATTACAAGCGGAGACAGCTTCGTATCAACATCGGGAGAAGAAAGAAGAAGAAGCAGAAGGCAGCGGCGACAATAGCGGCGAAGCAGAAGACCGGGCCAACGCTAGTAAAAGAGCTGCAAGAAGATGGCGGAGGCCCGGCAGAACAAACGAAAACCGAAGTCGGAAGAAGACCCCCGGACGGCGGCGGCAACGAAGGAGAAAGCCAGGCTCCTCCGCTAGTAAAAGAGCTAGTAAAAAAGCAGACGATAGCAGAGGAGTCCGGCGAGAAGACCCCCCCCCCGAAGACGGAAGAAGAGAAGACCCCCGGAGCTGTCTAATAAAGTATTTTAAAAACCTGTGTTGTGTTTTTTATGTACACTTTTTTTTCCCCAGGTGAATGGGTAGGGGCACATGGTACCCCATACTCATTCACATAGGGTGGGGGGCCAGAATCTGGGGGCACGCGGCCTGGTACGGCTCAGGAGGGGGGGGGCGCTCGCTCGTCCCCACCCCCTTTCCTGACCGGCCGGGCTGCGTGCTCTGATAAGGGTCTGATATGTATAGTGGGGGGACCCCCATGCCGTTTTTTGGCGTAGAGATTCCCCTTTAAATCCATACCACGCGACGGAGCAAGCAAGGTGTCAATCTCGCCAATCGTGGCGACATTGGCTTCCTTCGCTAGTCCCGTCTACCTGGAGTCACGTTCAAAATGAATGGACTTTACTCCGTGTGTCGGCAAGTCCGTTTCATTTCAAAAGTCCGGCGGACCTCCGCCAAAACTCCGGCGGATTGTCCGCTGGAAAAGTCTGGGCGTGTGTGGGCAAGTCCGCACGTTCAGAAAGTCAGACGGACCTCCGCTGGAAAGTCCGGCAGATTAAGTCCGCCGGATTGTCCAGCCGAATAGTCCGATCGCGTGTACGCGGCATTACAGGCACTTACAAAGGACCCATTTGAACCCTTACAAGAAATATCTTTAAGGAATTTGACGCTTAAGACAGTTTTCTTAGTAGCAGTTACAACTGCAAGAAGAATAAGTGAGATCCATGCTCCTTCAGTTAAAGAGCCTTTTTTGTTAATTTACCCTGACAGGATTGTGCTTAAAACAGATCCGGGGTTTTTGCCAAAGGTGGCATCATATTGCAGGAGATTGTCCTGCCAACTTTTTGTTCCAACCCTACGGGAAGTAGGGAAGAATTATTCCATAATTTGGATGTGAGAAGAGTGTTGTTACATTACCTGGAGGTAACAAGAGACTTCAGATCCTTAGACTCTTTGTTTGTTCTGTTCTCTGGTAGCAGAAAGGGACGGCAAGCATCAAAGGGATCAATTGCCAGATGGCTAAGATTGACCATTTCAGAAACCTATTCGCAAATGAATTTGTCTCCTCCGCTGGGGATTAGAGCGCACTCTATGCGAGCTCTAGCCACTACATGGGCAGAAAAAGCTGGTGCCTCTCCAGTCCAGATTTGTAGGGCGGCCACGTGGTCAAGTTTTCGAACATTTGCCCGCCATTACAGATTGGCTCTTCTGTCAGCAGATGATCAGGCTTTTGGCAGAAAGGTCCTGCAGGCAGTGGTCCTGGTCCCTCCCTAGTTGGTAAGTCTCGATTATCCTCTCATGTGCTGTCCTGAAAGACGATTAGGGAAAATTCAAGTTAGACTTATCGGTAACTTGTTTTCCAGGAGTTTTTCAGGACAGCAAACTACCCGCCCTTTTTTTGTTGGATGATATGTATACAAAGGTATATGTTTATATCTATATGCTGTGGTTAACCATATTCTGATTATGTGTTCCAGCTTGGGCCGGAGGTACTCTACTACAAATGAGATGTGGGGAGGCCTCCTTTTTAAAGATGGTGGATTTGGTGTTTCCTGTTTCCCGGTGGGAGGAGCCGGTCTCTCATTTGCTGTCCTGAAAGACTCCTGGAAAACAAGTTACCGGTAAGTCTAACTTAAATTCTTTTTTTGTTTTTTTTGAGGGGATTGAACTTTAACTTAGATGGGGAAATGGGATGCCCAGGAATTTTCAGTGCAACTTGCGACTAGTACGTACACTCCAGTATGTACACTCCCTTGCTTAAAGAGTTGTTTCCACCAAAAAAAAAAAAAAATATCTTAAAATTCCTAAAAAGAAATAATTGGAAAAAAAATATGTTTACTCACCTCTAAATGCCTGTTGCTAGGGGGGTCCCTCGTAGTCTGCCTCCTTCAGTGCCCGGGCTGGTGACATCACTTCCCCTCGGTGCAGTCAGTCATCTGGGACACGTGACAGGTCCCAGATGACTGCGCGGCGTATCACGGCGCGCAGCGCCGCTCGCGCATGCGCAGTGGGTGCCCGGCTGTGAAGCCACAGTCGGGTGCCCACAGTAAGAATGCCGCAGAGCGGAGAATGAGCGGGGCTTCAATCCCCCCCATCGCTGGACCCTGGGACAGGTTAGTGTCTGATTATTAAAAGTCAGAAGCTGCAGTATTTGTAGCTGCTGACTTTTAAAAAAAATTTTTTAAGGGGCACCCCACTTTAAGACCTCTTATCCCTCACTCCTCCAGCACTTCACTTGAGGCAGACTGTTACTCCTCCAGACTAGCTAGCACAGCATGGTTAGGCCTGACCCTAACTAGGTCTTAGTGAACTGCCTTTTGTGGGTTCTGCACCGATCTCTCAAACTGCAATCTCCCAGTTCTCTCAGGCGTGCCTCCCCAGTCCTCCCGACTGTGCTCCACTTACCAGCACTCCTGCCTGAGACCAGTTGTCCACCCTGGAGTCTCCTTCACAGTGCTCTGTCATATGCCTCTCCTTCCAGGATCTTTTCACTCCTGGATGCACCTGAGCCCCAGCCCAGGGTCACCCCCCCCCCCAGACTGGGGCACGCCCCGTGGGTCCTGACAGTCTCCACACTCACTCCAGCTCTTCTACCCCACCACTCCTTCCTAGCTGGGCTGACCCTGGGTATTTCAAGGAGGCCTGCTCCCTGCCAATCCAAGTTGGGGATTGGTCAAGGCTCCTCAAGATACCCCAGGCAGCTCCACCTCACCTTTATTTCTAGCACCTTCTAGAAAGAAGTGGGAGGTGACAGTGATGCTACCTGTGACTCACCCAGCCCTTCCCTGAGACACTCCCAGCCCAGAATGAAAACAAACAGACCTAGCCACCAGTTAAGGCCTGCCTAAATGTTCCTACTCTACAGAAAAATCCTCACTCTAGTACCATCCTAACTAGAGTGTGCTACACTTGCATTAACCACTTCACTTCAATCGCATACCTGTACTTAATTTTTTTTAAGTGGTTGTACCAGGGTGATGCCTTAAGCTGCAGGCATCACCCGGTACCGTTTTTTTAGAGCCAACGTTCAGCTTTCTTGTTTTAACCACCAATGCTACTAAGCAGCCTCTCGGCTGTTCTTAGGAGGAGATGTCCCTTCCGCCTCTCAGTTTGGGGAGACCCGAGCCACCAGCACCCGACCAAAGCCTGATTTGGATGTAGAAACCTGAAAGCCACGTCACTTCTGGTTTACTCAGCAGCCAACGGCGCTAATTTTAAAAGTCTTCAAAATTGCCGATCTTGTTGTTTTTTTAATACTTTAAAGTGCAGAGGAGGAGTTTGGCATCTTTTGGACCCCAGATCCCCCCATAAAGAGTATCTGTCACTGCCTATTGCTGTCACAAGGGATGTTTACATTCCTTGTGTCAGCAATAAAAGTGTTTGTTTTTTTTCCACAAGTAGCACTTTTACAAAAGAGAATAGAATAGCAAAGTTGGGATGTATGGAATACAAATCATAAGCAAACATATCAAAAACAGATGGTTGTGTAGCACTGACCCCCGAAGGAGCTGATGGTTTTTGTTGGGCTTACGGTTACCTCACCTGTTCACTGTGTCCGTCCTAGGGGTCCCAGTGTAGAGTTGGTTAAAGAATATTGGCTCCGACACTTAGTTCTTTTTTCCTAAGATTTATTTGAAAGAACATAAATTTGCAATAGAGGGTTAAGGGGAATTCAGGTACTTTGTAATTTGCGGGTTAATGGTATTTCCTTGATCCAGAGGACAAACAGCTTCCACAGACTGGATCCAGCAACCACTGGATAGGCCCCTCTTACTGACCTAGCAGCCGATGAGATGCTCGGTCAAAGTCTCTGCCACAGACTTGTCAACTTAGCAGAATCGTTGTGCAATCCTCTGCCACAGGAATACACAACCAGCAACTTGTTGTAAAATTAAAGAGCTGTCACACAGTACCAGTTTCTTTCAGCAATATTCCACCCATAATCTCCATGTAGAAAAAGAATTATATGCATTTTCTTATCAGAAATGGGTTAAATAGGTTGCTATGTATATTTATAAACAATATTCCACCCATAATCCCCATGAAGAAAAATAATTATATGCATATTCTTATCAGAAATGGGTTAAATAGGTTCATTGTTAGGAGTTAACATGATATTCCTCCCATAAACTCCATGAAAAATAATTATTCTACCCATATTCCCATCAAAAACAGATCAATTTTTACTTTTGTATAATTTACTATGATCCTGTTGTACAGCTGCATATATATCAGCAAGTGAACAGTTAAACATTAGCAACTGCTTCTTGCAACATTGTATCAAGTACTGCAGGAAAGAATAACATATTTTGAGAAACATTTGAGTCATTACCATATAGATGTGTATAAATTACACTGACATCTAGTTAGAGTTCTCGGTATTGCAGCCAATAATCCAATCATCCCATCATCCTAATATGCAGTTTAGTACGTCCCCTTTTTTGCTAGAGAAGTACTTTTAAAAAATAAATAAATTAAAGCATAAAAACAGTGGCTGTTACAATTTAATTTGCACAGCAATCTATTAATCGCAAATTTTCAGGAATAAATGCACAAAAATAAATTTTAGTGCACACAAACATATTACAGTATAATACCCAATTTTTTAGTAAAATATAAAAGATGATATTGCGCCATGTAAAATAGATACCAAATATGTCAAGGTTTAAAATTGCAGAGGCCTGTTAAGTGTCCACAAAGTGACATTTTACAAGTTTAGAGTTAATTAGCTAAGTTCACCTTTTTTTTTCTAAAATCCAGCTCTCCTATGTACCAATATACCATTAATTAACTTTGGTTGCAGAAAAGTACAAGCTTTCTTTGATTTGTTATATATATAAAATCTTAGGCATGACACGTGTTAAGATAATGCAGCGTTCCTAAATTACCACACATCCCTGCGTCTCCCAGTAGGGCCGCTAATCGGCATCTCTACTGACTGCTCAATACTTCAGACTCTGGATCCCTGCGGGATGGCGAGTGACATCACCAGCGAGCGCTGTGCCCTGACGCAGCATTTTTCCAAACGACTTCTTCAAAAGGCAAAGCCATGCGGCATGGAGACAGAGTCTTTTATAGCCCTTCCCTGGAAAGAAACCCTCTGAGCACCATTAACTTAACGCTCTACCATAGTTCTTCCTCACATTTTTCACATCAGGAAATGGGCTCAGAATTAAAGGGGTTGTTAACCCTTGAGGTTTTTCCCCTTAATGCATTCTATGCATTAAGGGGAAAAACCTCCTGTGCTGCAGCTGCCCCCCAGAGCCCAACTTTTACTTACCTGAACCTGGTCTTTCCATGGATGGGGACGAGCACACCAGCTTCAGCCGGTGTCTCGGTGATGATTGGATAGATTGCTAGCAGTGCAGCCATTGGCTCCCATTGCTGTCAATCAAATCCAATGACGTGGGAGCCGGGGGCGGGGCTGAGTCCTGCTGTCTGTGTCAATAGACGGAGCAGCAGGGCATGGGAGCCTGCCCGCATCAGTGCCCAGAGGGAGAGCAGCTCTCCGATGGGGCACTCGAGAAAAGGAGGAGCCAGGAGCACTGCTGAGGGACCCCAGAAAAGGAGGATCAGGGCCACTCAGTGCAAAACCATCTGCACAGAGGAGGTAAGTATAACATGCTTGTTTAAAAAAAAAAAAATGTAGTTACCCTTTAAATGTTCAGACAGGACGAATAATACATTAAATCAGTTATAAGGACATATTAAAAAACAATCATATAGATAAAGCCTAAGGGAAGCTGGTACCCAAAAAGGGAAGCTCTGCTTGTTTGTTTCCTTCCCCCTCCTCTGCCACATTTGGCACCTTTCGGGGGGGGGGGTCTCCCACATCCATGTACTTCCATGTAAGATCTACGAAACTTCCAGTCCCTTCTCCTTCCAGCAGCCTTCACAAAGGTCCCAGAAGACAGTTGGACCATTCATAAAACCCGTAAGGATTCACTTCATGTTACCCTTAGTAAGGATGCCGGTGCCTGCACCCCGAGTCAATGAACGGATCGGCTTTGGGTGCCGACATCACAGGCCCCCTCACCATCTAAGTGTCCTTATATTAAAAGTCCGTAGCTCCAGTATTTGTAGCTGCTGACTTTAACCACTTAAGGACTGAGCCTCTTTCTGAGATTTGGTGTTTACAAGTTAAAAACTGTTTTTTGCTAGAAAATTACATAGAACACCCAAACATTATATATTTCTAACACCTTAGAGAATAAAATGGCGGTCATTGCAATACTTTCTGTCACACCGTATTTGAGCGGGGGTATTACAAGCACAATTTTTTGGAAAAAATACACTTTTTTAAATAAAAAAATACAACAGAAAAGTTAGCCCAATTTTTTTTATATTGTGAAAGATAATGTAAACATCCCTTGTAATAGAAAAAAAACATGACAGGACCTCTTAAATATGAGTTCTAGGGTCAAAAAGACCTCAGATCTTATATTTACACTAAAATGCTATAATAAAAAAAAAAATTAAATGTAAAAAAAAAAAAATGTCCCTTTAACCACTTGACCACTGGGCACTTAAACCCCCTTCCTAACCAGACCAATTTCCAGCTTTTGATGCTCTCACATTTTGAATGACAATAACTCAGTTATGCAACACTGTACCTATATTAAATGTTTATCCTTTTTTTCACACAAATAGAGCTTTCTTTTGGTGGTATTTAATCACTGCTGGGTTGTTTTTTTTTTGCGCTATAAAAGAAAAAAGACTGTAAATTTTGTAAAAAAATTAATGTTTCTTAGTTTCTGTTATAAAATTTCAAATTAGTAATTTTTCTTTAAATATTTTTGCCAAAATTTATACCACTACATATCTTTGGTAAAAATAACCCAAATCGGTGTATATTATTTGGTCTTTGTGAAAGTTAAAGAGTCCACAAGGTGCCAATCTCTGAAAATTGATCACACCTGAAGTACTGACGGCCTATCTCATTTCTTGAGACCCTAACAAGCCAGGAAAGTACAAATACCCCCCAAATGACCCCTTTTTGGAAAGTAGACATTCCAAGGTATTTAGTAGGAGGCATGGTGAGTTTTTTTTAAGTTGTAATTTTTTCCCCACAATTCTTGTTTTTTTCACAAAATTTTTATTAGCAGGTTATTTCTCACACACAGCATATGCATAGCACAAATTACACCCCAAAACACATTCTACTACTCCTCCTGAGTATGGCGATACCACATTTGTGAGACTTTTACACAGCGTGGCCACATACAGAGGACCAACATGCAAGGAGAACCATCAGGTGTTCTTGGAGCATAAATTACACATATAATTTCTTGACTACCTCTTACATTTTTGAAGGCCCTGGAGAACCAGGACAATGGAAACGCCCCAAAAATGACCCCATTTTGGAAAGAAATGTATAATGTATAATCTATGAGGCATATTGAGTCTTTTGAACATGTCATTTTTTTTCTACAAGTTTTTGGAAAATGTATAAAGAAAATAAAAACACATTTTTTTTTTACACAACATTGTCAATTTACACAATGTTTCTAACACATAGCATGTACATACCAAAAATTACACCCCAAAATAGATTTTCCTACTCCTCCTAAATATGGCGATACCACATGTGTGAGACTTTTCCACAGCGTGACCACATGCAGAGGACCAACATTCATGGAGAACCGTCAGGTGTTCCAGGGGCATAAGTTTCAAATCTAATTTCACTACCTATTACACTTTTGTGAGGCACTGTAGTGGCATGGATGATAACTGATGTGGCATGAATGAGCATGAATGGTTGATGGATGAGCAGTGGATGGGGATGGCTGATCATGAATGAGTATGGCTGACTATGGCCTGGTATGGCTGAGTATGGCTGGGTACGGCTGAGTATGGCTGGGTACGGCTGAGTATGGCTGGGTATGGCTGAGTGTGGATGGGTATGGCTAATTATGGCTGGAGGTGGATGGGATGGCTGAGCATGGATGGATGGATGAGTATTGCTGAGGATGGATAAATGGCTAAGCATGGATGGATGGATGAGTATGCTGAGTATGGATGGCTGAGCATGGATGGATGGATGAGTATGCTGAGTATGGATGGCTGAGCATGTATGGATGGGTGTGCTGAGTATGGATGGCTAAGCATGGATGGATGGATGAGTATGATGAGTATGGATGAGTATGCTGAGTATGGATGGCTGAGCATGGATGGCTGAGCATGGATGGATGGATGAGTATGCTGAGTATGGATGTGGACGGATGAGTATTCTGAGTATGGATGGGTATGCTGAGCATGGATGGCTGAGTATGCTGAGTATGGATGGCTGAGCATGGATGGATGGATGAGTATAATGAGTATGGATGGATGAGTATGCTGAGTATGGATGGCTGAGCATGGATGGATGGATGAGTATGCTGAGTATGGATGGGTGAGCATGGATGGATGAGTATGCTGAGTATGGATGGGTATGCTGAGCATGGATGGCTGGGTATGGATGGATGGCTGGCTGCAAAGGGCACATATCAGTACCAGCACTACACATCCAGCCCACAGCGCTGCTGCCACTGATCTCTCCCCTCTCCGCTCACACTGTACAGATCTGTAGAAAGAGGGGAGAGAGGAACCGGACGTGACGCTGGTTTGTTTACAAGTGATCGCTCCATCATTTGATGGAGCTATCACATGGAAAACGGTCGATATCAGCGGCCATTTACTGTGATCCGTGATGCACCGAGTCCTCTGGGGTGTGAGAGTGGGATTCTGGGAGGACGTCATAGTACGCCCTCCCTGATCGGTCGGCAAGTGGTTAAGAGCTATGGGCGGAAGTGACATTTTGATGTCGCTTCTGCCCTGCAATAATATGGAGACGGGTGGGGGCCATCTTCCCCTCACTCGTCTCCATACCAAGCCAGGGAGCAGACCCGATCGCCTTCCGCCGCTACGATGGCTCCGGTAAGCGGCAGAGGGCACCGGAGCGTGGAGGGAAGGAGGGGCCTCTCCCGCCGCCGATTAAAGTGATCTTGCGGCGAATCCGCCGCAGAGACCACTTTTATCTGAAAGTGGACCGCACGCTGTAGAAGAGGATACTGGAGTTATGGCAGCTAGCTGCTGCCATAACAACGATATCGCTCTTCAAAATAGCGTCATAAAACAACGTAAATGGTTAAAAAAAAAATTCCCCCAGGCTAAAACTCCTCTTTAAAAAGCACATTCATATAAAGAATCAAATTCCTTAAAGCAGATACTCATTTTGGCCTTTTGGAGATTCCTGCATATCTGCTACCCGTTCCTGTATCTAATCTCCTCTTGCCGACCTGATCTGCCTTGACCACGGTAAGAACTCTGCCTGTACCCTGTCTGTACCCTTCCTATCTGCTGTTCTGCTTCTGACCTGCCTGCTGGTTACTGATCCGACTTGCCTGACTCTGCTCTGTATTCTGAACCTTCATCTGTGCTCAAAAAAGGGGAAGGAGAGGGGAGGCACCACCTGAGTGTAGTATTACGGTATCAGCATTTATTGCACAAGATTTAAAAACACTTAAAAGATGTAAGAGATAGTCACCCTCATCATAATGTCATCAGTCCTGTGGCATCCGCCATCCTGCAGGCCCCACCGGCGGTCCAAATGGCTGGAAAGGAGATGTGAAAAGGCTGGGATGCCTTATAGATCCAAGAAGTCCTGCGCTGACCAGCATGGACCAGATGTGACATCACCGGAAGAGGTGGGAGTCGGAATCTGGCCTCTTCTTCTAAGAGGCTGTACATATTGTTTGTACGTTTATTTATCCTTTAAATTACTAAGTATTGAGGAAATAGAAATATCAGACTTCAATAAAAATTATTTTGTTCCATGTACGTACTTTGAAACTTTTTAAAATCCAAATTCCTGAGAAGGGGGTGTGGTAGGGGGAGGAACGGTGGGTGTGGCTAATGGCATGAATGGTAGGTGTGGCAAAACTGCTAACAGTGGAAAGGGCTTAAATCTTCAGAACTGCCTTAATTCTTCGTGGCATGGATTTAACAAGGTGTTTGAACCATCCTCAGAGATTTTGGTCCATATTGACATGATAGCCTTACACCGTTGCAACAGATTTGTCGGCTGCACATCCATGATGCGAATCTCCCGTTCCACCACATCACAAAGGTGCTCTATTGGTTTGAGATCTGTGACTGTGAAGGCCATTGGAGTACAGTGACCTCATTGTCCTGTTCAAAAAAACAGTGATGAGATGATTTGAGCTTTGTGACATGGTGCATTATTCTGCTGGAAGGAACCATCAGAAGATGGGGACACTGTAGTCATAAAGGGATGGACTTGGTCAGCAACAATACTCAGGTAGGCCGTGGCGTTAAAACAATGCTAAATTGGTACTAAGGGGACCAAAGTGTGCCAAGAAAATATCCCCCACACCATTACACCACCAGCCTGAACCATTGATACAAGGCAGGATGGATCCATGCTTTCATGTTGTTTACGCCAAATTCTGACCCGACCATCTGAATGTTGCAGCTGAAACAGACTCATCAGACCAGGCAACGGTTTTCCAATCTTCTATTGTCCAATTTTGGTGAGCTGTGCGAATTGTAGCCTCAGTTTCCTGTTCTTAGATGATAGGACTGGCAACCGGTGTGGTCTTCTGTAGCCCATCTGCTTCAAGGTTCAATGTGCTGTGCATTCAGAGATGTATTCTGCATACCTTGGTTGTAACGAGTGGTTATTTGAGTTACTGTTGCCTTTTTATCATCTTGAACCAGTCTGCCCATTCTCCTCTGACCTCTAATATCAAGAAGGCATTTTCATCCACACAACTGCCGTTTACTGGCTATTTTTGGGGGGTTGGGGTTGGGGTTGGGTAACATACAAAATGCAGGGGTAAGGTGTGTAATATACAGATTGTGGGGGGTCAGGTGTGTTACGTATATAGTTGAGGAGTCAGAATTATATACAGCTCAGCGCATACACATGTCTACAATATACATACACATGCATACAATGTATACTGTTCAAATTAAAGGAACACGTTTCAATCAGAGTATAGCATCAAGTCAATTAAACTCCTGGGATATTTATCTGGTCAGTTAAGTAGCAGAGGGGGTTGTTAATTAGTGTAGCGCCCTCCTAGGTAGGTGCTAGAAGAGAGTAATGATCTTTCTGCATCATTCTCTTTCTGATCTTTCTGCATCATATGGCTAAAAAGCCAAACTACAATTGTATGACAAATTTGTTATAAAACATCTAGACTGACATCTTGTGGCTAAAAAGTCAAACTACAATTAGAAAATAAAAATGTATTTAGACTGCCATCATGTGGCTAAAAAGCCAAACTACAATTGTATGACAAATGTATTATAAACTATCTAGACTGCCATCTTGTGGCGAAAAGGTCAAACAACAATTAGAGAATTAAGATTATTCATAGAGCCATCTTATGGTAAAGAAGGGGAAGTGAAATTGAAAAATTATAAAAATGTAAATTAAATTAGTTACTCATAGGCATTACTACCTACTAGTGGCCACTTTCAAAGATGAGACTGAAATGGATTAATCCTTTAACAGATAAGCTGCACCTCAAACCAAAGCTCAAACACACGTGCGTCTGTGTGTGTGTGTGTATATATATATATATATATTATACACACACACACACACACACACTCTTATAAATAAATGTTAACAAACATTTTTAATTAAAAAAACATTTATCAAACATATTTTTTTTAACTTATTAATTAATTAATTAAAAAACATAAACAAAGCTTTTAAATAAATCTCTAAATAAAATAAGCAATTTTAAAAACTGCACGTTAAGTAGGATTTTTTTTTAATAGGTGTCATGTTTTAATATCCTGAATTGTATTTACTGTTTTAAATAAATTTGTTAGATCCCCCAGCAACAATAGATTCCCTCAGCAACAATAAATCCCCCAAGAACAAGACATCTCCCCAGCAACAATAGATCCCTCGCGGGAACTATAGATTCACCAGCAACAATAGACACCCCCAGCAAAAATAGATCCCTCCCATTAACAATAGATCTCCCCAGTAACAATAGATCCCCCAGCAACAATAGATCACCCCACAAGTAAATACCCCCCAGCAACAATAGATCTCCCATCATCCAGTATCAATATACTCTCCAGCAGCTAGCAACATAAGCCCCCTCCCTCAACAGTAGTATTCTCCCATCAACAATTGACCCCCCAGAAACAATAGATCCCACCAGCAGTAATAGACATCCCCAGCATCAATAGATCACCCAGTGACAATAGAGACCCCATCAACCATCAATAGACACTCCAGCAAATCCCGCCACCCCTTGGCATATACATTCTGTGCTGATTATATATATATATTATATATATATATTGTAACATGGGGGTGTTTAACTCAAGTGAAAAGATGCATTTTTTAATGCAGTGAGTCCTCATCAGACAGGCATATATAGTTAAGGGCCTGGTAGCCCACGTTTATTGAAAAAACAAAAGTCCATCCAGAAGTCCCACGCAGGGGTTTAACTTCATTAAGCATTCATAAATGAAAAACATACCAAGCCACCTGGCTCTCTTGTCAGCAGTTCCTCTGCTTGATCTCAACAGAGTGGATTCCTTCCAGTCCCCTGGACTCACTGGCTTCCTTAGTCTTCCCGACTCTCAAGGCTGTCCCTCCTTTCCCAGTCTCTGGGCAAAGAATACCCCTTACACAGGGATGACCCCTCCACAGGTCTGTCTTCATACAGCAGCAGCAAGCTGCTCACACTCCACCATCCTCCACTCATTAGCCCCTCATTATATGGTCTGTGTGCAGCTGGGCACACACCTTGCTTGCCATCGTCAAGACCTGGACACAGTTTGAGATCCCATCCAGGACTAGCAAAATCTGGAGAAAACTGACAGAGCAGTTTTCTCCATTTAAATTCTATAGTCTGCAGATATGCAAACTCTGGATCTCCTTTACCTCCAATTTCAAAGGGACAGAGCTTCGCTCTGCCACATATCCCCCCCCCTTTGTTTCGATCCGGAGGGAGGAACACCAGCACCCGTCATGGTTGGGACACCTCTGTGCTGGCTGTCAGCCACGTAGGCCCAACCTTTTTTCCGGGTGCGCTTCCAGGCACGTCCCACCCTGGATCTTAACAGGGTCCTATATTTTCCCATCCTCAGCCTTCTTCTTCTTGGGTCCCTGGGCTTAATCATTTTTTTGGGGGAAACTCTGCTTTCCCTGATCCTACCTTTAAACTCGCTGACATCAGCTTTAACCTTCAATATACACCAGTACAACCTCCTCACTTTGGCATGACCATGCAATCTGCCACCCACATGGGCCAAATCTTGTCCCATCAGGTGAATTTCTCCACGTCCCCTTGCTGCATCTACTTGGGCTTTACAAAGACACTCCATGCTTTTTTACGAGTGCACTTCCAAAAGCGATGTTTTCCCACTTCTCTTGGGCCTACACTAGTCCTTTTACCAATCTTGGTACCTTTTTGCACATGAGGTTGATTTCTGAATTTTACGGATCCAGTACCATTAAGGTTATAAAGTGCTCCCTCAATTTCCACTAGACCACCCTTTTCTCTTTGCTTAATTTAGAAGGAACCACATTTTTAAACACTGGTTTAATGATAAGTGGGGGCTCTTTTATTAGGGTGACAATGGTCCCTCTCTGTACTCCAAGTACGGGCACCCTCTTACTGTCCAAACTTAGCGCCACTTGTTTCCTCATGTACACTGCATGCTTATTTTTGTCAGTTTCATCACTAACATCCTCATATGACAGCAGCCTCATCCTAGTCTCCCTCTGAAGGACATACTGACTGTCTTGCGACTTTAAGGTTTTAAAGTCATGCGACACCTTGCTGAGCTTTGGGCCATTTTCCTGCAACCATTGTTTATAACGATCCTTCTCAGACCTTAGAAATTTCTCGAACCTCAGAAAATCTTCCCCAGAAATACCCTCCTGAACCTGTAGGGGGCCTAATTCTGCTGTATCTTTTTACCTCTTCTGTGTCAATCATACCATTCCCTATCTCATTACAATTTTCAGGGTTTGCTACAACCAGATCAACTTGACCAAGATCTTCAGGTCTACCATTATTTTTGTGGTCACCCATGGTAACCAAACCCTTACAAATTGACAATGAGCTGCATTTTTCATCACGGTCAGAAATATCAATGCATTTGTCATATTTCATTTCACTCATGTTCGGCAGGGCAGTGTCTGGAGAGGAACTGCATCCAGTGGAGTGGTTGTCCACGGCAGCTTCACTATCCACCAACTCCACTGGCAGGAGATCCTCTGCCAACAACTGTCCTGACTCCTGACCATCCTCCCATAAAACATTTGGACCTGTGACTACAATCACTTCATTTATGGCTGTGCCATCTGGCACTTCCACCAACACATTTGGCTCGGCATTATCCATTATCACATCATTGGGCCCTTTGTGGATCACAGACATGACCTCTTCTGTGTGTTTGCCCTTATTTGGCGTTTCCATCTCATGAACACCATCATCTGCAGTAGCAAGTGCATCCTTGCATACAAGTTGCTCTGCAGGTCCTTCATCTGGCACTGCAGAAGTCATGTCTGCTTCACTTTTACCAACAGAGGCCTTTTCCAACAAAGCCAACAGGTTTTTTTGTCCACCTGTCCCAGTCTGTTATCTCTGTGCTCCCAGAGGTACCACGCAGTACCGCTCCTACTGTACACGGAGACCCAGAGGGACAGAGTGGTTCAGCAACAGACACATAGCACATATCACTTTGGTTCAAATAAGATTTTGGCACTACATTTTTAACCATAGCAGACAGCAATACCACACCTTCACCACCTTGCTCTGGTGGCGCTTCATTAAACGCATTAAAGCTTTGATACCTGTCGTTGCTAGACTGCATTAACCCATTTCCACCATGAGTGTTTTCAAACATTTCAGTTTTAACATTTAACATCCTGTCATCACTATGTTCAGGTACCCTCTTATCCCTCAGAGCAGCACCAAAGTTGTCCCAGGCAACCTCCGGCTCCAAAACGCAGAGCTCCCTGGGGGTTTCTAGGGGCACCTCTATGGCCTTCTTCACAGTTGCTAGGGGAGATAGCACATCTTTAACCGCATTCACAGCAGGGTTATCTCTAGTGAGCTGCACTAGCCCATTAGCAACTGGACCATTCACTTTAGCCAACACAATATTAGCAGTTTTACCCATCATATTGTCACATTCAAGTTTACCACTTGCCTCCCCACTGGACAGGGCACTGCAGTGAGGCAAGTCCTTTTCCAAACAGACAGTGGATCTCCCATTTGGGGTCACTTCCACTCCAGTGTGCACAGTCACATATTCAGTCTCTTCTATGCATTTACCAGCACCAGTCTTTTTCAACATCAACCCAGCGGTTCCAGCCATTATTTCATTAAAGACAGTCTTACCCACCGCAGTAGTAGGGGTCACCATCTTCATTTGAGTACGTTGTCTCACAAACCAGTCCTCTGCTGCACTTTTACTGGCCCACTCTCCCTGGTGGCCACCGGATGAAATTACAGCAGGCATCTCCAACTGTTTAGCACCCCCTGCCGACACAACAGGAAAATCCTCGTTGCCAGGGGTGACTGCAAACATATTTGCACAGGAATCTGGGCCTGGAGATAAAGACCTTTGCTCCTGGTAATTTTGAAATGCATACGCATCTTTAGGTGGATGCTTAGCTACATATGCCCTGTAGCTCCTCCTTTCCTTTGGCAATCTTTCTCCCGTTGCCATGGGAAACCGCACTCTCCCAGCAGAGCTTTGCTGATTCTCCCAAACTCTTTGATGCATTGTGGCTTTCAACTTGCCACCACTCTCTGCAGGCAATACTTTTCTCATATGGTCTGCAGACTTGACATCACCGCCGTTGCTATGGGCAACCACATACCTCTCCAACTTCCGGTCAGGCTGTCGGTCCATGATGCGATGGAACTCTCCTCTAAGAAGGATTTCCTCTTTAAACTTGCGGTAGTCATCCTGGTCTCCGTCCATCAAATGGTAAACCGACCGGAACTCTATCCGTAATAAGGTTTGCAGCAGTTTTGGCCACCAGTCCCTAGGCCACTTTCTCTTTACAGCAACTTTTTCAAATCTCACAAGGAAGTCCCCAACCTCCTCTGTAGGCAGCATGGGTTGCATATAGTCAGAGGCCAAGATCTGAGCCCCTTGCACTGCGCCACACTCTTTGCGATTCTGCTTGAACCATTCATTCACTGTCTCACACATCACTGGCCCCTTTTGACTGGCCCTCCAAGGTGGAGACATCTTCTCAGGCCACGCTGAGCTCACTTCACCTTTAA